>JAFEMH010000280.1:0-317500 GCA_022495995.1 Adenophora triphylla var. japonica
ACGGCGTGGCGACTCCTTATTTTTATTTTCGGCGAGCGCACATTCACCTCGGGACTTGCGTGATCGAGAGAAGGACTCTCTTTTATAGCCCAAAAATGAGGTTCTTTAGGAAGGAATGTCCTTAGCCCATCAATCCTACACCTTAAGACGATCGAGCTTATATGAATGCTTCATGCTCGTCTTAAGTGATAATCGGAGATATAGGGTTCAAGGTTGTCCCTTTCTAAAGAGATTATGGCACCTTTAATGGAAGAAACGATGTAAAGATAGGATCTTTACACCGGTCCGTTCCAAGGTTGCTAATGGGGACATGGGGGAATGCATGTAAAAATGACATTTTTAGTGAAAAGATGACATTTTTGGGTTGCAAAGGATGCATTTGATTTGCAAAGGATGCATTTTGATGTAAAGAAGTAATCTTTATGCAAAGGATGCATTTTTATGAGGAAATTAGGGTTTAATATGCAAATGATGCAATTTTATGAGGAAAATAGTATTTATTATGCAAAGGATGCACAAAGATTTCATTTTTGAAAGCAAAGGATGCTAAGTTCATGCAAAGAGATGATTTTTAATGCAAAGGATGCATGAAAATGGATTTTAGGTGCAAAGGATGCACCTTTTTTTATAAAGACATGATTTTTATATGCAAATGATGCATTTTGGACGTAAAGATTGGTGGAAGGACCAACTTTGGAGGCTTCAATGGAGGAAGGAGGTGGCTTCTTGACTCCTTCAGCTTCTTATTTTCGTAGGAACTCTTTGGGTGTTTTTATGCTGGAAAAACTGTGTATGGAAATGGGTAGAGGAGGCCTCTATTTATAGGCAGTCTGGATAAGGCTAATGAAGCCGTGCGGCCAGAGGTCCTTGGCTAATGCAGCCGTGCGGCATTATCCACAATGACTCGGCATGTTTCTAGAATCATGCAAGGTGGCAATTCTATAAGGTTTTTGTAATTAAGAAAAACGTGTTTCTTAATTACTAAGTCTTCCCTTCAGCCCTTAAATGGTTTGGAAGCAGGTTCAATTGTTCAGGAACTCTAGGAAAGTCCGGGGAATTAGGAAATTTACCGGAATTGCCGGGAAATTAACCGGAAGGCATGAGCCAGATTTGGGTACTTACAGAAGCCCCTCGGCAACGTCACTTGCAGGGCGAGTGGGGTTGTCGATAGAAAAGGATCCGATCTGGCGAATGCCGAGATGGATTGGGTGACCAAGGTGGTCGAGTGGCTGAACCTCTAGAAGGCTACCTACGTATCCCGAGTGGGAATCAAGCCAGGCCGTAGTTCTGAAGAAATCCGCTGAGGAATAGAGAAGAGAGAACTGGTCTCTTGATGGGGAAATGGCAGAGAAAATGACCTAGGAGGTCAAGCAATTGATCCTACTGGGGATATGCTAGAAGTGAACAATGTGGTCGGATGTCAAGACCTTTATGAGGGGCTACTTCATCACTGAGGAGTGACGAAGGAACAGGGTGACCAAAGTGGTCGAATGGCTGGACCTTTTATGAAAGGCTACCTACGTATCCCGGAGGAATCAAGCCTTGATCGTAGTTCAAGCATCACTAGTTAAGTTAGGAACGATGTCTAGGATCCTTGAGGTTTTGACAATTAATGGAGGTTGTCACCTGATTGACAATTAATGGATGTTGTCACCTAATTGACAATTAATGGAGGTTGTCACCTGATTGATAATTAATGGAGGTTGTCACCTGATTGAAAATTAATGGAGGTTGTCACCTGATGAAACTAGAGCTTACGTCACTATCGAGGAGATAGAGGTAGCTAATGTTTGGAAAACTTGAGCATACTTCACTATCTGGGATAGAGGTAGCTAAAGTTTGGAAAACTTGAGCATACTTTACTATCGAGGAGATAGAGGTAGCTAAAGTTTGGAGAACTTGAGCATACTTCACTATCGAGGATAGAGGTAGCTTAAGTTTGGAGAACTTGAGCATACTTCACTATCGAGGAGATAGAGGTAGCTAAAGTTTGGAAAACTTGAGCATACTTCACTATTCGTGATAGAGGCAGCTAAAGTTTGAAGAACTTGAGCGTACTTCACTATCTGTGATAGAGATAGCTAAAGTTTGAAGAACTTGAGCGTACTTCACTATCTGTGATAGAGGTAGCTTAAGTTTAGAGTTCTGACAATTCGGAGGTTGTCACCTAGCGTTATCCCGTTATAACGGAAGTAACGGAGGCGACTGGGGAAGAAAGCTTATTTGCTTAGGAGATAAGGGATATCTGTTGAAAACGACGTTATCTTGGTTAAAAGATAACGGGAATTACATGCCCAAGTGGAAAGTCCAGGGGCAAAAAGGTAATTTTTGCTCAGAGCGAAAGAGGCCGCCCGACATGAGATGGGGGCAAAAGAAGCCGTACGGCTAGAAGTCTGATTTTTTCAGATTATTTAAAACAGATTTGAACGGGCATTGGGCATTATTCCCGCCCTTAAACTGCCGAGAAAGAGAGAGAGAAGAGAGGAAGAATTTTTGAATTCCTTCAATCTTTTTGCCTCTATTGATTTAGGATGGATCCGGAGGGGAATCCAATGCCAAGGAAAGCTAGAAGGAACATCTCCGCGGCCGCGAGAAGGAGGAGGAAGGAGCTCGTCCGCACGGAAAGGAAGTATGACTTCCTTATGCCTCCATCGGAGCTCTATCCGGGTAGAAGGGAGCACAAATTGACAAACCCTCAATCGGTTGGGGTAATCTTTCTTAGTTTGCTCAATTTCGTCGATTTTGATTGAATTTTGATTGATTTAGGGCTTGACCCAAGCTTTAGGAATTTTTCGAATTTTCCTAGGATTTTTGGATGATTTTGAAATCTTGATGATTAACCTATGAGGCTAAGAAGATGAAAGAACATGCATGTGCAATTTATTTGGCAAAATAATGAGAATGACTCACTTTTTTCCGAAAATAAAAAGTAAGAAGGATAATTGTGACGGAGTTCTTGCATGTGCTAGAACTAGGTCAATTTTGGATCATGGATGAGAAAACGGGATTTTGGATGATGAAAAGGATTCATGCATGCCATTTTTTGAGAAAAAATTATTGCTTATGTGCAAATAATTTTGAAAATTGTGATTTTGTGCTTAGGAAAGCAATGTGCTTGACATGATGTGTTTCAAGTGATGAAAGACACATTTTCGATGCAAAGGATGCTAGAAAATTTTTATGAATGATTTTCTTTTGAAAGTATGTGCACTTTTGAATATATGCATGCTTTTTTGAAAAAGACTGACGCATTTCTTTGGATGTGCTTGTCTACAGGAGAACAAGTCTAGAGGGCCTTCTGAGGTCGCAGTAAAGCTGTGGGAGAGGATGCCCGATTTTGAGAAGAATGGGGCGAACCCTAAGTAGCTGGTGAGGGCTACCGGCTTGGATTTGTTCATTGAGGCCATAGGAAGAGGTATTCACATTACCTCGAAGAGCAAGGGCTTGGTCCAGGCCCTATCTGAGTTCTGGTGGGACACCACCCACAGATTTCATCTTAGCTGGGGGGAGCTGACGGTGACTCCGACCGATTTCACTGCTATCACGGGCTTACAGTTCACCGGGAGGCCTGTGACTTGGAGGGACCATATCACGGCGGAGGAGTTCAGGGCTTTGGTTGGGCTTGAGCTGATTCCCAAGGGGCTTGGAATGGAGACGAGGAACGTCGAGGTGGCAGTCCAGAATTGCATGCAGGACTTTGCCGCTAGTGAGGTGACTGCCCACCAGCTTGCTAGAGCCTTTGTGTGGTTGATGCTGTCAGTCACCATCTTTGCCAATTCTGGGACTCTGGCTATGACTTGCCTCCTCAACTCTCTGGAGGATGTTGATGGGATTGGGACGGTCTCATGGGGCGAGGCCGGATTGGCGGAGCTATACTTCTCCCTGGATCTGTACAGTCGGAACAAGGCTGCCTCCATGGATTGTTTCTCCTTTGCTATCGAGGTAGTCTCGCTTTCCTTTCTCTTTCACTTTCTGTCTTTGAGACTTTTTATGAAAGAAAAATGACCCTTTTGATGTTTTGAACATGCAGGTCTGGTTTTGTGAGGTGATCGGGTTCTTTCCGTGGAACCCACGGAGCGATGTCACCATCTTTCTGCTATGGTCAGTTGGAGGAGATGCGAGGATAAGTTCACCGGGAAGACCGGATCACCTTTGATTATAAGATGGTGAGGCCGGTCATCAACATGGATGGGCACGATGGAGTGGACTTCTACCGTGGGGCGGTATCCGGAGATTACGCTAGGAGAGGCCGTGGAGCGACGAGGCGAGAGGCGATGGTTAGCCGGGGCCCGACATGCGATGTCATCTATGCGGGGATCGATTTTCCGGGCGGCATGGCCATGTCCCTCCATTGGACGCCATTACCCCTCGGGATCTTCCCGGCCACGGATGCTACGGCCCGGGGATTGGTCGGAGGGACGACATTGCTAGATATCGGGCGGCGTGGCCGCCGAGGAGTACTTTGATATGGATACCCCATATCTTTGTGTTTGTGGAGCGGCGGCGAGGGCGCCACGAGAATCTAGTGAAGGCGGCGGTCACTCGGGGTTATGGGGAGGGCGAACCTTACGATCCGCCGATCCCTCCTGCTCATCTTTCATATGTGGTCCACGGAGTACCAAGGAGGTTGAGGATACACTGTCCCCGGCTAGAGGCCCCGGTATACCTTGCCGCCGGCAACCTTTGTAAGTACACTTTAGGGTCTTTTCCCTCGTTCAGATTTCTTTGCTTTTTGCAATTCTGAGATTTTCAGAGATTTTCTTCTCCTTTTTTCTCAGGTTCCAGCTCGCACTTACGACAGGTTGGTCAGGCAGAATAGGGGCTGGAAGGACATGTGCCGGTCCCTTCTGAGGAAGGCGCTGCACTTCAAAGGCGGCAGCGGACGTGCAGGAGCCCGGGCGCAAGAGAAGGCACGTCGGGAGCACGACATCAACCTCTTCAGCCTCGGAGTACTCTTCCAGTGCCATGCCTCGGGGACGGGGACCCCATGCTGACATCTTGGAGCAGCTGGCTGAGTACGAGCACAACAATGTCCACCTTTCAGATGTGAGTGACACGGAAGGCTTGATGAGAGAGGCAATTGTTTATGAGCTGAGCAGCGATGAAGAAGAAGGATCGGAGGCCTAGGAGGTCTCTAGAATTGATTTAGGAAGAAAAACAAACAATGAACAAGTTTTATGCACATTTTGTTTATTTTTTGCTTTATTTGGGCGCCGATGGGGCGAAAACAATGTAATACTGTTTTATTTGCTTTTCTTATTTATGCTTTATTAATTTGCATATTACTTGAGCCTAGGGGCGGTTTTTTGCTTGGAATCGGGGCTGAAACTGGGCCAAAATGATATATAATGATGTATAAATGCTTGGATGGTCTTTGAACATGTTTTCGGTTGGAAAAGTGGGGTGAAAACTCCCTTTGGGCAGAAACTTGGTTGCTGCAGATTTGCCATTTACATCAGGTAAATGAAGCCGTGCGGTCTGGACCTGAGGGCAAATAAGGCCGTGCGGCTCACAGTTCTGTCTGGACTGGTTATTTTCAGAATAAAACCAAGGCTTGGCCATTTCATTTCATTTTCAACTTAGACTTGTCCCAACTGTTCCCAGAGCACATATTGGACCTAAAGACACCACCTTTGATCATTTTGCGATGGAGCGCAAAGGGGGAAGAGAGACCGCTTTTTATCTGATCTTCAGTCTTGGGTGAGATATAACTTCCAATCTCACAAGGGGTTGCTTGATTCTACCTTCAAGATCAAGTCTTTATGGCATTTGAGGGATCTCCCGCCCGATTGGGACCTTTTGAGAGCAGCAGCAAAGTTTTGGGACGTCCGGAGACACGTTTACTGCTTTTCTTACAATGAGATTGTCCCAACGCATGAAGACTTCCGAGCCTTGATTGGGGGTCCAGAAATTGAGGCTATATCGATTCAGCTGATCGAAGACGTGCCGGTGGCGGCAAAGCTTGCATCTTTTCTACAGGTTTCTCTGGGAGAGGCAGAGGAGATGATGATAGCCCCGGACAGGATTGACCTTTCTGATATCCCGAGCAGGTTTAGGTCTTCGGCTATGGCTGCGACCACGGTGGCTATGGATGCCTTTATCCTCTGCATATTTTCTTCTCTGTTTACCGCTGAGTCCGTGGGGATCTGTCATGGTGGTCTCTTAGACATGGTCAGAGATTGCAGGGCTGGGAAGGACATTGTCCCACTGGTTTTGGGTGAGACCCTTCATGGCATTGACAGGATGGCCAGGGGAGACCATTTCATGAGGTCTGGGAGTCCGACTGTGCTGACTTTATGGCTACAGGAGAGGCTTGGGGCTTTGCCGACTCAGTGCCCTTGGGTGATTTCTCGGAGAGGTGCACCTCGACAGCGGGACCGAGGGTAGTGGGAGCTGATGATGGCTAGGTTATCCACTTCGGACATCCGCTGGTGGGTACCTCACTGGAGGTTGCAGATCAGGAGGATATTTCAGGAGTCCTACATAGTGAGGGTTCCAGGGTTCTGCTGGTCATCCTTCTACATACCCTGCTTGGTATCCAGGCAGTTCGGGGCCTTACAAGAGCCATTGAGCAATTGGGAGGACATTCGTACCATGGAGGTGGTGCCATTTGATATGAGAGATCCAGCCAGCTTTTCATTCTTCTAGAGGGCTTGGACTTACGCTGCTTTTCCACCCAGGGCTATCTTTAGGAGCTGGAAGAGTACCATCTTGACCACTGTTTACTTGGATTGGTACGAGAGGGAGATGGGAGCGACTCGGGTCATATTGGGAGAGACGTCGAGGCTTTATTGGGAGGCTGCGACTCGAGTAGGACTACGAGGGGAGGCGAGGCTAAGGCGAGTTGCCATAACCAGTCGGGTGACCTGATCAGAGATATGGAGGCTCGATACAAGAGATTGTCCGAGGTCGCTCCTTTGAGTGAGGCTCAGAGGGAGGAAGTGCGGACTCGTGCTCGGGTAGAGAAGGCACTTATTGACACGGGTTTGATGGAGGCTCCAGTGAGGATACCAGAGATTAGAATGAGGGAGACCGACATTATAGAGAAGAAGAGAAAGAACACTCGACGGGGTCGAGGTAAAGGGAAGAAGACCAAAGAAGACTCAGCGAATGACGACTGACAAATCTTTTCTTAGGATTCCCTTATTGCCATTTTGCAAACACAGTAGTTTTATTAGGCATTTTATTGTATTTTAGATCTTTGTAGCAGGTTAGCAGAGTCAAGAGTAGACCGTGCTTGAACTCATCAAGGAGTTTTTAACTTGTAATGAACAAGAAATATTATCTTAGAAATTAATCAAGACACATTTTATGAAAACTCAAATGTCTTATTGATTTGCTCAGGACCCGTTTTATGAAAACTTGAATGTCCTTTATTATTGTTTAGGACGCATTTCATGGAAACTTAATCGCCCTTTTTATTATTTAGACCGAACCATATATGGCTGCCTACGTTCCCCTTTTACAAGAAAGACTAAGGGGCTCGGGTCTTCGTAGTTCATTACGGTGAACTCTTTTTCTATATTTTTTTATGTGCGGCCACTTTGTTTTTGCCTAGACCGCCCTTTTTGGGTTTTCGGCCTAGTTTAGGCATTACTCTTTTTGCACTAAGATTTTTCTTTTTTTTTTTCTTTTTTATGTGCAACCTGTTTTTGCCCTAGATCGCCCTTTTTGGGTTTTCGGCCTAGTGGGTATTACTCTTTTTGCACTAATATTTTTTTCTTTTTTTTTTTTTATTTCTTAGACATAGTACCTTCGGAGCTTATCACCGTTATTTGGGTGGACAAAGGGATTGCCGTCAGTGCTGCAAGTTTCATGGCTCCTCCCGATAGTATCTTACGCACCACATACGGGCCGATCCAAACGGGTTCCCATTTTCCCAGGGTTGTCTACGGTAGGGGCTTTACTTTCAGCACTAAGTCACCCTCTTTGATGTCTCGGGCCTTGACCTTTTTGTCAAAAGCTCGGCCATTCGCCTACTGATAGGCTCGGGTATGATCCATGGCTTTAAGCCTTCTTTCGTCGAGCAGGGGCCAACTCATCATGCCGGCTACGCAACCATTCTACTTCGTTGACACTTGTTTTCCAGGAGGACCCTTAATGACGGGATTTCCAACTCCACTTTGGTAACACTTGCTTCCATCCCGTAAGTTAGGGCAAAAGGGGTTTCTCTGTGGCTGTTCGACGGACGTTACGCCCAGCGAGTGCCGGGTGCGGCTTTTCGGGCCAATCACGACCACGGGTGGCCATTTTCCGAATGATCCGTTCGAGCGTCTTATTAGCGGCTTCCACGACTCCATTAGTCGAGGTGCATGCGGGGACGACTTGTGGCGAGTGATCCGAACTCGACAACAATCTACCGCAGTCCCCTTCAAAGTGTGACCCATTATCGAAATGATCTCATTGGGCACCCCATATCTACATATTATGTTTTCTTTGATCAACTGGGCCACCTTCTTGGAAGTGAGGACCTTGTAGGACTTGGCCTCTACCCACTTGGTGAAGTAGTCTCTTGCTACTAACACGAATTCATGCCCATTGCTTCTGCCGGGGCTATCTTCCCTATCACGTCAATACCCCAAGTTGCAAACGGCCAGGGAGTCGTCATGCAGTACAGGTCATGAGGCGGGAGATGGTTGAGGTTGGCAAACCGCTGGCATTTGTCGCACGCTCGGACATGCTGAACACAGTCTGTCTCCATGGAAATCCAGTAGTAACCCATTCTGAGGATCACTTGCATCAGGGCTCTAGCATTCATATGAGGACCGCAGGGACCATTGTGGACTTCAGTCATCAACTCTTTGGCCCTTTCTTGAGTGACGCATAAGAGGAGTGGTCCTTGATACCGCTTCTTGTATAGGTTGCCTCCTAGAATGACATAATGGGAGGCCAACCTTTTCAGGGCTTGCAAGCTCTTGGCTTTGACACCTTCTTTTGGCCGACCTTCTTCATCTCTGAAAGCTGACTCTCCATCTTTGAGGAACTGGTAAATTTGATTGTACCACGGTTCCTTGATAGGCTCGGGTCCCAGGTCTACATCACAACAGAAAGCTGGGGCTTCTCTTCTACCCACTCTGAAGGGTTTTATGGCTTTTCCCTCGGGGATCTCTACCAATGAGGCTAAAGTAGCGAGGGCATCTGTGAATCTGTTCTTTTCCCATGGAAAGTAGTAGAAAGTCACTTCTTTGAACTGTCTAGTCAACTCCTCCATATGGGCATGATACTGCTGAAGATTAGGGTCCACAGTCTTCCATTTGTTGGAGACCTGGTTGATGATCAGGGCTGAGTCTCCATAAACTTCGAGCTCCTTTACATTCCTTTCTAAAGCAGCCTCTAAACCAGCAATGCAGGCTTCGTACTCGGCAACATTGTTCGTGGCAGGGAAGTTCAGCTTGAGGGCTATGGGTGTATGCTCATCTTTCGGATCGACCAGTAGCATCCCTACGCCATTTCCTCTTTTGTTAGCAGCTCCATCAAAGAAAAGCTGCCATCGGTTTTCAGGCTCGACTGCGAAGATCCCTTCATCTGGGAATTGGGGTTCAGGCCCACGGTCCTCATTACTGGGGAAGTTCGCCAGATGGTCTGACAATGCTTGACCCTTGATGGCCTTTCTGGTCACGTAGCTGATGTCGTACTCTGCTAAGAAGAAGGACCACTTTACTAGACGCATCGAGAGAGAAGGCTTATCGAAGATATACTTGATGGGGTCCATTTTTGAGACCAAATTCACAGGGTGGGCTTGCATATAATGCTTCAACTTGCCGACTACCTAGACCAGTCCTGCACAGGTCTTTTCACATGCGGAGTAATTGAGCTCACTTCCCTGCAGCTTCCGGCTGACAAAGTAAATGGCATTCTCTATCCGAGAGTCTTTCTTCTCCTGAGCAAGCATAGCCCCAACTGCCGTATCAGTGACAGTGAGATAGAGAAGAAGAGGTTTCTGTCTATGTGGGGGGCATAGTACTGGAGGATGTACTAAGTATGTCTTGATCTGGTCGAAGGCATCCTGGCATTCTTCGGTCCACTCTGTATCTACATTCTTCTTCATGAGCTTGAAGATGGGCTCGCACATAGTGGTCAGCTGATTGACGAAACTTGGCCGATGTGTAATCGAAGTTTGCCCATAAAGCTCTTGACTTAAATGTCCTGAGTTTGAGGTGGCCTCATGTCCATAATGGCTTTGATCTTTCAGGGGTCGACTTCGATACCTCGCTCCGTGACCATATACCCAAGCACTTTTCCCCTTGTCACTCCAAAGGTGCATTTAGCAGGGTTTAGTCTCATGGAATGTTGTCTCAGCCTCTCAAAGAACTTTCGCAAGTCAACATAGTGCTTTGTCCGTCCTCGCCTTTGGAGTGGATTATCATGTCGTCTACGTAGACCTCAATCTCCTTGTGGATCATGTCATGAAAAAGCGCGGTCGCGCCGCTTTGATAAGTAGCCCCGGCGTTCTTGAGCCCCGAATGGCATTGCGTATAGCGGTAAGTTCCCCGCGGTGTGGTGAAGGTTTGTCTTTTCTTGGTCTTCTTCGGCCATCTTGATGCAGTTTGTAGCACAAAGCCATCAGAAGGATTTGACTTCGTAGTTGGCGATGGAGTCCACCGGGATGTCTATATTTGGCAAGGGGTAATCATCTTTGGGGCTGGCCTTGTTCGGATCCACCGAAATCCACACGGCGCACCTTCCCATTGGCCTTGGCGACGGTCACAATATTGGACAACCATGTCGGATATTCGATGACTACGATGAATCCTACCCGCGGTAGCTTCTCAATTTCTTCTTTGACACTGTAGAGACCACTCTGGCTTGATTTTCCTCAATTTACGCTTTGCGGCTTAGTATCGGTGCTAGAGGGATTACGTGCTCCACTATTGAGCTGTCTAGCCCGGCATATCCTTGTACGACCACGCAAAGACGTCCATGTATTCTCTAAGAAGATTAACTTGATCTGTCCCGTTCAACCCCACGGAAGAAGTTTCCGATACGTGTCTCTTTAGGTTCCTCGACGGTACCCAAGTTCACACTTGTCAAAACCTCCTCGGCGGCTTGGGCCCGGTTTTCTCTTTTACGAAACACCTTAAAGATTTCTTTAATGTAATGTTCGTTTAGTGTGTTTGCATCTTGTTCAAATGATTCATTATTAACTGTTGTTAAGTTTTGAGTTAATTTATCATTTGTTAAGTTGGCAATAAGGGGATAATCAGAAAGATCTGTCATTTCATTCAAAGCAAGAGGAAAGATGACATCGATTACATATTCATAGTCCTCAGGCGTGAGGCCTTCGGATGACTCAGAGGACTGGAATTCAAAGATTCCTGACTCAACTGTATGGACAACAGGGTGTTTGACACGACTGGGTTGAGAAGGACGGGGTACCAATCCAAGCTCTGCGATCATTTGATGTCGGCTGGCTATCGGCCCTGAGAATGTCTCCCAATTCTTCAACGACATCTCTGTCTTAGTTACCAAAGTGCGGGGATCGAAAGGATCTTCACCACCGTCTCCAATTACGGCAACTACCTCATCATACGAGTGAAGTCGATCAAATGCAGGATCACTGCTTCTTCATCAAACAACTTTTGCAAACCCCACTCACTGTCTTCACTATTGGCAGCTTCTATCTGGCTGATCTTCGGAAGAGCTAACTCAATGGCAGAGAAGTCCATTACCCCGGATGCTGACTCTTTGATACTGTCTGAATATTCTTTGGAGACTTACTCGTTCTGACCGGTAGTGGTAGCCCCAGAATGTACGGCGAGTAAAGGAACATCCTTCGAACGAGATTTCTTTGGTTTTCCCTAACCTTCTCAAGGTTTTCCGGTAAGGGTTTTTCTCGGGGAGGTCTGATGGTCACTTTCGTCGTATTGAGTCCCACCTCTTGTAAAGTAATGGGTCAGGGATAAACTGTAGGGATAGAGCTGGACCCCTTTAGCTTTTCTGCCATCCCGAGAGTTCGGTTTGTATCCCAAGCCATATCTGGTAGTCTGTTCCTTTACATCAATTATGGTATTGTGACCCTGGAGTCTTCTACCCAATCCAAGCCCCGGAAGATAACCCATTTTTCTCATCATTCTCATGGCCAGAGGAATTTTATCGGAAGTAGTGGTGAGGTCAGTGCAACACACTTGTGCTTTGGAAGAAGCTACAGAGAATCAGGTCAAGGCAAACCCTTCATCATCATGCTTAATTTCCAATATCGGGATACCTCCAGTGCTGGTTCCTTCCACCGTGACACTATCTCCATAGATGGTGGTGATAGTACCATCGCTAGACTGAAATTTGACGCATTGGTGCAGAGTAGAGGCTACCCCATTTATCTGGTGAATCTAAGGGCGTCCCAGCAGAGCAGTAAACGAGATCGGAATGTCAATCACTTGGAAGTCAACGTCCATGACCTTTTTCCCGAACCACAACTTGAGAGTAGCAATCCCCAAGACTAATCGTGCAGTGGAGTCATAGGCCTTAATAGTCTGACTAGAAGGCTTCAAATCTGTAGGCTTCAAATCCAGTAAGTCCATCATCTTTGTTGGCAGGACGTTCATTGCGAACCCTCCATCAACTAATACCCGTGGCAACCGACGTTCTTCCAATTGGATTGTGATGAAAAGAGGTTCGTTATGACTAGCCCCATACTTTGGCAGGTCCAAGTCAGTGAAGGTAATGATGTTTCCGTAATGGATACTTCCAATCATTTGGACGACCTCATCTGGGGTGACATCTATGGGCACCATGGTCTTGGCCAAACTTTCTTCTAGCTTCATCTTATGAGGGTATGAATAGGTTAACAAAGACCACAGGAGATATTGGCCTGAGTACACTTCAACTGAGTCAGCACTGGATCCTCCTTGTTAGAGTCTGGCTTTTCTGCTTCTGGCTTATAGGGTCTTTTGTCTATTTTCGGCTCAGAGACGGCATTCCTTTTATCACCCTTAGGCTGTTCAACACTCATCTGTTCGGACCGAGTCATCACATAGACATTAGACTTCTCTGGATCATAATTCCTACTGGAGGATTCTGTCAACTCTTTCAAAGTGAGAGGCGGGCTCTTGCTGGCGTATGGCCAACTCTGGCGGTTAATCCGATTAACCGCACCGCTGAGGCATAGGCGGCTTCCCGACTCGATTCCAAGTTACGGCTTTCGACTTTTCTCGAGTTCGACTCCTTAATTGGCTCAACGGTCGGCTGGTTTCAACTTCACCCTCCTCATTTAAAGCCTTCACGGCCTCGTTCAAGCTTTTCAAGGTCAACATGCAACAGGAATTATCATCTTCAGAGTTTGGAGTCTGGTGAATGGCTTCCTTATCCGGACCTAGCAACTTTTTCAACAGAGTGGGATCACATTCCTCGTCACTATCAAGCATGTCCCTCCTTTCTCTATGGGTTAGTCTTTTGACGGCATCTTTAACATTGGCCAAGCATTTTCTGAAGTGGGAAATTCCATCATCGAGAAGGATTTCTGCGGGGTCAAACCTCATGGCGGGTTCCTGTTCTTTACTGTCGGGAAGGTTCTCTGGGCTTTTCGGCTTCTGGGCTAACCACTCCTCTACTGTTCCCTCTAGCACTTTGACTGTGTCTTCCTCGGTATCACTATGGTAACTCTCGTGAGAACTCTCATCTTGACTTTGATGACCAATGAGGGCAAATGCAGGTCGGGATACTTGACGCCATATAAGAGGTATCTTGGATTCTGACTTGGGAATTACTAAGAAAACATCGCTGTCATCATAGGATATAAAGGGGACCGGGGTCGCTTCAAATTTTAGGACTCTTTCCAGGGCATCCATACACTCTTCTTCAGACAAGGTCTCAGGGGTGATTCTCAGCACTGCAATGGAGTCTACTCTTCCTGATGGGGGTTTAGCTTCAACGACACTTACATGTTCTAGATCGGCGGGCAGAGCCCACTTCCCTCTTTCAGCTAAAGCTTCAATTAAGTCCCTCCATTCACCGACCAAGTCTTTATAAGGAGTATTGAACTCTAGGATGTAGAATTCGTATGCTGCCTCATCTGAGCTCGCATCCTTTTTCCCTTCCGAACCTTCATACAAGCTACAGGCACATTTTGAAGTGATACCATCCCCTATTCCAGGTCCGTGGTTTTCTACTTCATTTTGTTCTCCAAATTTCACTTTGGTCGACTCTAAGTTCATTCCTTCTACTGAACTGTCATCATCGCTGTAAATCCATCCATTCCTGTTCTCATTTCCGACTGATTCTTCACTACCACTGTCTGGGAGATAGGCAAATTCACAGGCGTTGACAAAGCTAGAAAGGTCAGGCTGGTACTGGGATTTTATGGTAGGGAGATTTGGCTCAGGCTGAGAGGAGGGAGAAAGTCCCACGGGGTAATGCAGGGGCTGCATGACTGGGATAGCTATGGCGAAGCTAGGTCTCATTTGAGGAGGAGAGGGTGTCGGGACCCTGACGGCTTGAGATATTGGGAAGGACTGAAAAGGGACAGTCTTTGGCAAAGGATCATATGTGACTGGAGGAGGGTATTGGTCATAGGCTAGCTCTTCTTCCCTAGTCATCTGGTTACCCAAACCAGTATTGTTCTCTGTCGAATCGGCCATTCGACTCTGCGGGTGATAAAACCGAGGATTCTCGGTGAACTGTACGAGGATTCTCGCTAACAATTCGGCGACCCGATGTTCTCACCCACTTCTTTCTCGCTGCGGGAAAGGGATAGGAGAGGTTTAGACTCGGGGTAGGTGTTTAGGCTGAAGGCTCAAGCAATAGGCAGATTAAGAATCTTCCAGTTTACTTAAAACAGTGTCTTTTATTAATTTCTATTTGGTTGGAAAAGGGGATTTGCCCTTCTTTTTCGCAACTACTCTAGATCCTGGATCAGTGGGTTCCGTCACTACGTCTATAAGCCCCTCGTATTCCACCAGCATTTCGACCTCCCAGGGTGGACAGCCCCGGGCGAGGGTCCTATAGGGCATGCGGATCCCACCGACCGAGAGAGAAGAACGCTCCTAATGGGTCTAGCGGGTCATATGAACTTTTAACGCACGAGCGATGTGAATTATAGTTAAGGCAATACCGGGAAAGTCTCGTCTTTCAACCTTGATAGAATTTCGGCAGAATTTCGCTTGCGCGATTGACGTTTTGACTTTTCGGTAATGTCCGAGAAGATAATAGGCATGGGTCGGGCGGTAAAAGCCGAATGACACAGTGTCACATTGAACTTCGTTGCATACGCCGTGCGTGAGTCAAAATCAAAGTCAATGCCGGGTCAAGATCTTGCCAATTTTTCCTTGTCGGAATTTTGGCAGAGCTTCGCTTGAGAGAAAGATCTTTGGACTTTTCTTGGCAAAGACTCGGTCTCGACTCTTACAAATTCCGTGCAGGTCAAGATCAAAGTAAATGTCGGAGTCAAGATTCTACCAATTTTTCCTTGTCGGAATTTTGGCAGAGTTTCGCTTGAGCGAAAGATCTTGACTTTCGTTATGAACTAAGGCTTGACCTTTACGGGGATATGCAACTGGGCTATATGACACGGACTAGACCAAAAACCAACCAAAAGTCACGGTTTTTTGAAACGTGTGACACGGACTGTGCATTGGTCGACACTGGCTGCCATGGGGAGTTTGGGGTGATTCCGTGTTCGCCCGGGAGCATCGTAAGGTTGTCCGTGACTGCAACTGAACAACCACCTCGGGTTAAAGGGACGTGCGTGCAAAGTGTACAGGATATATAAGGTGCGCGTAGTGTGCGGTCTCCTAAAAATGTTTCTTTTTTAGTTAAAACAGAGATTTTCATAAATGTGTTTTAAAGGAATGATTTTTGGGACGGGGGAAAATGCAACAGTTAAGCACGTAAATTTTTTCTCGGGAGCCCCAAATGGCCTTGGAACTGAATAGCCCCAAGCTGCCAAGGCTGCCAGATTAACCTCAATTTTTCCTGGTGGAATTGCCACTGAGGCCGTCCGGTCAGAATCCAAGGAGGATTGAGCCGTACGACTGCATGGATCAATTTTCCAGGTTCCACTCCTTTGCTATTTTCGGGTTTTTTCCCGTTCAAAGTATGCACAAATCCCAAGATGCAAATGATGCAATGCAAGGCAAAGAAAGCAAGCAAAATAAACGGAATCCGCGGTGGGAGTCTAACCCGCTCAAAGGGAAAAGCTTTCTTTTATTATTTTTTTTCGAAAAGTGATACCGGTACGTGGGATTGTTAAACCACCGTTTATCCCAAGCCCCGGGTAAAGGAGCGATACAGGAAGGTTAGTGGTTTCCACCTATATACCAGGTATCATTTATTTTGAAAATGAAATCTTTTCTCCTTTGGGATATCCCCAGCGGAGTCGCCAAACTGTGAATGTGTGCCCAAATTTTGTTTGGATTCACGCGAGTTTGAAGACATCCGGTTTAATTTGAAAAACGGAGTCGTGTTCGGTCGAAACCTAACGGTTTATTTAATTCCCCAAGCGCACGGGCTATTGTAATATAGCGGGTGCAAGTACGGGTCGATCCCACAGAGACAGGGTTTACTTAAGGGATATTTTTGTCTTTAGTAAGTAATAGAAAAGATTGGGGGGAGATAAAATTTATTTTTAGAAAAATAGAGAGAACATAAACAGAAAGTACTTTGATTAAATTCTTATAAAATGAAGCATTCTCGGAATTGAAAATCATACACATAACTTTGTTCATCAAATTGTCATTGTTTTAGAGATAAAAGGTTTTCATAAAAAGCAAGGATGGTATGTTAAGCCTACGCTACATCGGGCTAAGACAGTAGCGTTTGTATTCTTCACTAATTATGTCCTAACTGTTTGAGATTTCCGTTTATGTTATCCCCGCCCTGTCACAAACGGGCATTCCGGCTTATCTCTAGCTGACCATAATTAGTAAGAATCCATTAAGAATGAGAGTCAACATACTTTCCATTCAAAGAACACCCCTAGGCCATTGAACTACTTTCGTGATCAATGAAACCTAGTTTCTTTATATGGTTCCGTCAATCGAGATTCTCCGCTAGGTACTTCTCTCAATTGACTGAATCATACAAATTGGATATCTCCAAAATGTAAAGCATTTAGAGATTAATATAAAGAAATTGTTTAGATGAAGAAAGAAGACAAGACTTTTCATTTTAGATGATGAACAAGTATGTTTTTGAGTTTCCAACCCCAAGAATAAGGGGGATTACTCACAAGCCATTAATAACATAAAAGTAGAAATAAAAGATTGAGTAAGAAGGACTTATGATGAATAAATGCTGGAAATGATGCTTCACTTTTATTTACTTTTCCTTCAAAGTAACTCCAAGAACAAAACAATGACTTTGATCTTCAAATTCCTTTGGAAAATTGTTGTCACAAGTGTTTGTACTTTCTATCTATATAATATCAGTGATTTCTCTCTAAGAATTTGTATCTAAGACTGATCACTAGGGTCCTATTTATAAATGGGAGGAGACTCTTCAATAGGGTGCCATCATAAGGTGCCTTTACATCTGCAGTCACGACTTGCACGGCCGTGTCAAGGATTTTGCACGGCCGTGTACTCTTTGGCGCCAGTTTTGAATTTGAACTTGGTGACTTGCACGGCCGCTCCCAATATAGCTGCACGGCCGCTTCAAGGTTGGCACGGCCAGGGCTCTTCAGTTGCTCGGCCACTCCATGGATTTTGGGCCAAGATGGCCGGCCATGGCCTATGATGCACGGCCGCTCCCAAACTTGCTGCACGGCCGCTCCCACTAGTTTTCAGCTTGGTGTGTTTATTTTGCTTGGTGTTCCTCCATCCTTTCGGACCAATTAGCCCAAGTATCCTTTAGATATAAAATGACCCTAAAACCTGTCTAAAAATGTATAAAACATACCAAAAACGTAAAATCTAATAAAATAGCAAAAGTAAGTAAAAAGTATTAAAAACTAAATAAAAAATGATGATTTATTTATGTAAAAGTATATAAAAACTAGGATAATTGACTATATAATAGTCACTTATCAAACTCCCCCACACTTAAGCTTTTGCTTGTCCCCAAGCAAACTTAGAATGAAAATACGGAGAGGGAAAAAAAGCAAGATTGATCCCTCAGAAATAAAGTAGCAAGCCTTAAATTGCCTTTTTAGATAATGCCTTTGCCTTTCTAATCATATTTTGAATACCTTTAAAAATTTATCTAGGAAGAAGCATTTTAGGGATATTTTTAAAGAGATAAAATGCAAGACAATAACCTAATATAGCATATATAGAATTTTGACCAAGTAAAGCATGCTAGAAGAATAAATCTTAGATTTATTTCTTGGTAGAAAAAGCTGTCACTTTTTTAGAGTTATTTTTGAGAAAAGATGGATTTATTTCTTTAAAATGTACAAGAGAAGGTATAAACATTTATTTACAAATTAGAAGTTTCGAAGAATTGTATTATATTCTTGAATCACAAGGGTGAAAAATGGATGATGATAGTGGAAAAATCTCATCAAAGTCAAACAAATTTATCTTATTTTTTTGCACGTGTTATATTTTTGCAAAAGACCTAAGTTATTTTTGATCCTTTCAAGTAGGAGACATTGTGGTCGCGAACCCCATGTTCCCAATACTTAGATCAAGAATACTTTTGGATATTACTTCCGTTTGGCAAGGAAGCATCGTCGCAGGGAACGCCGTGCCCCGAGTTACTTAGGAAGTAATAGGTTTCTTTTTGCTTTTAAGGATTGGTGACAAATGTCACTCTTTTTAGCAATAAAGATGTTTTACTTTGATTTGATTTGAGAAATGGAAAGATGGAATTTTTGATGAAAGGGTGTGATTCAAGGGATGCAAACAAAAAGGTGCTTCTAAAAAGGGAATAAACATTTAATAAAGATAAAAGATGTACAATCTTAAAGAAATATTTTCAATATTTGCATAAATGACCAAGCATAAAAAAGATTCCTTCTAATCAAATGCATTTTCCTTGATGAGACTCTATATTTTGCTATACTAACTTATGAGGCTTTCAATTATTTCCTAAAAATATCCCTATATTTTTCCTTTTTATAGATTTCTAAGTTTATAGAAAATATGAGAGGAAAGATAAATAGGCATTTATACTAAGGCAAATGGCAAGCATAATGATAATGATTTTTGATCATCATAGGGATTTATTATATATATTTTTTATACTATTATACATGAATAAACGAAAAATACAACTAAGTTAAAAAGAAAAAATTACACTAGAAAGCAATTAAATCTAACCTAGAAAGCAAGTAAAAATTTAAAACTAGAAAGCGAAAAAATAAAAGGATAGATATACCCCCCCCCCACACTTGAAATGAACATTGTCCTCAATGTTTCAAAGAACAATGCCAAATCTAGGGAGGGTAAAGAAAAAAAAACTTACTTAAAATGGTTTACGGGTAGGAAGGTGGCTGCGGAAAATCATCCCAATTGTTGACCCCGTATTTGAAGATTGTGTTCACTTGCCTTTGAATCGTTCCCACACGATTTTGTATATCATTCCGGAAATAATGAAATTCATTGTTGAAAGTGTCGAACCGAGTCATTATTTGATTGTTTTGAAGCTCGATCCGGTCAAATCTATCATTAAAATCTGGTGGCAAAGGGGGGTGGTTGGGTTGATGTTGCTCTTCTTCTTCTCCTTCTTCTTCCTCTTGGTTTGCTTGACTTGATTGGCCCTCTCCATAGTTCATGGAATTTGGAAATATCCATGTTTGATGTTGGTAAGTTAGAGCTTTGGGGAGGATGGGACTAGGCAAAACAATGTAGGGTGTTTTACCCGGCCCTACCAACCAATTGTATTCTCCACGTCCTCTATCCGTGATCATTTGCATATTTCGCAAAGTTGGAATATCCAACTTTGTTGAACCCGAAACCCCAACCTCATTGTAGGGCATTGCCCGCCGAAAATGGAGACCAAACAAAGTGATTATACCTCCAATGTGAATCTCCCCATTAAAAGTTGGAGAGACGATATCACTAAACAACTCGATCAAGAAATGGCTCAAATTCACCCTCCTATGAGCCCTCACCAAACACCATAACAAAAACAACTCCTTCTTATTCACCGTGCCCTTATCTTCCCTAGCAAAAACAGTGCATGCATAGAATCTATGCATAATCCGAAGAACGGGATGGATAATAGATGAGGCTTTTGCGGTTCTAGATTTGAAGGATGGAATTTCGGTTATTTGCTCCCAAAACACATTCTCCCTAAACTCTATGGGAAAATCAGTTTCAAAATTTGTGTAGGCGGGCCAACTCAAAATTCTGTTAATGTCAAAAGAGGTGAGATGAAACTCCTCTCCACCAAGCCTAAAATATAAGTGTATCAATTGGTATGGCTCCCCCGTATCTCCACAAATTTCCGTAGTAAACTCCTTCCTCATTGTGCACAAGAATTCTAAGGTGATCCTTTCATAAGTCTTTGCATGCAACTCAAGAAAACCACCACAACCAAACCCCATGTGAAACCTTTTCACATTTGAATAGATATCTAAGGCTTTGAGGGCATCAATATCTGGGAATTGAGTTGGCCTAATCCTTTTTTGACGAAGGGCGGTGAATCTAGCAACTTCGGAAGGCTCTCTAAACTTAATACCCAAATCATTGAGTGTTGGGTTTAGATTAGGGGTAGGAGATGGTTCCTTTCGGGACCTTTTCGAACCTCTTTCAGTAGCCTTTCCTTTTCCCTTCCTTCCCTCCATTGAAAATTTTCAGAAATAAACCCAAAAACTTAGCTAAAGGAAGAAGAAAGTAGATTACCCGAATCTGAGCTTAAAAAGCTTGTAATCTTTGATGAACAGCCACTAGACACCAAAAAGCTTCCTTCTTGCACCTTAATTCGGAGTAATCCTTCTTTAATTTGTTTAAATGGGTTGAGGGTTTTGGAATTTTCGAAATTGGGGTTTTAGGAGGGTTTTGGGATGCTTTTGATTGTGGAGAAGTGATTGACTGGAGGATTTTAGGAGGATTGAGGGTTAAATTGTGAGTAGAAATGGTGGAGGAGTGGGTTTTTAAAGTGGGTGGGGCGGAGGTTTTGAGGGAGAAGGGTTGAAGATGAAGTAAATGAGGGAGGAGGGGAAAAGGTGTGTCTTTTGACAGGAATCGACGCAACTCCCCAGACGCCTTGCACGGCCGTGTTAAGGAATTTGCACGGCCGCTCCCTTTTGCCGAGTCAACCCGTTCCAACTCGATATGAACTGCACGGCCGCTCCAAGAAGAGCTGCACGGCCGTGCGAACCAAATTTCACCATTTTTAAATCTTTTTTTTATACCTACAAAACAAGGTTAGCACAATAATAATAAAAACTAAAATAAAAGAAAAAAAATAAAGCAAAAATAATCCATCGGTTACCATCCCGATGATGCTTGTTTTAGGTCCTTAGCTTGACCCCTTCCCGGTAGTAGGAGATGCATGATATTTGGTTGGCCTTTTGTCACTGACAACTCGCCATTGCAATCCTTCCGGGATAATGAGTATCTTCTGCGGTAGACATTTCTTCCATCCCGATTTCTTGGGTAGAACAAGCGACCTATAGTCTTTGCACTTTCGAAAATTCGAAATGACTTCCTTCTTTGTTCTCTTTGGCTTTTTCACTGCATTGTTAGTTTCGGGACATGCAGAAATATCTAAATCTTTATTTTTATTGCAAATCAAAGGTTCAATATTTATGGGATCATTTTCTATTCTTTCCTTTGATTTTGGTTCCTCACCCATTAAATCTGTTTCACTAGGAATCCAATTTTCTTCGCTAGGGGTATAGGTCTCTTCATTTGGGGTCCAATTCTCTTCACTAGGTGTGTAGGCCTCGAGATAGGGATCTTCGAGAACTGAATTGTGCATACTAAATTCGACCCTTTCTTTCCCTGTATTTAGGGAAAATGTGCCATTTTTCACATCTATGATTGCCCCTGCAGTGGCAAGAAATGACCTTCCTAGAATGACGGGAATATAATGGTCTTCCGCCATATCCAAGATAACAAAGTCGACAGGGATGATCAAGTTCCCTACTCGACAAGGCAAGTTTTCCATAATACCAACGGGGAATTGAACGAATCGGTCTGCCAATTGGAGAGTTATGGTTGTAGGTTTTAGTTCCCCTATACCAAGCTTCTCGCTAACCGATAATGGCATTATGCTAACGCTAGCTCCTAAGTCAAGGACAGCGTTATCTATGTTTATTCTGCCAACACAACAAGGAATGGTGAATGTACCCGGAGCCTTTAATTTCGGAGGGTCTTTATTTTGCAAAACAGCGCTTACTTCCTCCGCTAGCATAACATTCTTATTTTCTTCTAGCCTTTCTTTTTCAAAAATTAATTTTTTCAAAGGTTTAACGGCTAAAGGCATATCTTCATCTTTTCTAAAATAAGGAATGTTAACATTAATGGCATCTAGGTTATCAAGTAATTCATCATAATCCTTGCCTTCTTTTTTAGGGGATTCCATCCCCAAACTAGTCTCAATCATCGGAGGGATTGGACTATGATCATTTCTAGGGAATTCATTTATCTTTTCTTGCTCATCCCTAGTTTTTACCACATTAACTTGCTCATTTGGCCTTTGAGGTTGACCGGGAAGACTCCCTTGTGGCCTATTCATTGGGGTAGCCTGTTGAGCTTGTTGAGTTTCTAGGATCTTATTATGTGCTGCCAAGTTATCAAACCTAGAATTAAGCAGTTTAAAACAATCCCTAAATTCATTGTTGATCTTTTCTTGGGAATTTTTATTTTCCACTACAAAATCCATTATAAGATCCAATTTAGATTTAGGGGGAAAGGTACTTGCATTGTTGTTGAAATTCTTAGGTGCAAATCTTGGGGGTTGTGTAGATGGTTGCGGGTTAAGAACGTTGTTATTCTTATAGGAAAAATTGGGGTGATTCCTCCATTCGGGATTGTATGTATTAGAATACATTCCCCCTTTTTGTCCGAAAGAATTAACAAAGTTCACTTGATCGTTAGAAGTAACGTCAAGTAACTCGCAGTTATCCGTACTATGTGAGTTAGACCCACATAGTTCACATATTACATTTACACTAGCAATGGGATTGACATTAAGATTTTCAAACTTTTTCAAAAGCATGTCAACTTTAGAAGAGAGAAGAGTAACTGCATCAACATTATATTTACCGGGCGTACCTTGTTGCTGCTCCCTCTCATTTGACCATTGGTAATGGTTCAATGCAATGTTCTCGATAAGGTCGTATGCCTCATCGACTCCTTTGTTCATCAATGCTCCTCCTGCAGCGGCATCAATGGTCTCTCTTGTTTTGAATATGAGACCGTTGTAGAAGGTGTGAACAATCAACCACTTTTCAAGCCCGTGGTGGGGGCACATTCTGAGAAGTTCCTTGAACCGCTCCCATGCATCATACAAAGTCTCACTATCTGTTTGACAGAAGTTAGTGATCTTTGTTCTTATCTGGGCAGTATTGCTTGGTGGGAAAATCGACCAAGGAATGCTTCTTGAATTTGGTCCCATGTTGTTAATGAATTCTGGGGGACCGAATTCAACCATTGTTTCGCCTTATCCTTAAGAGAGAAAGGAAAAAGGCGCATCCGAATTGCTTCCACCGTAACATTTTGAATACGTGTGGTATCACAGTATTCAAGGAATGTTTGGATGTGTAGATGGGGATCTTCGAAAGCGGTGCCGCTGTATTGGTTATTCATAACCATATGCAATAATTGCGGTTTTATTTCTAAATGTGCCGCTCCGGCATTCGGCACAACAATAGGGGATCTAGTTCCCGGGGTACTTGGGTTAACAAAGTCTCGTAGGGTCCTAGCGGGTGTTTGCTGTTCTCCTTCCATATGTTTCTTCAAAGTTTCTCTAAACCTTCTTAATCTCTCATGAAAGCTTCTTTCGGGTTACGGATCAAAGTTGTCAACATATGTCCGAGACCGTTTCATAAACTATAAGAAAAACACTTGAAGAGAAATTAAACGCAACAATTTATAGGAAGAGAAAGCAAAATAGCAAAAATAAAATAAAAACAAAAAATTATGTAGTAAAGACAAAAATAAAAGTAAACCGTTGTCCCCGGCAACGGCGCCAAAAACATGTTCGGTCGAAACCTAACGGTTTATTTAATTCCGCAAGCGCACAGGCTATTGTAATATAGCGGGTGCAAGTACGGGTCGATCCCACAGAGACAGGGTTTACTTAAGGGATATTTTTGTCTTTAGTAAGTAATAGAAAAGATTGGGGGGAGATAAAATTTGTTTTTAGAAAAATAGAGAGAACATAAACAGAAAGTACTTTGATTAAATTCTTATAAAACGAAGCATTCTCGGGATTGGAAATCATACACATAACTTTGTTCATCAAATTGTCATTGTTTTAGAGATAAAAGGTTTTCATAAAAAGCAAGGATGGTATGTTAAGCCTACGTTACTTCGGGCTAAGACAGTAGCGTTTGTATTCTTCACTAATTATGTCCTAACTGTTTGAGATTTCCGTTTATGTTATCCCCGCCCTGTCACAAACGGGCATTCCGGCTTATCTCTAGCTGACCATAATTAGTAAGAATCCATTAAGAACGAGAGTCAACATACTTTCCATTCAAAGAACACCCCTAGGCCATTGAACTACTTTCGTGATCAATGAAACCTAGTTTATTTATATGGTTCCGTCAATCGAGATTCTCCGCTAGGTACTTCTCTCAATTGACTGAATCATACAAATTGGATATCTCCAAAATGTAAGGCATTTAGAGATTAATATAAAGAAATTGTTTAGATGAAGAAAGAAGACAAGACTTTTCATTTTAGATGATGAACAAGTATGTTTTTGAGTTTCCAACCCCAAGAATAAGGGGGATTACTCACAAGCCATTAATAACATAAAAGTAGAAATAAATGATTGAGTAAGAAGGACTTATGATGAATAAATGCTGGAAATGATGCTTCACTTTTATTTACTTTTCCTTCAAAGTAACTCCAAGAACAAAACAATGACTTTGATCTTCAAATTCCTTTGGAAAATTGTTGTCACAAGTGTTTGTACTTTCTATCTATATAATATCAGTGATTTCTCTCTAATAATTCATATCTAAGACTGATCACTAGGGTCCTATTTATAAATGGGAGGAGACTCTTCAATTGGATGCCATCAAAAGGTGCCTTTACATCTGCAGTCACGACTTGCATGGCCGTGTCAAGGATTTTGCATGGCCGTGTACTCTTTGGCGCCAGTTTTGAATTTGAACTTGGAGACTTGCGCGGCCGCTCCCAATATAGCTGCACGGCCGCTCCGAGGTTGGCACGGCCAGGGCTCTTCAGTTGCTCGGCCACTCCATGGATTTTGGGCCAAGATGGCCGGCCATGGCCTATGATGCACGGCCGCTCCCAAACTTGCTGCACGGCCGCTCCCACTGGTTTTCAGCTTGGTGTGTTTATTTTGCTTGGTGTTCCTCCATCCTTTCGGACCAATTAGCCCAAGTATCCTTTAGATATAAAATGACCCTAAAACCTGTCTAAAAATGTATAAAACATACCAAAAACGTAAAATCTAATAAAATAGCAAAAGTAAGTAAAAAGTATTAAAAACTAAATAAAAAATGATGATTTATTTATGTAAAAGTATATAAAAACTAGGATAATTGACTATATAATAGTCACTTATCAAGTCGCCACGCCATTTTGATTTCCTTAAAACATTGAAAAAAAGGATTTATGGGTTCGGAGGTTAAGTTACCCCTTGGGAAGAACGGATCGTCGTTCACCCAAGGTGCCTTGCCGTAGCAAGTCTCCCTAGATTCCGTTTATTTTGCTTGCTTGCGTGCTTTCTTGTGTGCATGTGTTTGAATAAAAGGGGAGGGAATGTCCCAAGTTGTCTTCCGGACGTACAAACCATTTATTGGTTGTCGCTCGGGATTTCTTGGATTTTATGTGTTCGGGATTTTGATCCCGTCCTCATCTTGGACTTGTGATCATCGCATTTTGACCTCGGGACTTGCGTGATCGAGAGAAGGACTCTCTTTTATAGCCCAAAAATGAGGTTCTTAAGGAAGGAATGTCCTTAGCCCATCAATCCTACACCTTAAGACGATCGAGCTTATATGAATGCTTCATGCTCGTCTTAAGTGATAATCGGAGATATAGGGTTCAAGGTTGTCCCTTTCTAAAGAGATTATGGCACCTTTAATGGAAGAAACAATGTAAAGATAGGATCTTTACACCGGTCCGTTCCAAGGTTGCTAATGGGGACATGGGGGAATGCATGTAAAAATGACATTTTTAGTGAAAAGATGACATTTTTGGGTTGCAAAGGATGCATTTGATTTGCAAAGGATGCATTTTGATATAAAGAAGTGATCTTTATGCAAAAGATGCATTTTTATGAGGAAATTAGGGTTTAATATGCAAAGGATGCACTTTTATGAGGAAAATAGTATTTATTATGCAAAGGATGCACAAAGATTTCATTTTTGAAAGCAAAGGATGCTAAGTTCATGCAAAGAGATGATTTTTAATGCAAAGGATGCATGAAAATGGATTTTAGGTGCAAAGGATGCACCTTTTTTATAAAGACATGATTTTTATATGCAAATGATGCATTTTTGGACGTAAAGATTGCATTTTTATGAGCAAAGGATGCATAAAGATGATATTTTTATTGTAAAAAGGGGGTTTTAGGTGCAAAGGATGCACCTTTTGATTCAAAGATTACATTTTTAATGGCAAGTGATGCCTATTTGATGCAAAGGGGGAAGGGGGTATGATAAAGATATGATCTTTAATGATAACTACCAAGTCCCAAGCAAGATAATGACAATATATGAATGCAATGAGCAATATAAATCACATAGAGCAAGTAAAATGCAAGGTTAAGGGAGTGAGAGGTTACCAATGGTGGTGGCCTCTTCTCCTTTGGATCTTGCTTGGTGGAAGGACCAACTTTGGAGGCTTCAATGGAGGAGGGAGGTGGCTTCTTGACTCCTTCAGCTTCTTATTTTCGTAGGAATTCTTTGGGTGTTTTTATGCTGGAAAAACTGTGTATGGAAATGGGTAGAGGAGGCCTCTATTTATAGGCAGTCTGGATAAGGCTAATGAAGCCGTGCTGCCAGAGGTCCTTGGCTAATGCAGCCGTGCGGCATTATCCACAATGACTCAGCATATTTCTAGAATCATGCAAGGTGGCAATTCTAGAAGGTTTTTGTAATTAAGAAAAACGTGTTTCTTAATTACTAAGCCTTCCCTTCAGCCCTGAAATGGTTTGGAACAGTTCCTGAATTGTTCCGGAACTCTAGGAAAGTCCGGGGAATTACCGGGAAATTTACCGGAATTGCCGGGGAAATTAACCGGAAGGCATGAGCCAGATTTGGGAACTTACAACTATGGAAACCAGAAACAGGATGTTCAAACTCCTACCTAACGAATGTAGTAGTGCAACTTCTTTTTAAGGCACTATATATAACCCAATACCCCTCTAGGGTCAACCACGTAGAGATACAACATGCTATAAGTAGCCCTACGTGTTCAAAATAAAACATTGAACAACTTCTTTTAAGGTTACGCGATCAAATACCAAGTTTTACAACCTTTGGTTCAAGTGTCATAACTACCTTTCAAGCATTTTCACGCCACTATTTAAAGCTCTTGCCAATATCTTTTTGGCCTATTCCAAGTTCCATATTGTAGTACTAAACTTTTACTAAATGCCTAGTTAAAGAGTGATTAAATCTATACTCATTAGACTAAGTTAAAAAGCTTGCAAAGTTGCTATCTCAACCTAGTTCTGGGCACGACTCGTGCTTAATGGCACGACTCGTGCCCCAACCCTGCACGAATGGTTCAAGGCTCACGACTAGTGTTCCCTATAGACCATTGATTTCGCACGACTGGGATAAGAAAGGTCACGACTCATGCTTAATGGCACGAGTCATGCCAAACTCCAGAACCTACGGTTTTGCACAGAACAGTAGCAAGAACAACAATAACAACTTCAGACTTCACTTCAGCTACTGCAAGGACCAATTCTAACAGTCTATACACAAATTTTGGACCATAATATACCCCCACTATCACTAATAACACATCTATAACATCTTTCCAATTCATTTCAAACCATTATATCACCCTTTTTATATGTTCATCAACCTTACTTGGGTTGTTCCATTTCCACACCAAGGAAACTGATTCCACTTCACATAAAACCTTCATAACCTCATTCCAACATCAATTTACAAGGCATGAACAATTATTTGAAAAGAACCATAACAACTTACCCAAGTTAACCAAATAAAAGAGAAATATAATCGGATCTTCTTGTTCAAAACACCTTCCTTAGCAAGTATTCAAAGTTGGAATCAGCAATCAATCCAAGGCTGAATTTCTAGGATTTTTAGAAGTTAAACAAGGGTTTAAGAACACTTCCTGGCTGGAGAAAACAATGAGAAAGCTGAGGAAGTAATGAAGCTTCTTAATGAAGCTTTAAGAAGATATATATAACAATCTTACACATAAGCTCCTCCAAGTTTGAAATGCAACAAAACACTACCTTAAACTTATAATTACACCTAAGCACCTTGATAACTTTCATAACACTTTCAATCAAATTTCAAGTGTTACCAATTAACTACACAAATTTCTTTATTTACACATTATATGATTAAATCAAGTTATAGCATCAAAAAATCACGTAGTTCATAAAAAATTGCCTAAATGAACACGTAATGAACCAACTGCCAACAACCAAAAGATGATATGTAAGGCATACCCAACCCCACGTGCTTCACGTGTGACCCAAAATGTGCCTAGGTTTAGGGTCGCGACACTCACTCCCCCTTAACTAAAATTCGTCCCGAATTTGGACTTCTCTTACCTGAATGATCAAACAAATCCGGATATTTCTGTCTCATCTCTGATTCCAATTCCCAAGTAGCTTCCTCAATGGTGTGATTCTTCCAAAGAACTTTCACCACGGGAATACTCTTGGTACGCAATTCCCGGACCTGCCTCTCTAGAATCTGTAAAGGTGCCTCCACATAGGTCATATCCGCCTGGACATCCTCAGGAGGAGAACTCAACACATGAGAGGAATCATAACAGTACTTCCTCAACATGGACACATGGAACACATTATGAAGAGAAGAAAGAGAGGGAGGTAGGGCCAATCGATAGGCTAACTCACCTACCTTCTCTAAAATCTCAAAAAGGACGAACGAATCTAGGAGCCAATTTCCCTTTGTTAACAAACCTCTTGATCCCCGTTCTCGGTGATATCTTCAAGAATACTAAATCCCCTACTCGAAAGGATAACTCCCTTCTTCTAGTGTTGGAATAACTCTTCTGACGACTCTGGGTTGTCCCCAATCTGTCACGGCTCACTTTGATCTTCTCAGTTGAGTCTCTAACCAAGTCTGGACCCCAAAGTCTAGCTTCACCAACCTCGTCCCAACACATTGGGGACCTGCATTTCCTCCCATACAGTGCCTCATTGGGGACCTACATTTCCTCCTATCTGTCTGCCCATCAGTCTGAGGATGAAATGCTGTACTGAAACTCAACTTAGACCCCAAGGCCTCATGCAAAGCCCTCCAAAACCGCGAGGTGAATCTCGGATCTCTATCAGAAATAATGTTGATAGGTACCCCATGCAATCTCACAATCTTACGAATATACAACTGGGCCAATCTCTCCAAGGAATACTTGGTTGAAACTAGAAGGAAATGAGCTAATTTGGTCAATCTATCCACAATCACCCATATAGCATCCATCTTCCTCGGAGTAGGAGGCAATCCAGTCACAAAATCCATAGTAATGCCCTCCCACTTCCACTCAGGAATATCCAATGGCTGAAGCTATCCTGCTGGCCTCTGATGTTCTGCTTTGATCTGTTGGCAAGTCAAACACTTTGATACAAATTCTGCAATCTCCTTTTTTATGCCATTCCACCTGTAACCCCTTTTCAAATCCTGATACATTTTAGTGCTTCCTGGATGAATAGCAAATCTGGATTTATGGCCCTCCTCTAATACCTGCCATTTTATCTCTAGGGAAGAAGGTACACAAATTCTGCCTTTGAAGGTTAGAATTCCATCCCTGTTCAATGAAAACTCTCCAGATTTTCCATCTTGCAATTTCTCCCTAATTTTCTTCAACTCATCATCATTCAATTGAGCTTCTATAAGATCTCCATAAAGAGTGGAACAGCTCTGACATTAGCAAACAACATATCACCTTTCAACTCCCGAGATACCAAGGATGATAGATGAGCCATACAACTAATAGCATCAGCTACCACATTGGCCTTCCCGGGATGATAAGAAATGACACAATCATAATCCTTCTGAAGCTCCAACCAATGCCTCTGTCTGTTGTTCAGTTCCTTCTGGGTAAACAAGTACTTCAGGCTCTTATGATCTGTAAATATCTCAAATTTTGCCCCATACAAGTAGTGCTTCTACTTATGCAATGCAAACACAATAGCTTCTAACTCCATATCGTAGGTAGGATAATTCTGCTCTGCTGGTGATAACTTCCTCGAAGCATACACAATTACCTTCCCATTTTGCATAAGAACATAACCCAGACCCTCTTTAGAGGCATCACTGAATATCACGAAATTCTCATAACCCTCGGGAAGTGTAAGAATAGGAGCTGAAGTCAATCTCTTCTTCAGTTCAGTAAAGCCAGCTTCACATTTTGCATCCCAAATAAATGGTACATCCTTCCGAGTCAATCTGGTCAACGAAGTTGCAATCCTCGAAAATCCCTTAATAAATCTTCGATAGTACCCCGCTAACCCAAGGAAACTGCGAACCTCTTTCACGGTAGAAGGTTGTTTCCCTTTGACAACGACATCAATTTTTGAAGGATCCACTGCAATACCACTACTGGATACCACATCACCGAGAAAAGAAATCTGTTCCAGCCAAAACTCACATTTGCTGAACTTTGCGAACAACTGTTTCTCACGAAGCACGAATAAAAAAATTATCAAGTGCCTCTCGTGATCTTCCATGGACTTTGAGTATACCAGGATATCATCAATAAAAACAACAACAAAGTTATCAAGATACGGCTTAAAGATCCTGTTCATCATGTCCATGAACACTGCTGGTGCATTAGTCAGCCCAAATGGCATGACAAGAAATTCATAATGCCCGTACCTTGTTCTGAAAGCTATTTTAGAAACATCATCTGGCTTGATCTTCAACTGATGGTATCCGCTACGTAAATCCAACTTGGAATATATAACGGAACCTTGGAGTTGATCAAATAAGTCATCAATGTGAGGAAGAGGATATTTGTTCTTAATTGTAGCTTGATTTAGTAGTCTGTAATCAATACACAATCGCAATGTACCATTCTTCTTCCTAACAAACAATACTGGTGCTCCCCAGGGTGATACACTGGGTCGAATAAAACCCCTATCTAGCAACTCCTGCAACTGAAGTTTCAACTCTTTCAACTCAGCTGGAGCCATTTTGTAGGGTGCCTTAGAAATTGGTGTAGTACCTGGCAATAAGTCAATGCAAAACTCCACTTCTCTATCTGGAGGCATACTATACTCAGTTGAGAATACGTCACTGAACTCATTCACAACTGGAACACAAGATAATTCAGGAGACTTCGTACCAGAATCTATCACATATGCCAAGTAACCCTCACACCCTTTCGATAACAACTTTCTAGCCTTAAGTGCAGAAATAATATGAATGCCAAATAAAGATTTATCAGCATCAAATACAAACACAGGCACATCAGGCATAGAAAAGGTGAGTCGCTTTCTGCGACAGTCCACCAAGGCATGACAAGAACTCAACCAGTCCATGCCTAAAATAACATCAAAATCTCGGATTGGTAACTCTACCAAATCCACTAGCAATACATGCCCACAGATAATCACCTCACAGTCATGATAGATCATAGAGGATTCGAGGTGCTCTCCCACAGGAGTAGAAACTTCTAGCATATAAGGTAACAACTTAGGCAACTTATGCAATGTAAATGCAAAGTGAGATGCCACATATGAATGAGACGATCCAGGGTCGATAAGAACACGAGCCATGACCCCTAAGACAGGGGCAATACCTCTAATCACCGCCGTAGGATCTACCTCACCCGGCCTAAGGCAAACACTCTGCCTTGCACTTTCTATTTTGGTTTCCCCTCTACATCTTTTTTCACACCACCTCTGGGCTGGTCACCTTGCTGCTTACCACCCGTAGCTTGCCCCTTTTTGAATTTAGGACAATCCTTTTTGAAGTGCCCCATCTCTCCACAGTTCAGACACTTACCCTGTTTCCTCTAACAGTTGTCTTCAGAATGCCCAATCCTCTTACAAAAGTTTCAAATAGTGCCAAATTGATGGGATACAGGCCTTGTTGAAACTGTGACTGTACCTCCCTTAGCCACTCCAGAAACTGAAGCTTTAGGCTGAATCTTGCCCTGCCCTGAACTCTGGCCTTGGAACTTAACATTGCTTCCACTTACCTCTGATTTACCCTTAAGTTCATCAATGTCATTCTCAATACTGTAGGCCATATTAAATGCCGCCTGATAGGTAGGAAAATCATGAGTCAACAATTGATTCCGGAATTCCAACCTCAACCCTTTAACAAACCGGTATACCCTCCTGCTTTCATCTGGTACTAGGTATGGACAATACCTTGCCAGTTCTGTAAATTTGGCTGAGTATTGGGCTACTTCCATTGCCCCCTGCTCAAGTTTCAAGAACTCTACTTCCTTCTTGTCTTTAGTGATCACGGGAATGAAATGTTCCTTGAATTTCCCCACAAAGTTGTCCCAAGTCTGGGCCGTATGATCCCGCTCCCAGCTTTTCTTAAGGATTTGCCACCAATGTTTAGCAGGACCCTCTAGCTTGAACACTGCACATCGAACCTTTTCTTCATCAGTACTCTCCATTGCCACAAAGATCTTAGTCATGGCCTCCAACCATCTCTCAGCTATCAGTGGATCTGGATCTCCGTTGAAGCTTGGTGGAGACAATTTGATGAATTTATTTAACCCCTGTGTCGGCCTTGCCTTAGGTTGCTGCTGTGCTCTACCCTGAGCTGCCATATTCAGGAGGAATACCCGAAACATAGCCATCATCTCGTCATTCTGATCTCCCCCAGCACCCTGATCACCAATGTTCCCCTGTTCCCCCTGCTGGTCACCACTAGTCCCAGCTATTTCAATGATCCCTGCAGGAAACAATCGGTGTCAGATATCACACACTCCCCCTTAGACTAGACATCTTCCCTTGACTTCTAGCCAAATCTCTGATACCAACTGTGGGCTCTTCCCAACTCCCGGACCTATAAACCGTGTCCCAGGATGGAGGGTCCCAAAATATACCATTTCCAAAAAAACATTTCTTTACTTTAACTTGAAAAGTAAACAACACATTTTTAAAACCATTTCAAAATAACCTCTCTACACGGAGGCAATATATAAACCTGTTTCAAACCAAACACAACCTGTTTTTACAAAATATCCAACTGGAAAGGCTTACACAAGCCAACCATAAAACAAACCAAGTTTAAGTTACTTACAACACAATACAACTGAAACATTTTTACAAAACATTTCCCAAAAGAATAACAACCAAAGTCCAGCCCCAACTCCCAAATCAGTATATACCCTAACAACCCAAAAGGAGTCCAAACTCTTCCCCCGGCCTCACTGGTCCGGTCCACCTGTCTCAGCGGGATCTAAAACAATAAAGGGAGAAGGGGTGAGATAAAATCTCAGCAAGCCATTATGTATGCAACAATATGCCATACAATATGAATAGTAAACACATTACGTTACCTTTTCCTTCTAATTATCAAATATGCGACGTACAATCAGGTTGCCAATTATCAAATATGAAACACACAATCAGGTTGCCAATTATCATATTGGGAAACAGTAAACACATTATCATACTTTTCCCATCTAAATCACATATAGTATAACGGTGGGAGTAATACTCCTCTCGTGAACTGCTAGTGCTTATTCACGTCTTATACATTCTTTATCGGACACCCGTATAAGTTATCAGCTATCTGTACCATGACTGCACATATATACAGAAGCTGCGCACCCCCAGACCGTGGCCACAGATGGGGGAGAGGTCACAGGTATAAGGAAATCTAACCACCTTATGAAATATCTTCCCATAAGTGATAGTATCCCCTATACCCCCAAAAGATCAGTTGATATCACCAAACTCAAGCACATAACAGATACTTAAAAATAAGTCCACCCTATGGGACACCAATGTATATAACATGGAACTATAATTCATGTTTATCCAATCACAATAGTGCACATACATTTCAACACTATTGTATAATAATGCAATCCAAGGACATGATATTAATAACTCATGCTCAACCAAAGAAACAGTGCAACACTTATTAAACACTATGTGCACAACAACTAGAAACAGGTAAGCACTTATGGCACAAATTATATCACATAAGTCTTACATTTTCATTACATACTATGGAAACCAGAAACAAGGTGTTCAAACTCCTGCCTAATGAATGTAGTAGTGCAACTTATTTTTAAGGCACTATATATAACCCAATACCCCTCTAGGGTCAACCACGTAGAGATACAACATGATATAAGTAGCCCTACAAGTTCACAATACAACATTGAACAACTTCTTTTAAGGTTACGCGATCAAATACCAAGTTCTACAACCTTTGGTTCAAGTGTCATAACTGCCTTTCAAGCATTTTCACGCTACTATTTAAAGCTCTTGCCAATATATTTTTGGCCTATTCCAAGTTCCACATTGTAGTACTAAACTTTTACTAAATGCCTAGTTAAGGAGTGATTAAATCTATACTCAATAGACTAGGTTAAAAAGCTTGCAAAGTTGCTATCTCAACCTAGTTCTGGGCACGACTCGTGCTTAATGGCACGACTCGTGCCCCAACCCTGCACGAATGGTTCAAGGCTCACGACTAGTGCTCCCTATAGACCACTGATGTCGCACGACTGGGATAAGCAAGGTCACAACTCGTGCTTAATGGCACGAGTCGTGCCAAACACCAGAACCTATGGTTTTGCACAGAACAGCATCAAGAACAATAATAACAACTTCAGGCTTCACTTCAGCTACTGCAAGGACCAATTCTAATAGTCTATACACATATTTTGGACCATAATATACTCCCTCTATCACTAATAACACATCTATAACATCTTTCCAATTCAGTTCAAACCATTATATCTCCCTTTTTATATGTTTATCAACCTTACTTGGGTTGTTCCATTTCCACACCAAGGAAACTGATTCCACTTCACATAAAACCTTCATAACCTCATTCCAACATCAATTTACAAGGCATGAACAGTTATTTGAAAAGAACCATAACAACTTACCCAAGTTAACCAAATAAAAGAGAAAGATAATCGGATCTTCTTGTTCAAAACACCTTCCTTAGCAAGTATTCAAAGTTGGAATCAACAATCAATCCAAAGCTGAATTTCTAGGATTTTAGAAGTTAAACAAGGGTTTAAGAACACTTCTTGGCTAGAGAAAACAATGAGAAAGCTGAGGAAGTAATGAAGCTTCTTGAGGAAGCTTTAAGAAGATATATATAACAATCTTACACATAAGCTCCTCCAAGATTGAAATGCAACAAAACACTACCTTAAACTTATAATTACACCTAAGCACCTTGATAACTTTCATAACACTTTCAATCAAATTTCACGTGTTACCAATTAACTACACAAACTTCTTTATTTACACATTATATGATTTAATCAAGTTATAGCATCAAAAATCACATAGTTCATAAAAAATTGCCAAAATGAACACGTAATGAACCAACTGCCAACAACTAAAAGATGATATGTAAGGCATACTGAACCCCACTTGCTTCACGTGTGACCCAAAATGTGCTTAGGTTTAGGGTCATGACACTACTCCTCTCAGAAATGGATCCCAACTTTCACATACTGTTACTCTGCCAAAATTGGAGCGTAACACACACACACTGAACACACCTCTCTCTCTCTCTCCTAGCCAAAATCCCTCCAACCCTCTCTAAATTCCCTCCAATTCACCTAAATTCACCCACCAATACTTGGATCCGCCTTCCATCCATCCTTCTTAGTTCAGTTTGTCCCAGAAGCAGTTGTTGAAGGATTCTATACCAAATTTGGTATAGAATTCGTGGATACTACAAGGGTAACACTCCTAATCCTCCTTATCTCTCTTACTTTGCAATTTCTATAATTCAATCATCTTGTCCTCTTCTGATCTCAGTAATTCGACTCCATCTGTCGTGATTACTGAGATCCAATCGCAATCTCTCTGTTTAATATTGTTGTCTTGCATAATTGAGTGTTCATGATTTGATCCTTGTGGGAAATGGTGTTTAAGTCCCAAGGGAGTGTGGATCTCTCCATATCCATACCCCCTGGGTTGAATTGTTGTTAAGTTGTTCATTCCGAAGTTAATCTGATTGTATAGTTAGATCTGTGTTGGTTGTTTGTTCTTCTGTGTTCAAGCTGTGAGGTATCTGCATACGGACATCCTGTGTCACGCGACACATCGTGCTTGGTTGATCCTGTGTCACGCGAAACATTTAGCCATGCATGTCATGTGTCACGCGACACTCTATGTCTGTTTGCAGAGACCATTTTCCAATTGTAATCTGTTCTGATCTGTGTATATGGGATGTGACCTCCCTAAACAAATGGCTCACAAGTTGTAAGATTCCAGTTCAAATCAATAAAATTCATGTTTACTAAAGTTGCCTCTTATCATTGATTACACACACTTTGTATTACATGGATGTTTAATTAGAAAGACTCATCCACGGACGAGGCGTGTTGGGTGAACTCTCGGTTCTTCCTAACACGTAACCTGACCCCCGGACCCATTTTCTCTTTCAAAGGTGTTTCAAAGTGTACCTTAAAACATGGCGTGGCGACTCCTTTTTCATCATCGAAAACCAAATTTTTCGGACGAGCGCACATTCTGTGGCGACTCTGCTGGGGATGAAAACTTTTGAAAACCTGTTTTTCAAAATTAAGTGGGTCATGCTTTCATTTAATTAAACATCCAACATATCCATCTTTGTGTGCATCCTTGATGATCTTTTGTGGTACATGTATTTTATTGAATTATGATACTTGTGAGCCTTTTGTGTGTCTTTTGTGGCCATTTTGTTGTGCTTTGGTTATTATGCTTTTGTCCCTTGCCATTGAGAGGCAGGGGCTGAATTTCATTTGCAGGTTCTGTTTCACTGACTGATCAAGTCGTGCGACAGCCTTGTTCCCTGTTGTCCTGTGTCACGCAACAAGATTGGTTACTGAGCAATTTCTCAGATGCTGGTTTGAGGGCAGTTCCTTGAATCAAATTGCGTAGTTGATTGTTGTATCCCTTGTTCCCTGTGAGAGTGTGTGTGTGTTTTCTCTTTCGTTTCTCCTTTTAAATAAATAAAAAATAATAATAAAAAAAATCATTTTCATAAATAAAGGAATCTAGTCATCCGCACACTACTTTACATAGATCTAGAACCCTCGGGTGCGATTGACGGCATCGCGGACAGTGATGTAATTCGCTTATGCTTGAGCGCCTGAAATCAAACCTATCCCCCTAGTACGTTATAGTTGGAGCCACACTTTTAAACCTTACCCAAAACGGTTGGTTTTTGACACGACATTTTCAAATACACTAAAATGGATTGTTTCAAAATTTCTAATAGGCCTTTGTACCTATCTCAAAACCTAGCACCTGTGGACATGTTGCCATCGCAACATGATCTCACGAAAGGACATGTCGTTCCCACAGCATGTTCTAACGAGATATCATATCGCTTTATCAACGTGCACCGACGAGAGGTCATGCCGGATTTTTCCTTGAATTTCTTCAGGAATACCCGTCATGCTGCCCAAATTTCCCCAGAAATTGGGATTGGTCGTCCGTCCCATAAATGCTTCAATTTTATTTAGGTATCATTGCCTATTATTGATTTTGACTCAACGCATTTGGTGTATTTTTTGATGATATGTCCTTATTTTCCTCGAGGTCTAGATTGCGTGAATAAAGGCTTATCCTTTCCCAACTGTTCATAGGACTTAAAAGTCACCGATTTTTACTTGAACATTAATAAGATGTTGCGCGAGTCCATCTCCTTCCATGTCATTCCCTCTCCCATACCTCCTCAAGGTTCTCTATCCTCCACCTTATACACGCTCTCACCTCTTCACCTCTGCAAGGCTATGGCAAGTTGGGTGTGTGCTCTCATTCCCAGCACTCATTGGTCCATATTCCCGAGGCGGAAGCAGATCAAGTGCCCGAGTGTTTGTCCATCTGATTCAGAATCCGAGATGTCTGGTGCAGAAAATGTGGTGGCTAGCCAGTCTGGAGTTTCTCGTCCATCCAAAGTTGATGCGATCAATCAGTCATCGTAGGTTCTAGAATGTCCCTTTGAATGCGCGCTCGCCGAAAAAAATAGAAATAAAAATAGGGAGTCGCCACGCCATGCTTAAGAGGTGCATTTTGAAAAACCTTTGAAAGAGAACGGGTTCGGGGGTCAGATTACGTGTTGGGAAGAACCGAGAGTTCACCCAACACGCCTCGTCCGTGGATGAGTCTTTCTAATGAAACATCCAAGCAATCCATAAGTGTGTGCAATCATTGATAATGAACAAGTGTAGTAAACATGAATTTCATTGATTTGGAAAGAGACTTACAACTTGTGAACCAATTATTCAGGGAGGCCACATCCCTTATACAACAGATCAATATAGATTACAAGGGAAAATGATATCTGCAAGTGGTCATAGAGTTTCACGTGACACAAGATGTGCCTGGTCATATGTGTTGCGTGACACAGGATCTAACCAGTCACAGTGTGTCGCGTGACACACAGTGTCCATCTGCAATTTGAACTCAACAACACCAATAGCAAACACAAATGCAATTGATCAATCAGATTAGCTTCGAAATGTAGAATTAACAACAATTCAACCCCGGGAGTGTGGATATGGAGAGATCCACAGTCCCTTGGGATCTAAACAACAATTTCAACAACTATTCAAAAATGAACACCCAATTATTCAGATCAACCAAGTTAAACAGAGAGATTGAGATTGGGATTCAATAATCTAGACAGATAGAGTTTGATTATTGAATCCAAGGGAGGTAAGACAATGAAATTATCCAATTATCAAGGTAGGAGAGAGAGAGAAGAGGAGGTTGAGGGTGTTACCCTTGTTGCTTCCACGAATTCTGTATCAAGTTAGATACAGAACCCTTCAACAGCAGCTTCTGGTCCTGGAAAGCTAGGGAGAATCAGTGGAACGTGGATCTAAGAGGTGATGGAGGAAGTGGGTTGAATTGGAGGGAATTGGAGGTAGGTTAGGGGTAGGAGAGAGAGAGGTGAGTGTTTGGTATGTGTGTGTTATGTTGCAATTTCTGCAGAGTAACAATATGTGAAATTCTGGATCCATTTCTAAGGGGGGAAGGGTCTTATTTATAGGCCTCAGTTAGTTAGTCACCTTGTGTCGCATGACTTTACGTAACCACTTTCCATGCCTCGATGTGTCGCGTGACACAAGGTGACACCAACTGTTTTTGGCACCAAAACCAGTTTCTGGAATATTCAGGCATAAATACCTAAAAAGTCCAAAAAGGTTTATTCCCAGCAGGTCCTTTGGCATGAGCAAAGTACCAAAAGGTACTTCCTTCACGGAAAACTTATGAAATGTTTTCGGATGTCTCGGGATAGGCTAGGAATTTACCTAAATGCCCCTTAATGCAATTTTATTACATTAAAATGCACCTAAAAGGGTCACAAATTGGATTGGCATACTTACAGAGCCCCTCGGCAATGTCACTTTTGGAAAAAGTGAGGTTTTCGATAAAATAAGACCCAATCCCAATGAGCGGCAAGGGATAAGGCGAAGGGCTGGACGGTGATCTGGAGATCGGATGGCAGGACCTTTTGAGAAAGGATTCCTACGTATCCCTAAAAGGGAATCAAGCCAAAACGTAGTTCGGAAACAAACTAACAAGAAGCAAGGAAGGGTAGAGGTGGGTTTTCATACCTTTGCTGTGCTTACCAATAGCTGTCGGAGGGCTGGTGTTTCTGCGGGTGGCGAGTTGCAGCCAGAGGGTCTCATGCTACTGCCGTTGGTGCAAAGTTTTAGCTTCCGGAGGGTCTCATGCTGCAACTGGCGGTGGTGAGTAGATGCCGGAGGGTCTCATGCTACCGCTGGTGGTGAAAAGTTGTAGCTGTCGGAGGGTCTCATGCTACAACTGGGGGTTGCGAGTAGCTGTCGAAGGGTCTCATGCTATCGCTGGTGGTGCAAAGTTGTAGCTGCCGGAGGGTCTCATGCTGCAACTGGTCCTTGTGGATGTCGGAGGGTCTCATACCACTAGGTGTCGATGCAGGGTAGCTGCCGAGGGACTCACGCTACTGCTGCTGGTCTTCGTGGATGCCGGAGGGTCTCATACCACTAGGTGTTGGTGAAGGGTAGCTGCCAGGGGACTCACGCTACTGTTGGTTCTGTTGGGGATAGGTGTAGCTGCCGGGGGACTCACGCCACTGTCATTGGTGGCTTACTGGTTCTGTCAAGTGTAGGACGGTCTTTGTTGATGGTTGGTTGGCTTTGGAGTCTTGAGCTTTGCTTGGCAGGACGGGGCTTTTGCTTGCTAGGGAGCGGGCTTTTGCTGGTGCTTTGGTGGCGAGGCCACTGATCTTGGTGCGCCTTGCTGGGGAGACTAAAATAAATACGGGTTCTTTTGTCTCAATTTTGGCTGAGGGCCAGTCTTCGAGGGTTGATGAGGCTCAGTTGATCATTGTACCTACGGGGGAAACAACACTCCAAGCACTACATCTAACTATTCTACTCTGTTGGCAAAGATTAAACTATGTTAGCTTGTTTTACACAAGTTTGTCTGTTCTGGGAAAGAGATGCAATCATTGTATTAAAAGGTTGATTTTGTCGGGTTTGTACATGCTGATTATGGGCTCTGTATCGGGTGAATGTGTATGGTGGTACATATGGTGGGGGACCCTGTCCCGTGCATTTACTTGTGGATGTATGGATGGGAGGTGTACTGCAGCGACGACGTGTTGGAGAGTGCTCTGGGGGTGGACTTGCAGGAACCCTAGGATGTCTGATGCTAACCGGGTGTGTCGCCCGACATGCTATGTCGGCTGGACAGGTTGTGTCGCACGACAGGACGAAGCTCGTAACTGGTCCCTCTTAAAATCATCTCAGGCTTCACTTGTAGATACTGCCCTTTCAGTAGGAGGAACCCAGCAGCCCTAGCTTGACAGACAAGTGATTTTTGTGGCCAAGGTTGGAACTTTCAACTGCAATGGAGCATTACAATAAAGATGTAGCTTCTCGAGAGTATCAATTTAGTCAAGATTTCCTCGAAATTTCACATTATCACCGGAGACATCATAGGGGGCTCATTGATGGGAGATATGGTATGCCGTGTCTTTGGTCATTGAAGGATTAGAGGATCGACTGGGAGTTGATCCGGGCTGCATCCTACTTTTGGGATTCGGAGCAGCATGTTTTCACTTTGTCATATAATGATCTGACACCGACCATGGAGGATTTTAGAGAATTAACTGGCCTGAGTGGGTCGATTACTGTAGCATTCCCATGGGACAGACGGTCGATTGTGGAGCAGTTATCAGACTTCCTGCGCTTGCCAGCGAATCAGGTGCCATCTATGATTCTGGGTGGTGGGTTCATAGACTTGACTCGGATGGCTAGATTACGCTTATTCAGTCCTGAGCTGTTCGATCTTTCCAAGTCTCTGGACATGTTCATGCTGTTTAGCTTGTTAGCTCATTATTTCTGTGGGTACATCGGAGTCTGTCCGGGCATATTACTGGAGGTCGTCAGGTAACTCAGAGTTGAGCGAGGTGTGGACCTTCGCCAAATCTATTCTGGGCAGGGGGAGATGGACATTGTACCCTTGCTACTAGCTGAGACTTATCATGGCCTTGATAGGCTAGCAGGGGGATCAGGCTTCATGGGTGCGGGCAGCCCCAGTTTACTGTCTTTGTGGCTTTCTGAGAGGCTACGCTTGATCATGCCACTTCCAGCAGGACAAATTGCTATGCCTTGGGTGACGAGGCAGCGCAGAGTGCTGAGGGATGCGGCCGCTGACAACTGCCATAGGAGATTGACGTGGTACGGGACAGCTGATCTGAACTTCTGGATTCCCGGGTGGAGGTTACAGACTATGAGGGACATTCAGGATGGGTCAGTGGTAGTCCGGTTTTCAGGCTTGCACGTATCTTCATTCTGTATCCCATCATTGCTAAGCAGGCAGTATAGATACCCTCAATAGATTGTCCGAGCTTTGAGGGAGAGATTGACGACTGATGCTGTCCCGATGGCTATGACCGAGCCCTAGACTATGCAGTTTTTCAGCAGATCCTTTCTGGAGGGTTTCTTTCCCACTCGTACACTTCTTCGGCAGTCCAGAGGGGTTGCATTACTGACCACGAAATATTTGATCTGGTATGAGGAGCAGCAGGGTCCTGTGCAGTTGGCAATAGAGGCTCGCCGCAGGGAATACTTAGGAGCAGACTACCCGACCAGCCGATCCTTTGGAGATACAGAGGCCCGCGGGAACCCAGATAATGTTACCGGCGATGTTGCTGAGGACTATCGGAGGCAAGAGATCCGGAGAGCTGCTCTGAGGGATGATCCAGAGGTGATGGCTCGCAGAGAGGCCTCGAGGAAAGAGAGGGTTGCTAGGGCTGCTTTAAGGGAGACTGGTCTGATCGAGCCGCCGACACGCGTTATACCTGAGCTGAGATGAGCTCAAATCAACTTTTTCGACATTCCTAGGCCAAGGACCTCCCAGGGACCGAGGAAAAGGAAGAACAGAGATGCGAGTTCGGGAGCGGGAATGAGCTTCTAGACACTTTCTCTGAGAGATAGGAGACTCTTTTCTCTTTTTTTTTTTTTGTACTTTGAGGGAGGGATTTATTTGTATGGAACTTGAGTATCCCTTGCTTACGTAATGCAGACAAAAATGGATGTTAGCACTTTGAAATTCATTGCTTTTTTTATTCGCAACAAGTTATTTGAATCAAAAGCAGGCCGTGCTTAAACTTATCAACAAGAATATTAACTTAAAATGAACCTTTGAAAAGCCTTGGAACTGTAATCAAAACACATTTTGGCAAGATTTGGAGGTTTTGCAGCGTTTTAGACTGAACCACAAGTGGCAGCCTACATTCCCCTTTTGTAAAAGAACTAAGGAGCTCAGGTCTCCGTAGTTCGACTCAATCAACTATTTTTTTTTTCTTTTCTTTAAAAGAAGGGGATCAACACATTTCACCGCTCCCCCCTTGATGCACTTCACAGAGGCGCCTAGCTATGCTAGGGAGGGCAATGTCATTCCCTCTAACCACTGGTGGGGGAATCGAACCCATGACCTCCAGGTTGAAAGCCATGAACTCTAACTAAGGGGAAGATAGAAGGGGGACATGGTGCAACCCTGTTTTTTACCTAGACCGCCCTTTTTTAAGGTTTTTAGCCTAGTTGGGTATATTCTTTTAGCACCTGGCGTGTCCCTTATTTTTGCATGGACTGCCTTTTGAGAGGTTTTCAGTCTCATCTGGGACAATTTTTATTGCGCCTTTATTTTCATTTCTTTTTTTTTCTTTTTTTTTCTTTTTTTTTATTTTTATAAATTTTTTATATAGAGGGGGAAAAGACTCGATCACACGTAATACCGCCGCAACTTGTCATCGTTGACGGGGTGCAGGAACGGGTTGCCATCTAAGTTTGTTAGCTGCATCGCTCCTCCGGAGAATATCTTCTTCACCAGAAACGGTCCGACCCAAACAGGTGCCCACTTGCCCAATGCACTGTTCTGATTTGCGGGCTTCATCTTGAGAACCAGATCACCAACCTTGATGTCCCTGGGTTTCACTCTTTTGTCAAAAGCACGGGCCATCCTTTTCTGATATGCCCGGTTATGCTCCATGGCCTTTAATCTGCATTCGTCTAATAGTGCCAATTCGTTGTACCAACTTTGGAGCCATTCAATCTCATTTACTTCATTTTCGAGCATAACCCTGAGGGATGGAATCTCTAGATCGATGGGCATGACAGCCTCCATTCCGTAGGTCAAAGCATATGGAGTTGCACCGGCAGCAGTCCGAATTGAAGTGCGGTAGCCCCATAATGCTAAATGCAGTTTCTCCGGCCAGTCCCTTCCTCGTTCGGCCATCTTCCTTATGATTCTCTCGAGGTTCTTATTGGCAGCCTCAACAGCACCGTTCGTCTGCAGTTTGTATGGTTAAGACTTATGGCGCTTGACCCGGTATTCAGTGAGAAATCGATCAGTTTCTCCTTCAAAATGGGACCCATTGTCGGAGATGATCTCATTCGGGACTCCTTAGCGGCAGAAGATTTGTTCCTTTATGAAGCGAGCTACCTTCTTGGCTGTGAGCACTTTGTAGGACGCGGCTTCCACCCACTTTGTGAAGTAATCTACCGCGACTAGAACAAATGAGTGTCCATTGCTCCCTGATGGAGTTATCTTCCCGATGACATCGATTCCCCATGTTGCAAAGGGCCAAGGAGTTTTCATACAGTATAGATCATGAGGAGGGGTGTGGTCGAGGTTGGAGAACTGCTGGCATTTGTCACAAGTCCGCCAAACTGAATACAATCAGTCTCCATAGTAATCCAGAAGTCGCCTGGCCTGATAATGCTATGCATAAGGGATCGAGCGTTCATATGAGGTCCGCAGTCGCCGTTGTGAACATCTTCCATTACTCTCTGGGCCTTTTCTTTGTTTATACAGAGCAGGAGAGGGAAACCTTCCCTTTTCTTCCATAATTCATTGCCAAGTATGACGTACTGGGCCGATAACCTTTTAAAAGCTTGCAAGCTCTTGGCATGAATACCTCTTAGGTTTCCTTCTCTATCAATGGGGAAGGATGCTTCACCATGCTTGAGATATTGGAAGATCTGGTTGTACCACGGTTCATTAACGGTTTCGATCTCTGTTTCACAACAATATGCAGGATTTTCTCTCCTACCGACCCTGAATGGTTTGATTGACTTTCCTTCTGGGATTTCTACCAAAGAGGCTAGAGTAGCTAGTGCGTCAGCGAATCAGTTCTTTTCTCATGGTAGGAACTGGAATGACACTTCTTTGAACTGGCCGATGAGCTCTACAATGTAAGCATGATACCTCTGAAGATACGGGTCTGTAGTTTTCCATCTGTTGGCGGCTTGGTTGATTATCAATTGGGAATCAACGAACACTTCGAACTCATCCACATGTCGCTCAAGGGCAGCCTCTAGACTGGCTATGCAAGCTTCATATTCGGCTGCATTATTGGTGACAGAGAAGTTTAGCTTGATAGTATGGGAGTATGCATGTCATTCGGGTCTACTAGTACCATCCCGATGCCGTTACCTCTTTTGTTAGCTGCACCGTCAAAGAATAGCTGCCACCGGTTGCCATTTTCTATGACAAAAATCCCTTCATCTGGAAACTGAAGATCTGGTCCTCGGGCTTCTGTGCTGGGGGAATCAACCAATTGATCTGCCAAAGCCTGTCCCTTGATTGACTTCCGGATCACATATTTGATATCAAATTCTGCTAGGAAGAAGGTCCACTTTGCCAATGGAAATGTTGCCTCTGTCACCCTGAAACAGGTACTTAATCGGGTCCATTTTGGAGACCAGATGTACTATGTGGGATAGCATGTAGTGCTTTAGCCTTCCGACCACCCAAACCAGAGCTGCGCATGTCTTCTCTAGGGCAGAGTAATTCAACTCGCTACCTTGGAATTTGCGGCTGACAAAGTAGATGGCGTTCTCGACCTTGGAATCCTTTTTTTCCTGTGCTAGCATTGCCCCGATAGCTGTATCTGTGACCGTTAGGTATAGAAGTAAAGGCTTGCTTCCATGAGGTGGGCAAAGAATGGGAGGATTAACGAGATAAGGATTGATTCTCTCAAAGCTAGCTGGCATTCCTCGTTCCAAATAACTTCCTGATTCTTCTTTAATAGCTTAAATATTGGCTCACACATGGAGGTCAGCTGGTTGACAAATCTGCTGATGTACTGTAGACGGCCCATGAAACCCTTTACCTCGGATACAGTTCTGGGCGGCTTCATCTCAACAATTGCCTTGACCTTTCTGGGATCTACTTCGATGCCGCGTTCTCTGACCATGTAGCCCAGGGCTTTGCCACGAATAACTCCAAAAGTGCACTTGGCTGGATTTAGTCTCATGGAGTGCTCCCGAAGTCTGTTGAAGAACATCCTTAAATCAGTGAAGTGCTGTCCATCTGTCCATTTCGAGTGAATAATCATATCATCAACGTACACTTCATTCTCCTTATGGATCATGTCATGGAACAGGGTAGTGACGGCCCTCTGGTAGGTAGCCCCAGCGTTCTTCAGCCCAAACGGCATCACAGTGTAGCAATAAGTGCCCCAAGGAGTGGTGAATGCTGTCTTGTCCTGATCTTCCTCGGCCATTTTAATCTGGTTATAACCCGCAAAGCCATCGACGAAGGACTTGACCTCATAATTTGTAGTCACATCTACTAGCATGTCAATGTTTGGCAAGGGAAAGTCATCTTTGTGACTAGCCTTGTTGAGATCCCGGAAGTCTACACAAACCCGAACCTTTCCATTTGCTTTCAGGACCGTTACAATGTTCGCCAGCAAAGTCGGGTATTCAATCACTTTGATAAAGCCCACCCGCAGGAGTTTCTCAATCTCTTCTTTGACTTGTAAGGACCACTCGGGCTTGATCCGCCTCAGTTTCTGCTTGATCGGCTTGATCTATGGATCCAGGGGTATTCGGTGTTCCACGATAGATGCATCCAATCCGGGCATGTCTTTGTAGGACCAGGCAAAGACGTCTATAAATTCATTAAGCAACTCGATCAGGGCAACCCGTTCATCTCCGGAGAAGAAGCTGCCAATTTGCGTTTCTTTGGGTTCCTCCGCTGTTCCCAGATTCACCGTTGTCAATATCTCGTCGGTAGCTTGGGTCCGACTTTCCTTTTGCTCGCAAACCTGCTTTGAATTATTTTCTAAATTTTACTCATCTATTAAGTCTGCATTATCTTCAATTGAATCTGGCTTAATTATTTTTAAATCTTGATGATTATTCTTTGTTAAGCGTTCAATTGTTAGATTTGCAATCACGGGATACTCAGAAAGATCGACCATTTTATTCAAAGCGAAGGGAAAAACAGTGTCTACGACACGACGACGGTCTTCCGTCGTGAGGACGTCAGACCGATCGGAGGACTCAAACTCAATCACGAGGGACTCTGGGGAACGACTCAAGACACGAGGAACAAATTTGGATGCAGAGGGATTGGAACGAGGCTTGAGCCCTAGCTTTTTGATCATAGTCTCCCTGTCAGTGACCGGTCCTTGGAATGAAATCCAATTTTGCAACGACCTGTCTATGACGATCTCCAAACTGTTCAGATCCACAACTGGCTCCTTCTCAAATTCTAACACAGCCACTACCTCGCTATTAGAGGAAAAGTCAACCATGTCCCTGGGATCTTCAGCAACAGCAAACCCTTTTGCAGGTATCTCCTCTGTAAACATACCGCTTTCGGGCTCTGATAGCCCCTGATCCTTGAACAAATCTGCCAAATCACCATCAATGTCCACAGGGTCTATACCACGAATCTTGTATATTATGGGTTCGTCCAGAGCAAGCTTCTCAAATTGGTTCACATAATCGGGCCCCCAGAAATGGTAGTTGTTCATATATGTGGCGGTAACACCTGGCCTTCTAGGCATACTAACAAGCATTTCCTTCACCGAGTTTTGACTGCTGGCAAACCTCCAAATTATTCTCATCCTTTCTTCCACTTGGCTCAGTTTTGGTTTCGGGCAAACGAACATTTCCCCATCTTCTTTGATAAAGTGCTTTTTCAAAGACCAGCTGTACGGGCGCATCTCAGGCCTCTTGTAACTTTTGCCGGCGGATGAGGTCATCCTTTCCTTAAGCGCTTCGGCTTTATCATACGCTTTGTCTTCTCCAGTCACGACATACCCTAGGCCTCGCCTGTTTCTCTTGGCTTCTGGCATCACAAGCTTACACGGTGCCTATTGACGCTTTCCTAGCCCCAGGCCCGGGATGTAGCTCATGCCTCTCATCATTTTCAACACAGGGGGAATCTTGTCCGAGGAAGTTGTCAAATCTATAGTGCAGACCTGCCCTTTAGGCTTCTCGATCGTGAATCCACTGAGCATCAGGTTCTCCTGGTCAAGCTTGATTTCCATCACTGGCATGGTATTGGTGCTGGTCTCCACAATAGTGACACTATCACCGTAAATGGTTGTTAAAACCCCATCTTGCACAAACTTCAAGCATTGGTGGATGGTGGAAGCTACAGCTCTAATTTCATGAATCCATGGTCTACCCAATAGCGCTGAAAATGTGACAGTAATGTCAGTGACTTGGAACTCTACTGCCATCTCCTTACTCCCAAATAATAGATTCAAAGAGATGATCCCCAACACTGCCATGGATGTCGAATCGTAAGCTTTTATGGTCTGACTGGATGGTTTAAGGCTCTGTGCGTCAATATCTAGCATACTCATCATCTTAGCAGGAAGCACGTTCATGGCCGACCCATTGTCCACCAATACATGGGGAATTCGACGCCCCTCCAAAGGCACAGTGATGTGTAGAGACTCATTATGCTTCGAACCGTAAGCAGGCAAGTCCAGGTCTGTAAAAGTAATGATGTTCCCATACTGTGCAATTCCAATCAACTGACAGGCCTCATCTGAAGTGGCGTTGACAGACACCTTGGTCTTGGACAAAGCCTCTTCCAATTTTAGCTTGTGGGGGTAGGAGGATGTGAGCAGAGACCATAAAGAAATATCAGCCTAGGTCTTCTTTAGCTGTGTCAAAATCGGGTCCTCGCGGATTTCCTCACTTCCTACTGATCTGTAGGGATCTTGATAGGCATGGGGATTAGAGACCGAAACTCCTTTGCCTTTCCCAAATGGATCAGCACTATCCATTCCCAACATTCTTCCAGATCGAGTCAACAAATTCACCTCTTGATCATTCTCAAGCACAAAGTTTTTACTGGCTTCTTTGAGTTCGACTAGCGTAATCGGAGCAGGGCGAGTGTTGTATGGCCAAGCTGCCTGTCTTATCTCGTTCACAGACAATGGCGTCTCCACGTTAGCTGCTATCCTGAGCTCCACCAAAGAGATTGGGGATTCTCTAGGAGCCATAGAGGATATAGCGTTAATGACCAAACGCTCTTCGTACTCATCGTAATCATCAGCATTATTCAAATCATACAAATCATCAAGATACAAGACATAGCAGAAGTTATCTTTCATTTCATCGGAACAAGGAATTACATCAGTCACAACCTTATTACATTCATCACTAACATTTCCATTTACAGACTCCCCAGACTCTATTACATTCATAAAGTATTCTTGATCAAATTCGATGAGATTCACATTGTTACTAGGCAGAGGGTTGTTGAAGACATTGGGGCAAGGAGATTTTTCGATCTTCTTGTCATCCACAAGCCCTTGGATGATCTTCTTGAGGGTTTCGCAGGTGTTTGTGGTGTGCCCCGGGAACTGATGGAATCGACAATACTTACTAGCATCAAGATTAGGATTAGGACGGACAAGGCTGTAATTTTACAGCGGCTTAATCATGCCGGTCCGAAGCAGGCCGTTGAAAACTTCTTCTGTAGACATGCCTAAATCATAAAACCTGGGCTGTGGCCTGGGTTGAAATCTTACTGTATTCTGTACATTGCCACCTCCTCTTTGCAGGTTGTTGATTTTGTTATCTTTGACCACTTCTCTTCCCTTTGATGCCATCGCAGAAACTGGGTTAGGTGCACGATATCTGAATCCTCCACTTTCGCTATTATCGCTAGCATTCATACCCGGAGTTTGATTAAAAAGCCTGTTCTCACTGCGAGCGCCCATTCCAACCATTTCTCGCAAATCTGGATACCAACTCTTTTCGATAGCCTCCCTTAACACCGGCTTCACGCACGACAAGAAGATATCTTTCTGATCCTGAAGTGGAATTGGCTCTGACAGCTCGTTAAGCTTGGCATTCCACCGCTTATAGAATTCTGTGATCGACTCGTCATTCTTCTGAATGGTCCCCACTAAGTCGTCTCGGGTGGTACGCCACTCTAGGTTGCCTCTATACTTCTCCAAGAAGGTCTCTGTGATCTGGCTCCAAGTGGAGCGGCATTCTTGTTTCAAAGCCAAAAACCATTTGAGCGCTGGTCCTTTCAAAGTCAAATGAAAATGAGAAGCCATAAACTCGGGCGTGCAGCCCATCGCCCCCATTGTCATGACATAGGTATCCACATGAGTCTTTGGGCAGGCCGTACCATCAAAATCCATCTTTGGCATCTTGAACTTATGAGGAAGATGCGTTACTTGAGCTGGGTCCACCACCTTGAGACTACTAGAACCCACAGTCAGTCTATCGATTTGCTGTTGCATCTGCTTCAATAAAGCTGTCACTTCTAGCGTCAAACCCGGAATCTGGGGAATAGTAGGAGCCACTATTGAAGATGGTACTGGGAGCTCTGGAGTAGATCTAATGGGCAAAGCAGCCGGTGGGAGACCAAAGGTACTGGGGATACTGATATTGCTATCCAACAAACTGACTGAGCTGGGAATCCTGTTCCCGTACATGTCATAACCATTAAACTGAACACTGGGATTCTGGGGACTGAACTACACTGACTGACCTCCAAACTGACCAAGGGTAGAAAATCTGGTACCAATGCAAGGAGCTGAATACGGGGTGGAACCATACAGATGCTGGGTAAGAGGAGAACAAACTGCGGGCTGAGGAAATTTGCCTTGGAATTGAGATCATGATATTGTGGAACACCGTTGACAAACTGACTTCCTAAAGACAAGATCGACCATTCTCGTCAAGATTAGATCGACCATACCGAAACCATCTGGGTACATGCCGAACCGTGGTTGGGAATAGCCTGCTTGGAACTGAGATCCGTACTGAGCCTGCGATGCTGGGGCATTGGGAGTTGGAGAGGAGGTAAGATCGAAAAAGTTTGACGGTTGGCCACCACTCTTGCTAGCACCCTGCTGAGAAACCTGGTTATGCACTTGAGAAGTTGGGAGAGGAAATCTTCCTTGGGCATTCACAATCATTCTTGGAGACGGCATTTGATCTGGGCGCGGAGCGTAACTCAAGGGAGGAGGCATAGCATTGTAGCTGAGCTGAACAGGCTGGGCAGGAGAAGCAGATCCGATCCCGTTGTTGCTGTCTTCAGTAATTTCTTCGTAAGAACCATCTTCTCGACGGAGTACTGTGATTCCCCGGGCCCTCATAGCCTCGACAAAGCGGTTATGAGCTTCTTCCTCTCGAGCCTTGGCATTCTGAGCCAAGAATCGGGCCTCACGTTTCCTGGCCAAAGAGGCTTCCAAAGTTATCCTCAACTCTTTCGCAGACATGTCGTTAAAACCCGGTTGACCCATTGAAACCGAACCACCAGCAGAATGAGCGGCAAACACATCACCATTCTCGGCCATATCTAGTTCTCTAGTGACTGAAACTCCTGACACTGCTTGAACAACACAAACCAAACGAGCTCATGGGACAGATGAGCGGGTCCAACTCGCCGTAGCTGCAGGGGTAGATACGGGTTTATAAGGTAGTGAAGGGAGAGAAAAGGATCTTGAGGGCGTACGGGAGAGGGAAAGGAAACGAGGGACAGACTCACACAAACAATTTATTTATCTTCAAGTATAAATCGGTGTCTTAATCCTAAATACGGTTGGGAAAGGAGAAGCCTTTATTTGTACAAACTACACCTTGGGGAAACCTAAGGACGCAACATTCAAATCACACCAAAGGCCTTGCATTGAAATCTATAATAGGTAATGATACCTAAGCAAAACCTAACATCGTATGGGGCGGAGAGGTTGTCCTAATTCCTGGGGAAATTTGTGCAGCATAACAGATATTCTTGAAGAAATTCAAAGAAAAAATCCGACATGACCTCTCGTCGGTGCACGTTGACAAAGCGGCATGATCTCTCGTTAGAACACGCCACGGGAGTGACATGTCCCCACGTGAGACCATGTTACTTTGGCAATATGCCAACAAGATGCGAGGTTTTAGGGAAGGTATAAGGACCTATGATAAGTTTCAAAACAATTCATTTTGGTGCGATAAAAACGTTGTATCAAAAACCAACCGTGGGTAAGGTTTAAGTGTGGCGCCACCTATAACGCACTAGGGGGATAGGTTTGATATTAGGCGCTCAAACGTAGGTGACATACATCACCATCCGCGATGCCGTCAATCGCACCCGAAGGCTCTAAATCTATGTGGTAGTAGTGTGGGGATGACTATATTTTTTATTTACGAAAAAATGAAATTTTATTATTTTGTTTTATTTACTTTTGAAAAGAAGAAAAGAAAACACACACACTCTCACAGGAAAAGGGGAACAACAATCAACTGAGCCATTTTTCGATTCAAGGGACTGCCCTCAAACCATCTTCTGAAGACCTGTCCAGTGACAATTCCTGTCGCGTGACACAGGACAACATGGGACAGAGATGTCACACGACTAGGATGATCACTGAACCAGAACCCTGCAAAGATCAAATCAGCCCCTGCCCTATCCATGGCAAGGGACAAGCACAATAACCAAAACACAACAGAATGGCCACAAAATATATACAAGGCTCACAAGCCTCCAAATACAACAAAATGCATGTACTACAAAAGATTATCTAAGATGCATACAAAGATGGACATGTTGGATGTTCAATTGAATGAAAGCATGACCCACTAACTTTTGAAAAATAGGTTTTCAAAGTGTATTCCCAGCAGAGTCGCCACTGAATGCGCGCTCGTCGAAAAAAAAATAGAGATAAAAATAGGGAGTCACCACGCCATGCTTAAGAGGTGCATTTTGAAAAAACCTTTGAAAGAGAACGGGTTCGGGGGTCAGATTATGTGTTGGGAAGAACCGAGAGTTCACCCAACACGCCTCGTCTGTAGACGAGTCTTTCTAATCAAACATCCAAGCAATCCATAAGTGTGTGCAATCATTGATAATGAACAAGTGTAGTAAACATGAATTTCATTGATTTGGAAAGAGACTTACAACTTGTGAACCAATTATTCAGGGAGGCCACATCCCTTATACAATAGATCAATACAGATTACAAGGGAAAATGGTATCTGCAAATGGTCATAGAGTGTCGCGTGACACAGGATCTGCCTGGTCAGATGTGTCGCGTGACGCAGGATCTAACCAGTCACAGTGTGTCGCGTGACACACAGTGTCCATCTGCAGATACCTAAAGATTTGAACTCAACAACACCAATAGCCAACACAGATGGAATTGATCAATCAGATTAGCTTCGAAATGTAGAATTAACAACAATTCAACCCCGGGAGTGTGGATATGGAGAGATCCACACTGCCTTGGGATCTAAACACCAATTTCAACAACTATTCAACAATGAAAACCCAATTATTCAGATCAACCAAGTTAAACAGAGAGATTGCGATTGGGATTCAATAATCTAGATAGATAGAGTTTGATTATTGAATCCAAGGGAGGCAAGACAATGAAATTATCCAATTATCAAGGTAGGAGAGAGAGAGAAGAGGAGGTTGAGGGTGTTACCCTTGTTGCTTCCACGAATTCTGTATCAAGTTAGATACAGAACCCTTCAACAGCAGCTTCTGGTCCTGGAAAGCTTGGGAGAATCAGTGGAAGGTGGATCTAAGAGGTGATGGAGGGAGTGGGCTGAATTGGAGGGAATTGGAGGTAGGTTAGGGGTAGGAGAGAGAGAGGTGAGTGTTTAGTATGTGTGTTACGTTGCAATTTCTGCAGAGTAACAGTATGTGAAATTCTGGATCCATTTCTAAGGGGGGAAGGGTCTTATTTATTGGCCTCAGTTAGTGGTCACCTTGTGTCGCACGACTTTACGTAACCACTTTCCATGCCTCGATGTGTCGCATGACACAAGGTGACACCAACTGTTTTTGGCGCCAAAACCAGTTTATGGAATATTCAGGCATAAATACCTAAAAAGTCCAAAAAGGTTTATTCCCAGCATGTCCTTTGGCATGAGCAAAGTACCAAAAGGTACTTCCTTCGCGGGAAACTTATGAAATATTTCCGAAAGTCTCGTGATAGGCCGGGAATTTACCAAAATGCCCCGTAATGGAATTTTATTACATTAAAATGCACCTAAAAGGGTCGCGAATTGGATTGGCGTACTTACACCCTTTCGGGCATCGAGTCTGTCGAGTCCAAGTTGGACCAGTTTTTTGCTTTGCAGTAATAAATGTTTTGTTTCTCTTCTTGCTAGACTCGATACATCACTTGCACACCCACGTTACACTCAATTGAAATGGTCTTTTTCTACATGATCACTTGTGTTGCTCAATCACTAATGCATTGGAATGATTAATATTTAAATTGATCGGAATGAGAAAATTGACCGATATCTTTCTCAAATTGGGGCTTATCCAACCCCCCATCTAGCATCTCATGCTCACATCTCTTTCATCGTATCCAACGTCCATCGCTCAATGAATTTGCATGAATCTTCCTCAAGTAAGCTTAAGCAAGCAATGAAGACTCAATCTCGTTCGGATCATGCGGTAGGGACTGCGGTTGAAACCTTTCACCCATAGGAAAACCATTACCTCACCCTCACTAAACAATACCCTTTCATTTCAAGATCGGCACGTTTTTGAAACCCATCTAACCATCTCCAGAAGAAGAGGGACTATCCCTGAGACTCCCATGATTCAAAAGAAGATTGACCATCTCCAAGCTCAAGAACGGCGGAATGCAATGATCCATTCGGGGGACTAGCTGAAATTTTCTCTCAAAAACAAAAATACAAAAAAAAAAGAGAATAAAAAAAAGAAAAGAAAGAGAGCCTAGTCCCTAGCGATCCTCTCAAAAGCAAAAGTCAAAGGATCCGGTCGTTACTCAAGAGGAGTCTCAGAGTGAATAAAGAGACAGCATGGATGTCCCCTCACCTTCCAAAACCAATCCCAAGTCGTCCTCTCGATTTTAGAGGATATTCCCATTACCATTACCCTTGCCCTTGGCAATCATTTCCCTCACCTTAGAAATCCCAAACACATCCCTGCAAGCCAACCTCTCATCTTTAGAGGTTCAGTCAGTAAAAGGCCTAGCCGACCTCTCATCTTAAGAGGTCATGACTTTCCAAATCACCCAATGGCCGATCGAAGCCCTGAAACCCAACCACAGTTTCTATCGGATAGCAATTTCATTCCAATATCGTCAGGATCTAAATCATATGAATGCTTTGTAGCTTTCTTAAACTGGAGCCCAACCCATCTCGGTTCAAGACCATCAATCAAAGATTGTGCAAATTCCATTCGTTCATTCGACGTTTCATGTGAGCATATTTCATTTCTCCTCCGCAAAACACTTGCCGTGGACATCCCACTGGGGCTTCACATCCGTGTCTCCCACCGACACTCCAAGAGGACATGTTTTTCAATTCTCCAAATCCTCAAAATCCTCAAAGGTCCCCAGAATCTCGAACTTTCACATTCCATTCTCTTTCAATCGGGATAAGCCCAAACTACGACAACCTGAGCTTCTCCCAAGGAGGGGAACGTAGGCAATCATAATTGGTCCGGTCGAAATCACCAAAAAAACTCAGAAAATCCGGTCTCCTCAAGGGCCATCCCTATACACAGTTCCTTCATTCCATCTTTACGATTTTGATTCTCGATATCAGTGGGCTTTCTCCTCGGGATTAATCAAAATATTTTTTCATATCAGGATTGGTGATTGAATAACCCAAACATCAATAAAGGGTTTTAAGCAGCTTTGTGATCATCACGAATAAGACAAGTTTTCAAGTGTCTCGACAAGTCTTCTCTTTCTACATCATTGGAAGATAGAGCCAAACACTGTTTTTCTGTCAGCAGGGGCTTCCATACACTTTTCCACACCTTGTGATGCTTATACTCTCCCAAAAGAGTCAAATCCAAAAGCGAGAGTGTCATACACAAATTCGGGATCCATTCCCACTTTTCAAAAGATGTGCCCCTGCATATATACGTTTCCGAGTCTTGTCCAGCGACTGATTGACTAATGTCTGAAATGATAAGTTGCCTCTTTGGCCACAAGATGACTCTGTCTGCGATAAAGTTGTATGGAATTTCCTCAAGCTGGGGCTTTGGTTAAGGTATCCCTCAGGATCTCCTTACCAGATTTCCCTCCAGGTTTGCTTTGCACTGTCAACTGGGGCTTCACCAAGCCGGGATCATTTTCTGTACTTTCTCTGCTGCTTGCCGTCTCGGGTGCGCGACACACCTCATCTCATCAGCAACGAATCAACCTACTGCAACCAGTACTCCCGGGAGCATCCCCGACTTGCCTAGCTATGCCATATAATCCATCATTCATGGGAGAGTGTCCAACCCATACATCATCATATACACAGTCATTCCACCACGATTCATCATAGCATATTGCTCCATACATATCAACTCGTCGAGCCATGCAAAATCCTCACTCCGTTTTCATCCCCAGCTAAGATGGATTCGTTCAACAAAAGATTAATAATGCATAAGCAAAAACTCAATAATTGAATAAAATGTAAAGTGCCTAGAGTGTTGTGTTTCCCCCCACAGTGTACAATAATCAAAGTGATCATGATCTGACCGTGAGGACTGCTCCTCGAATCACAACTCGAATAAGGATTCCAAATCCTGCAGGTGGCATACCCCGCCTTTATCATCTTCACCAGTCCCGTTATCTTCGGACAAGACTCGGAAACGTATAAATATACTTGGCAGGTTTGTAGGGGGATACCCTACCACAGGGACTAAGATCGGGCAATATTGGCGGTCTCGGAAAATGACCGAGTATTGGCCCAACTGGAAATCATTGCCACCGAAGCAGAAGGAGGATACGTGGGAGGAGTTTAAGGTAATGTGTTAATGGTTTTTATTTAAAACTTAAATGTTAGTTTGTTATTAAAATGTTATAATTAATAATGATTATACTCTTTTAGTTTTGTAATGTTATCATTATATGTTGTAGGATAAATATTATTGGGCGCCGGAAATTGACGAGGCGACGGCTAGATATGTTTTCGATATACAGGCTCACAAGCTATTTAGGGATTTTATTGGTAACATATTTATCTATCCTTAATTAGTTTAATTAACAATGATTATACCCTTTTAATTTTATAATGTCATCATTATATGTTTACGAGATATTCATATTTTTATAGGTTACACAAAGAGAAATTATTATACTAATCGGCTCGCGGCGGGACAATAGCCCTCGACACCTACTTGGATGACCGAGGAGGTGTTTCATCAATTTTGCAAATATTGGGGGTCGGATGCGGCGAAGGCTATATACGAACAGGCTAAGGCCAATAGAGCAGGCTCCTCGGGGTCGGCGGCGATGGATACCATGGGGACGCTCACGGTCGCCGAGCATCACGACCGCATGGTATCTATGTTAGTTTAAATGTAGTAGTGTATGCATGCTTTTAAATAGGTTTATGTACGCATGTTAGCTGGGAGCCATGTTGAATGCTTTAGATTATTAGAACTTTAAAGTTTTATATGTATTGTGAATGCTTAAGATTATTAATAGTTTAAAGTTTTATATATAATAATCTCGCTTATTTTATTTATAGGAAAGGGAGCATGGCCAGAATATCAGTTTTGTGGATGTTTACGCTAGCACCCATCTTCGGAATCCTACAGCGCCCGATCAACCTCCGCAATGGGTTGACGATCGCTCTGTTAATGCCTTTGTAAGTAAACTATCATTAAATGACTTGATTTTGAATATGTAAATTTATTTATGCCCCTTACATTGTGTATATGATTATAATTGTTTGTTTTATTTTGACAGACTGCATATCAAGCCGTCGTTCTTCCCGAAGGAACGCCTCCCGGCGAGCCCGTCCCCTTCGTGCCTGATGTTTGGCACTCGGTCACCTCCGAGGGACATCCAAAGAGAGGAGCCCGAGTGTTAGGGATGGGGGATTACGGGCGGCAATGCCCGTCGACGTCGACCGGCCGTCGGTGAAATGTTGCCCAGCCCACGTTTCATGATCCGAGGGTCGACACTCTGGAGGCTGCATTGGAGGAGGAGAGACGCGAGCGGGCAAAGCTTGTGGATGCTTTGACGGTTCAGACGCAGATGCAGGAGGAGAATGATCGGCGTCATGCAGAGACTCAAAGACAATTGACGCTGTTGATGGCTCATATCGGCCAGGACCCCCAGGGTAATTTTCGGCCTTCCCCGAGTTGATTACGGACTACTTTAGACATTTTTGTATTAATTTATACTTGTTTGTAAACATTTGAGACATTTGGTACCCGCGGGAGCCCCTCCCCCCTCTCACCCCTCCCCCCTCTCCCCCCCTCTCCCCCTCCCGATTTGGTACGGTGATATTTAGTTTTTATTTGGTACGCTGATATTTGATTTTTAGTTTTTATAGTTTTAGTTTTATAAATTGAAATGTTATATCAGGTACAAAAAATTTTGGTTTATTGATATTTTAAATTATTTTTTTTAATTTATTTCAGAATCAGCGACGAAAATTTCCGTCGCTGAATTAGTTTATTTCAATTAATTTTTTTACAGCGACGGAAATTTCCGCCACTATATCAATTAATTTTAATTTAATTTTAGATTATAGCGACGGAAATTTCCGTCACTGAAATAAAAATTAATTAAAATAAATTAATTTCAGCAGCGGAAATTTCCGCCGCTATCTCATTTTATTTTTATTTAATTTTTGATTTCAGCGGCGGAAATTTCCGTCGTTGTAATAAAAATTAAATTAAAATAAATTAATTTCAGCGACGAAAATTTCCGCCGCTGAAATTAATTTATTTTAATAAATTTTTATTCCAGCGACGGAAATTTTCGCCGCTGAAATTAATTTAATTAAATTAATTTTTATTACAGCGACGGAAATTTCCGCCGCTGAAATGAAAATTTAATTAAATTAAATTGATTTAACGGCGGAAATTTTCGTCGCTGGAACCATTAATTCACCGGCGGAATTAAATTCCATCGGTAAAATCAAAAAATATCGGCGGAAATTGACCCGTCGGAGCACTACGACGGGCTGGTAGCGGCAGACCACCAACGGAATTTTTCCGCCGATGATTATTTTTAGCGACGGAAATTTAATTTTAGCGACGGAAATTTCCGTCGCTAAACGACCTTTTTCTGGTAGTGGCAGGTGTCGTTGATGGGCTTAAGTCATGCTGCTACCTTCGAGGTGGGATCTCTGCTGATGGAAGATCCTTCGACGCTATTGCTGCTCACACGGTGGTGGCAATACACGTCCTTTCTTGCCAGGGTTCTCTTTCACCGGAGAGGGGGCACTGTTCTGTCGACTGTAAGTGCTCCAATTTGAGTTGTTAGTATTTTCGTTAGAAAATTAACGATAGTTTTAACATTCCTAACATTTCTAACATTTCTAACCAACCAAGGGTAGGTTAGGGTTTGCCATTTAAAGTTAAACCAAGGAAAGAATCTCAAAAAGCAAAAGAAATTGGAAAAATCCGAATTGGGCAAGTTGAAAAACATAAACTGCTGGATTTTTGAATTTTATTCTTCCTGTTCAAAGCCTGGAGCAGCATTTAATGAACAGTGCACGTTTACAATACCCTCCGCGCGGACATGATTGAATTTTCCAGAGGCCTATAAATTGAACCCTCCTCTCTCAGTTTACACAACACAATTCACTCACAGCAACTGCACCTTGGCGAAAAATAGGGAGAAAACAGTGGGAATTCCCTTGAATTGCCACCATTTTCTCTTCAATCTTTCCCAAATCCCACTCACTCAAAACACTTTCAAATCACTCTCATACATACACTAACTCAAGCTCAAATTACCCTTTAGGAGGAGGATTAGAGAGAAAACATAGAGGACTTCATTGTTATCTACTTGTTTTCTCTTTGACCAACTCTAATCACCAACCCTAAACACTGTCAAACCCTAAGCACATTCAAATCAAGCCTTCAAACACAAAACACAAGGAAGATAGGTATAACCTCCCTCTCCTTACCCTAAAATTCATCCATGCATGCATTTACAAGCTACAAAATGTAGTTCATTCATCTTCTTGCCTTAGATTCAAGAAGATCACCATGGAAGTTCATCTCCATGGATGATCTTCTACAAGGATCAACATTATTTTCAAAGCATTCTTACTTACTTGCAAAGAAAACACATTTTCAAAACCCTAAATCTCATTTTCATACATCAAATCTCATTTTCAAAGGATAAAATTCCCATTCCCAAGCAAATGAAGTGCTTAGTCCTAATGTACCCCAAGGATGGTTTGATATAGTTGATTTACCACTAAAATGTCAAGTGATCACTAATCAAAACCTAGGGAAATGGGGACAAGCATGGATGCCAAATCCCCCTTTAAATCATGTTTTTCTTTCTTGAGAAGTTGCTGTCCAGTAGCAATTTTCTAAGACCTCAGTCCATGGTCTAATTTTTTGGACACAGATAAACTTGGAATTTGGTGTTGACTACAAAACACTTTTTGTATCCAAAATTTAGAGCTTTCCAGACACATTTTTACTTTATTTTTTGTGTGAGTAAAACTCCATTTTTCAAATTTTCTTTTGAAGGTCAGATCACCAGTCTCTGGGAGTCCAGATCTCATATCTGAGATTTCCAGAAGGTTTTGGGTTCTCAAATCTTCTCCAAAATGGAAAATTCTTTCACAGAAATCTTATTTGAGGTGTCTGGAACAACTTTCATTCTCTAGGGTTCTCCATATTATGAAGTTTTAAGGCCTTTGAATCTATTTCAAAATCAGGTGTCTACTGTCTTTTTTCATTCTGGCAGAAGTGTTTTTCAACTTCCAAAAATCTTTTGAGTACCAAAACTCAACCCAAAAATCACACTAAAAATCATGGGATCTGTCCAAAGTCTAATAAAGAATTCCCAATTTTTACTTCCCTCAGTTTCAACTTATTTTGGCCAAAGTAACACACACACACACACAACAAATGGTTATTAGCTTGGAAGACTCGTTTTACGAGGCATTCCGGGTGCACACTAACGTCCTTCCCGGCGTGTAACGTGACCTCCGAACCCAAATCTCTTATTTCGGGCATTTTTCAAAGTTTTGGCCCTTAAAACAAAAATGGCGTGGCGACTCCGGTCTTTTTTCGATTGGTTTTTCAAAGAAACGAAAATTCCAAAAGTTAAGCCTTTCGAAAAAAAATTTTGGCGGCGGCACATCATCACAGTGGCGACTCCGCTGGGGACTTAAAATAAGCTTTTTCTAAAAAAAATTGATATTTGGTATATTGGTGGAAACCATTAAACTTCCCGTTATCGCCTCCTAACACGAGTCGGGGATAAATTGTGGTTTAACAATCCCACGTACCGGTATCATTGTTTTTTTTCAAAAAAAAACTTTTGAAGGTCAAGCTTCCGTCCCGGCATTTAAAAAATCATTTGTTGTGTGTGTTGATTTTTGCACATTTTCGTGTTGTTTTGGCCGCCTCGGAAAAAGTCAAAATTTTGACTGTCGGAATCATGTCCCTAACTGTCGGAATTTTTGTGCTTATGTGCTTATGCGTTCATTAAATTTCAAAAAAAAATTTCAAAAAAACGATTTCAAAAAAAAAAGATTTTTCAAAAAGAAAATTTTCAAAAAAAATAAAATAAAATCATGCATCATTTTTTTAAGACACATAAAAAAATTTCTATTTTACTCAGAAAAAGAAGATAGACTGCTTGCACACTACGCGCACGTTGACCGTACACTGCACACTACGTCCCTAACCCGGGGAAATCCTTGTCGCGGCCCGTTTGGTCTTATTACGCCTCTCGGTGCAAGCACAGGACTACCCAAAGATCCCATGGAGCCTCGTGTCGACCATGCACTTGTCTGTGACACACTTTTGTCCGAGACCCGGTTGGTTTTTAGTTTGGTCTGTGTCATGCCCTGTCTGTGTATAGACCTTTCCTTTCAAAGCCTTTGTCGGCATACCGACTCAATATCTTTCGGGGACCCTAATCAGTTGAAGTCATGCCGATTTTTCGCCGCAGACTTTGACCAAGATATTGACCGGCGCCCTGACTTCGGCTCTGATTGGCACAAATTATACACTGACTCCCAGCATGACACTGAGTCATCAAGGATTAATGATTATTCCATGCCTAATTACGGCCTAATTGATGACAAGTCAAGATCAATTGTGAACATTTATCAGTCCAAATCATGCCGACTTTTTGTTGAGCCCTCGGACATGATCTTGACTTTGACGTCAGCTTTGTCCGTAATTTACATCGAATGCTCGTTAAGACTCGATTACCCGCCAGACTTTTAGGATCGTTTTTCTTTCGGTCAGTGGGACCCGCTTGCCCTATAGGACCCTCGCCCGGGGCTGTCCACCCTGGGAGGTCGAAATACAGGTGGAATACTAGGGGCTTATAGACGTAGTGACGGGGCCCATTGATCCAGGATCCAGAGTAGTTTGTGAAAAAGAAGAGCAATCTTTTCCAACCGATTAGGTTTAATAAAACATGTTTTAAGTAAATTTAAACAAATAATCGCATGTTGCATGAGCCCTAAGCCCAAACACCAACCTGTTCCACTTTCCCGAGTATGAACCACACTCTTTCGTGCCTTCCACAGTAAGCAAAGTTTGGATCAAGCCCCCGGGTCATCGTTTGTTCAGCTCAGTCATTCCGGAGTCAGATACTTCATCGGTTTCCTCCCTCGCTTCAGCTCAAAGTTTCAGAATGGCCAAATCAGAGGAGAACAAAGTGGGGACGTACAGATCCGCACCCGAAAATTTGCAAAATGCCGAGCGGTGGAATCAGATGTTGGAACAGATAAGACAACATCAAGAGGCTCGGATCGGTCCGTTATGGGAAGGTATCGAAACCGGGGGCTAGCAATTGTTCGCAACCCTAATGGAACCTTTACGATTGATGCGAAGATTGGAACTAATTACCCTCCCGGTATGCCAACTACCGTCAAATGCCCCGTTCCCTTTCGTGTGGAACTACTAATGGGCCAAGCATCCCCAGCCTATCACTCGGCCCGCCTCTCGGCCTCACCGTATCGATACTCCTCAACAGTCCGATCTTGGTCAACTTCCCCACTGGCACCTCTCGGTTTTCACCTTCGGGTTTCAATCGGCTGTTTCTCGCCCGCAGCCTTGGAATGGGTCGGATTCGCTACTCCAAAACCTCGTCCCGGCCCGGCCATCGGTCTAGAATTGGTCATTTAGTACATCTCGGCCCCTACGGCTCGATGCTCCTCAACGGTCCGATCAAGGTCAACTTTGCCCCAGGTGCCTCTCGGGTCTCACCACCAGGATTGAATCGCTTGCCTTTCGCCCCACAAACTTGGAAGGGGGCCGGTTACTACTTCACAACATCGCCTTATTTGGGTCATCATCTCGAAAGGGGCCGGTTCGCGACTTCTCAAGCCCAAAGAAGTGTGACATGGCTCCGCAAGCCATTTCGGGTCGGGTTTACCTCTCGTGCTCCATGGTTCAGAGGGGGCCAGCTTGCTTCCTCCAATTCTCAAAGCACACTTGCCCCTATGATACTGCAAGATCACATGGGCCACCAGGATCTTATCACCACTTCATCAGGTTTACCGTATTCACAACATCCTCCAAGCTCTACCTCGTCCCTCTGGTTGGGAAGTCCGACAAGGTTAAATGCTCCTCATCAAATTCTCCACCCGGCTGTTACGCAAGCTGCTCCTGCTCATCAAGTACAGTATGCACATTACCCTTGTAGTCACGTTCCTCAGTGTGGTCAAGACACGTTCAGCGATGCCTCAAATCTCATATCTTCAACAGCCTTTTGGATCCACACTCACTGCTCCCTGGTATCCAACCATTACGAGCCATATATCCTCATCTTCGTCAACTGCCAGGCCTTATGAGGAGGGTTACGGTCACGATTTTAATGCTCAGATTGTCATCCCTCCCACCAAAGTACTTCCTACTGTGGTTTCATTTACTGATGCCAGTCTTGTGGCGGTGTCGTGCAGTCCTAGTGTTCCTATTGACTCGTCCAATGGATTATTGAAAGAACCAATTGAGAAGGTACAAGAAAAGCCTAGCAACGAGAGTATCGACGATTGCTCGACTCGGGCCATCTCACCATACCAATCTTGTGTATCTGACACGAATGAGGTTTACAAAAGGTCAAATCTCGACGATTACATCGATGATTACATCAAAAGGGTTCGTGCACGGGGAAGCACTACGGGTCGGAACATGTCTCATCGCTATAAACCTTACCCTTCCAACGCGGCTGCAACATCCATCAAAGGAAAGAAGGCATTGCATACAAATAACGGCATCCAAAAGCAACCAAGAAATGGTGGTCCTCTAAGGCAGAGAGAACATTTTGATGATTTTGGGATGCCCATGGGCTTAATTTTCAAGGGTTTAGTAAAGGAAGGTCTTTTGGAGCCTCTCAAGGACTACCATCCGAGGAGCTCAAATGCACCCCTCGACATGAGTAAGCACTGCGCTTTCCATGATCATTATGGCCACACGACCGACAACTGCACAGTCTTGAAGAGAGCGGTTCAAAGGTTAATCGAAGCGGGCAAGCTTGAGTGCCCCAATGGACCAAAACCGGCGAACCCCGTTCAGAATGGTGACCAAGTCAATGACCAAATCTCGAATCAAAGAGCGTTAAGAGTTTATTCTCCCCCAAAGGAAAAATCACATCCCAAGGATTTGGGTGTTCCCTTAAGCAAAGTTTTCAATAGCTTGCTAAAGCAGGGTCTCCTCAAACCCATGAGAAACTATCAGCCCAGAAACCCTAATGCTCCTTTGGATACCTCCAAGCATTGTGCCTTTCATCAGTACCATGGGCACTTGACAGACGATTGCGCCCCCCTGAAAAAGGCAATCCAAGGTTTGATTGAGCAAGGGAAGTTAGAGGTGCCCGAAGGGCCCAATACCGTCGCAAGAACCCATTCCCTAGAAATAACAACATGAGCGTCAACATGGTCGAGTTTGGTGATTCAAGACTCGTGGGCATAATGGAATTTGACTCGCCCTTTTGTGATCAATGAACCAGTCATCGCAGGCAATGAAAATGGCTGGATTGGGCAAGGGATTGCCAAAGAAATCCTGATGGAAAGAATTGCAATAGCCCCCATCTCCAGCGTCGAAGAGTAGATGCATGGTCCAACAACAAAGAGCGGCTAGACTAGGGGCTACCTATCTTTAAAATAATCTTTTAAGTCAACCGTCGTAGGTTCTAGTACTTTTCTTTCACCTAAGTCCTTCCTGGACATTTGTCGTTGTAGTCCATTTTGGGCATAGTAGTTAAATGTCTAACTTTTAATATAAGTCTTTTTTTTTTCTTGCTAGACTCGAGACATCACTTGCACACCCACGTTACACTTAATTGAAATGGTTTTATCCTAGATGATCACTTGTGCTGCTCAACCACTAATTCTTTGAAATGATTAATATTTAAATTAATTGGAGTGAGAAAATCAATTGATATCCCTCTCAAATTGGGGCTTACCAACTCCCCATCTTGCATCTCATATGCTCACATCCCTTTCATCAGCCTCATCATCTCGTTGTTCGATGAATTTGCATGGATCTTTTCTCATTTAAAGCTTAAGCAAGCAATGAAGACTTAATCTCATTTAGGTCATCCGGTAGGGATTGCGGTTGAAGCCTTTCACCCATAGGAAAGCCATTACCTCACCCTCACTAAACACTACCCTTTCATTTCAAGATCGGCGTGTTTTAAAACCCGGTTTAGCCATTATTTTTGCTCCTTACTGAGAAAAGTCCAAGCAGGCCCAAGAAGTTAACTTCGAGAGTCGGCGATGCGCAAGATATCTCCAACCATGAAGGAAGGACAAAGATAATCCTCAACTCCTCGGAAGCTTTCCAAGTCAAAAAAAAAAAAAGAAAAAGAGCTCAAGCAAAAGAAGCTTCAAAAAAAAAAAAACAAAAGAAGGACTACGATCCTCACAATTCGGTAAAGTCCCCGACTCCTCAAGAAGCTCTCCAATGATAAAAAAAGGGGAGCCTAAATTCTCGAAGATTCGCAAAAGTTCCCGATAGCTTGGACTCCCTCTCACCATTTCCTTAACCAATCCCAAGCCATCCTCTCGCTTTTAGAGGACATCCCCGTTGCCATTATCCTCGCCTTTGGCCAAAATCAAAATTTGACCTCTCATTCTTAGAGGCAATCAATCTTCCCCGCCATAGATTTCTCAAACACATCCCTACAAGCCAACCTCTCATTTTTAGAGGTTCGATCAAATAAAGGCCCAGCCGACCTCTCACTTTAAGAGGTCATAACTTCCAAAATTACCCGATGGCCGATCGAAGCCCGGAAACCCAGCTGCAATTCCTATCGGATAGCAATTTCATCATAATACCTTTAAGATCTAAATCAAATTAACGCTTCATTGCTTACTTAAATTGGAATCTAATCCATTTTGGCTCAAAATTACCAATCAAAGATTGTGCAAATTCAAAATTGATTCATGTGAGCATAATTCATTTCTACTCCACAAACACTTGCCGTGGATGTCCCACTGGGGCTTCGCATCTGTGTCTTTCATGGACACTCTAAGGGGATATGTTATTCAATTCTCCAAATCCTCAAAATCCCCAAAGGTCCTCAGATCCTCGAATTTCAACATTCGTTCTCTCTTCATTCGGGATAAGCCCGAACTACGGCGACCTGAGCTCTTCATAATGAAGGGAACGTAGGCAACCAGAAATGGTCCGGTCGAAATCACAAACAAATTCCAAAAAAAAAATCCGTTCTCATCAAGGATTGTCCCTATACACTTTCCGCCCTTCCGAGCTTGATTCTCGATATCAGTTGATTTTCTCCTTGTGATTAATCAAAATATTTGTTCATATCAGATTTAGGGGTTGAATAAACCGAACATTAGATAAGGGTTTTAAGTAGCCTTGTGATCATCACGAATAAAACAAGTTTTCAAGTGTCTCGACAAGTCTTCTCTCTCTCTCCATCATAGGGAAATAGAGCCAAACACTGTCTTTCTGTCAGCAGGGGCTTCCATACACTTTTTCACACCTTGTGATGCTTATACTCTCTCAAAAGAGTCAAACCAAAAGCGAGAGTGTCATACACAAATTCGGGAGAAATTCCCACCTTTCAAAAGATATGCCCCTGCACGTAAACATTTCTGAGTCTGGTCCAGTAACTGGTTGACTAAGGTCTGAAAAGATGGGTGCCTCCTCTGTTAGACTACTCTGAATTTCTTCACGTTGGGGCTTTGCTAAACGGTTCTCCCTGTGTTCTCCCGTATCGCCTCTTCAAGCCGGGGCTTATATAGTCGTCTTTGGGTCCACATTGGGTTCTTCACTACAAGATAGATTCGATCTTCATCGATTATTTTCGGGATTGCTTTGTATTACCAATCGATTGGGGCTCTGCTAATTGTGTCGAAATCACAACGAGGTTATAAGATTGGGGCTTCACCAAGTCACTTCTTCGAAATCTGGACTTTGCCAAGCTGGTCCTCTGGACCTGAATTTTATCAAGTCACAAGAAAGGTCTAGTCACATCAACAGCTGGATTTTCAGCTTCAGAACTTGGTACATAGCAGCTTCCTGTAGCGTCGGAGTCTAAGATCTGGGTTTCACCCGGCATTAGCAATTCCATCAAGTCATTCTCCGAACAAGGTTTCGGCTAAGTCACGGCTCACCCAAATGAAAGAAGTTTCACTCATATCAACGTGCCCTAGAGCCTGTTAGCATCAGCTTCAAATGACCAAAATTGAGAGGGAAAATTCCAAACAAGACCCGGGATCCGAATCCAATCTCATCAAGATTGAGGTCCATGTGATACTGTTAACAAAACCTCATCAACAACCACTGTTTAAATCGTAATCGAGGGCTCTCACCTCCCCCACTTGCTCAAAATCTGTTCCAAACAGTCTCCAGACACATACATCCCAATGTATCCCCTCTCATCACCATGCATCCCCACAAAAATATCCCAAGGGCTCATGTAGCATGCACAAAACTTGAATCAATAGGAAAAATCCTAAGTGATTGAAGATCATAAATCATAATTTCCCTGCCAAAAGCTTAAGCTAAGTGCATCTTCAAAAGCAAGTAAATGCATCATCTCGCAAACACATGCAGTGATATTGTCATAATCATTCTGATTCTATGCATGCATCTGTCATCATGAATGTCATATATACATCTTCCTCTCTACTAACCAATGCAGGGATTCGAACGTGAAAGACCATTTTCCTTCACTATTGAGACTTACCCTCAACAAGGAAGATATTTACCAAAGTCCAAAATCAATGGTTTCAACAAAATCGCAAGAAATCAAATGCCCCTTTTCGACAAGAGATGATTCCGGGCAAAACATGTGCAGATCACCTCCAGTGTCTACAAATCGGTCAGAGACGCCAAGTTCTCAAATATAATACGGTCAGAGACGCCAAGTTCTCAAATGAAAATCGGTCAGAGATGCCAAGTTCTCAAATATAATACGGTCAGAGATGCCAAGTTCTCACAAACAATTCGGTCAGAGACGCCAATTTCTCAAATACAATTCGGTAAGGGATGCCAAGTTCTCAAAATGCAAATCGGCAGGTATGCCAAGTTCTCAAATGAAAATAGGTCAGAGACACCAAGTTCTCAAAAGCAAGAAGTCCCGATGTGAAGACAAGCTCAACAACTTCTACAAGGTTGACGATCACCAGCAAGATGCAGACTCAACCAAACACCCCCCTTTAGGTCAAAATGCCTCCAAAGACAGCAAATCGTCAGCAGAAACCGTCCCACGTACGGAAACTCAACAACTCTTCATCAACATCAGCCGTAGCCTCGGCCTTCTTCCAGCCATACAGTAAGCACAAAGACAGGTATGAAAGCATATCTTAGTCAACTACTTTTCTAAAAGAACATTATCATCAAATTTTAGGGTGACTTCCCAAAAATAGTCAAATCTTAGGGTGACTTCCCAAAAATAGTCAAATCTTAGGGCGACTTCCCAAAAATAGTCAAACCTTAGGGCAACTTCCCAAAAATAGTCAAATCTTAGGGCGACTTCCCAAAAATAGTCAAATCTTAGGGCGACTTCCCAAAAATAGTCAAATCATAGGGCGACTTCCCAAAAATAGTCAAACCTTAGGGCGACTTCCCAAAAAAAGTCAAATCTTAGGGCGACTTTCCAAAAATAGTCAAATCATAGGGCGACTCCCCAAAAATAGTCAAACCTTAGGGCGACTTCCCAAAAATAGTCAAATCTTAGGGCGACTTCCCAAAAATAGTCAAATCTTAGGGCGACTTCCCAAAAATAGTCAAATCATAGGGCAACTTCCCAAAAATAGTCAAACCTTAGGGCGATTTCCCAAAAATAGTCAAACCATAGGGTGACTTCCCAAAAATAGTCAGATCATAGGGTGACTTCCCAAAAATAGTCAGATCTTAGGTTGACATCCTAAAATAGTCATTCCGAGGTCAAAGACTCGAACTACGGCCGGCTTGATTCCCATTCGGGATACGTAGGTAGCCTATTAAATAGGTTCAGCCACTCGATCACTTGATCATCTTGTCAAATATGGAGCCTTACTCTTATCGACGACCCCGCTTCCTTCGAAAGCACCGTCGCCGAGGGGCTACTGTAAGTGCTCCAATTTGAGTTGTTAGTATTTTCGTTAGAAAATTAACGGAAGTTTTAACATTCCTAACATTTCTAACATTTCTAACATTTCTAACCAACCAAGGGTAGATTATGGTTTGCCATTTAAAGTTAAACCAAGGAAAGAATCTCAAAAAGCAAAAGAAATTGGAAAAATCCGAATTGGGCAAGTTGAAAAACATAAACTGCTGGATTTTTGAATTTTATTCTTCCTGTTCAAAGCCTGGAGCAGCATTTAATGAACAGTGCACGTTTACAATACCCTCCGCGCGGACATGATTGCATTTTCCAGAGGCCTATAAATTGAACCCTCCTCTCTCAGTTTACACAACACAATTCACTCACAGCAACTGCACCATGGCGAAAAATAGGGAGAAAACAGTGGGAATTCCCTTGAATTGCCACCATTTTCTCTTCAATCTTTCCCAAATCCCACTCACTCAAAACACATTCAAATCACTCTCATACATACACTAACTCAAGCTCAAATTACTCTTTAGGAGGAGGATTAGAGAGAAAACATAGAGGACTTCATTGTTATCTACTTGTTTTCTCTTTGACCAACTCTAATCACCAACCCTAAACACTTTTAAACCCAAAGCACATTCAAATCAAGCCTTCAAACACAAAACATAAGGAAGATAGGTATAACTTCCCTCTCCTTACCCTAAAATTCATCCATGCATGCATTTACAAGCTACAAAATGTAGTTCATTCATCTTCTTGCCTTAGATCCAAGAAGATCACCATGGAAGTTCATCTCCATGGATGATCTTCTACAAGGATCAACATTATTTTCAAATCATTCTTACTTACTTGCAAAGAAAACACATTTTCAAAACCCTAAATCTCATTTTCATACATCAAATCTCATTTTCAAAGGATAAAATTCCCATTCCCAAGCAAATGAAGTGCTTAGTCCTAATGTACCCCAAGGATGGTTTGATATAGTTGATTCACCACTAAAATGTCAAGTGATCACTAATCAAAACCTAGGGAAATGGGGACAAGCATGGATGCCAAATCCCCCTTTAAATCATGTTTTTCTTTATTGAGAAGTTGATGTCCAGTAGCAATTTTCTAAGACCTCAGTCCATGGTCTAATTTTTTGGACACAGATAAACTTGGAATTTGGTGTTGACTACAAAACACTTTTTGTATCCAACATCCATAGATTTCCAGACATATTTTTACTTTATTTTTTGTGTGAGTAAAACTCCATTTTTCAAATTTTCTTTTGAAGGTCAGATCACCAGTCTCTGGGAGTCCAGATCTCATATCTGAGATTTCCAGAAGGTTTTGGGTCCTCAAATCTTCTCCAAAATGGAAAATTCTTTCACAGAAATCTTATTTGAGGTGTCTGGAACAACTTTCATTCTCTGGGGTTCTCCAGATTATGAAGTTTTAAGGCCCTTGAATCCATTTCAAAATCAGGTGTCTACTGTCTTTTTTCATTCTGGCAGAAGTGTTTTTCAACTTCCAAAAATCTTTTGAGTACCAAAACTCAACCCAAAAATCACACTAAAAATCATGGGATCTGTCCAAAGTCTAATAAAGAATTCCCAATTTTTACTTTCCTCAGTTTCAACTTATTTTGGCCAAAGTAACACACACACACCCACACCCACAACAAATGGTTTTTAGCTTGGAAGACTCGTTTTACGAGGCATTCCGGGTGCACACTAACGTCCTTCCCTGCATGTAACGTGACCTCCGAACCCAAATCTCTTATTTCGGGCATTTTTCAAAGTTTTGGCCCTTAAAACAAAAATGGCGTGGCGACTCCGATCTTTTTTCGATTAGTTTTTCAAAGAAACGAAAATTCCAAAAGTTAAGCCTTTCGAAGAAAAATTTCGAGGTGGGATCTCTGCTGATGGAAGATCCTTCGACGCTATTGCTGCTCACACGGTGGTGGCAATACACGTCCTTTCTTGCCAGGGTTCTCTTTCACCGGAGAGGGGGCACTGTTTTGTCGACGCAGTATCTGAACTGGTATGAAGAGTGTATAGGGGAGACACAGATGGCTATCTTGTGGAGATGGGATGAATTGTTGGGTGCTGACCACCTTGACAGCTCGACCTTGAGGAGGACCGAAGCGGGGGCTAACCCTCGGGATCATACTGGGAATGATATGGCTGACTATGAGGCCAATACTGATCGGGAGGCCAATCAAAGCACGGTCATGACGGCTCAAAGCGAGGCTGCTCGAGACAGAGCTAGGGAAAGTGCTGCGTTGACAGCTACAGGTTTGACGAAGGCGTAGGGAAGGTTCCCTGAGCCAGGTAGAAGGACTACCGGAGTTTTCCCTGTGAAGGTGAAGAACACTCGTCGGGGGAAAGGGAAGGGGAAGAAGGATGAAGGACCAAGTTCGAGAAACTAGGTTGACCTTGTTGTCCAGAGTATCCGCCCATTGTCATTGCAGACACATTAACTGATTAATGTTTTATTGTAGTTTTGCTAGCGTGTAGCGAGTCAAGAGTTGACCGTGCTTGAACTCATCAAAGATTTTTTTAACCGTAATGAATTTGTAGGTTAATTGAAAAGAGTTTTTCGAAACACAAGTAATTGATGCTTATTGTATTTTTTTTGTTTTTGAGACGGAACTAATGATGGCTGCCTACGTTCCCCTTTTACAATTGGACTAAGGGGCTCAGGTCACCGTAGTTCGACACTTTTAGGTGAATTTGAAAAGAACGAAGACAAAAGAAGTGCGACCCTGTTTTTTACCTGGATCATTAGCGGTAATGTATCCAGTTGGGTATTACTCTTTTAGCACTTTAATTTTACTGAGGGGTGGTGTATGGGGAAGGAGAGTTGACTCGTGCTCTTCCTCAAACGAAGTATCTGCGGAGCTTGCTTCCGTTCATGGGGTTAATGAAAGGGTTCCCGTCCAAGTCTGCTAACTTCATGGCTCCTCCGGAGAAGATTCTTTGTACCACGAACGGTCCTATCCAGGTAGGCTCCCACTTTCTGAGGGGATTTGTCTGCATAGCAGGCTTTTCCTTTAGCACCAAGTTGCCTTCTCTGATGTCTCAGATCTTGACTTTCTTATCAAATGCTCGGGCCATTCTTCTCTGGTAGGCTCGAGTGTGTTCCATGGCTTTCAATCTGCGCTCGTCGAATAGAGCAAGTTCGTCGTGACGGCTCTGTAGCCATTCGACTTCATTGATCCCGTTTTCCAAGAGGACTCGGAGGGATGGAATTTCCAATTCCACGGGTAGCATTGCTTCCATTCCGTAGGTATATGTGAATGGAGTCTCCCCTGTAGCGGTTCTGACTGATGTTCTGTATCCCCAGAGGGCTAGATGTAGCTTTTCGGGCCAGTCCCAACCTCTGGTGGTCATCTTTCTGATTATCATGGCGAGAGTCTTGTTTGCTACCTCTACTGCACCATTGGTTTGCGGTTTGTAGGGAAAAGACATGTGACGTGTGACTCTGAATTCGGTCAGTAGTTGGTCACAATCTCCTTCGAAGTGAGTCCCATTGTCGGATATGATCTCGTTGGGCACACCGTATCGGCACATGATGTTCTCTTTGATGAACTCGACCACCTTCTTAGAATTCAGTACCTTGAACGATCTGGCTTCTACCCACTTGGTGAAGTAGTCGATTGCGACTAGAATGAACTCGTGACCATTGCTCCCTGGTGGAGTGATCTTGCCGATGACGTCGATTCCCCATGTGGCGAAAGGCCATGGTGTAGTCATGCAATAGAGTTCATGTGGAGGGATGTGATTGAGGTTGGAGAACCGTTGACATTTGTCGCAGCTTCGGACGAACTGGATGTAGTCTGTTTCCATCGATATCCAATAGTATCCCATACGGAGAATGATCTGTGTCAATGCTCGGGCGTTCATGTGCGGACCGTAGGTTCCGTTGTGAACTTCGTTCATTAGCTCGCTGGCTTTTTCTTTGTTTACACACCGAAGGAGTGGCCCTTGGTGGCGCTTCTTGTACAACATACCCCCCAGAATGACGAAATGGGATGCCAGGTGTTTTAATGCCATCATGTTTTTGGCTTTGATCCCTTCTTTGTATTTTCCATCTTCATTTGTGAAGGAAGCTTCTCCATTTTGGAGGTACTGGTATATTTGATTGTACCAGGGTTCATCGATCGTTTCTTTTTTTTATTTCGATCTCACAGCAATAGGCGGGTGTTTCCCGTCTACCTATTGTGAGGGGTTTTACTGCTTTCCCATCAGGAATTTCGACAAGAGAGGCGAGGGTTGCAAGGGCGTCTGCGAAGCGGTTCCTGTCTCTTAGCAAATAGTGAAAAGAGATGTCCTTGAATTGAGCAATGAGCTCCTCCATGTACGCGTGGTACTTCTGGAGGCCAGAATCTACCGTCTTCCATTTGTTGGACACTTGATTGATGATCAATGCTGAGTCTTCGTATACATCCAGTTCTGAGATGTTGCGCTCGAGGGCGGCTTCCAGACCGGCTGCACAGGCTTCGTATTCTGCTGCATTGTTAGTTGTTTTGAAATTCAGCTTGATGGCTATGGGAGTATGCTCCTCCTTGGGATCGACAAGGAGCATTCCAATACCATTCCCCTTCTTTTTGGCTGCCCCATCGAAGAAGAGTTGCCAGCGGTTTGCGCTGTCAAGTGAAAAGATTCCGTCGTCAGGAAATTGCGGATCAGGACCCTTGGGTTCATTGCTTGGGAAGTCGGCCAGCTGATCTGCCATTACTCTGCCCTTTGTTGACTTTCTGACCATGTACTTGATGTCAAACTCAGCCAGGAAGAATGACAACTTGGCTAGTCGCATTGATAGGGATGGCTTGTCAAAGAGATATCTGACGGGGTCCATTTTGGAGACCAAGAGCACTGAATGTGACTGCATGTAGTGTTTCAGCTTCCCGACTACCCATACCAAGGCCGTACAAGTTTTCTCTAATGCTGAGTAGCTGAGTTCACTTCCTTGAAGCTTCCGGCTTACGAAGTAGATTGCATGCTCAACTTTGGAATCTTTCTGTTCTTGTGCCGGCAATGCTCCGATTGACGTGTGCATTGCTTGTCGGATACGGGAGTAGTGGCTTGTCTTCATGTGGCGGGCACGGAATCGGGGATTCACCAAGTAGGTCTTGATTTTCTCGAAAGGCATCGGCACTCGGGGTCCCGATTGATGCCGGCATTCTTCTTCATCGGTTTGAACATGGGCTCGCGAGAGAGATGTCAAGCGGTTGATAAAGCAACCGATGTGCGAAGTCTTCCCATAAAAATTTCACTTGTTAGAGTCGAGGCGGCTTCATGTCGATGATGGCCTTGATTTTCTTCGGATCGGCTTCGATACCTCTTTACGTAACCATGTACCCCGGTACCTTGCCGCGCTTGACGCCGAAGGTGCACTTCGCGAGGTTCAATCTCATGGAGTGCTTTCGAGTACGTTGAAGAGCTTTCTCGGATCTGTCATGTCTTTGCATGTCGATCCTCTGGAGTGGATGATCATGTCGTTGACATATACTTCAATTTCCTTGTGAATCATGTCATGGAAGAGAGTTTGCATTGCGGCCGCGTAAAAGTAGCCCCGGCGTTCTTCGGGTGAATGGCATGACCGTGTAGCAAGATGTCCCCACGGAGTGGCGAAAGCGATCTTGGCTTGATCCTCCTCAGACATTTTGATCTGGTTGTATCCAGCGAACCCATCCACGAAGGACTTTACTTTGAAATTTGTCGTGGTGTCGACCAGCATGTCGATGTTAGGCAGTAGGAAATCATCTTTAGGGCTGGCCTTGTTGAGATCCCGGAAATCCACACAGCATCTGACCTTTCCATTGGCCTTGGTGACCATCACGATGTTGGAGAGCCAAGTCGGGTACTCAATCACTCTGATGAAACCAACTCGGAGCATTTTCTCAATCTCTTCTTTCACTTGCAAGGACCACTCTGGCTTGATCTTGTGCAGCTTCTGTTTGACAGGCTTGGATTCGGGATCCAGGGGAATTTTGTGCTCCACGATCGAGGATCGAGTCACGGCATGTCTGGTATGACCGAGGCAAACACGTCAACATACTCCCGGAGGAGGCTTATCGGGGCTTCTTTTACGCATCGGCGAAGAAGCGCCCACTTGTGTCTCTTTAGGCTCTTGCACGACCCCGGAGTTCACTTTGGTCATAACCTCTTTGGTAGCTTGGGCCCGGTTGTCCTCTTGGTCAACTACACGCTCGAGAACTTCCTTAATGTATTGTTCATTTAATGTGTCTGCTTCTTTATCAATTGAGTTATTAACGTCTTTTAAGTTGGTTGTTAACTTATCAGTTGTTAAAGTGGCAATGAGAGGATACTCCGAAAGCTCAGACTTTTCATTAAATGAGAACGGAAATACATGGTTGGCTACATTATCATAGTCTTCCGGCGTAAGGCCGTTGGACGACTCAGAGGACTGGACTTTTACAAGGACTGACTCAGAGGGTTCGAGACTGGTTTAGGGAGATGTGGGTGCAAGCCCAGCTTGTCTTCCATTTCTGTCTGGCTTGCCCTTGGTCCGATGAAAGTTACCCAATTCTTCAGTGGCATTGCTGGATGCTTGATGAGGATTCTGGGATCGAGAGGCTTGGTTTATGCTGTCCCAATCATGGCGATCATACTGTTTTCGGAGCCCAGGACAATCAGGTTTGGCACCTCCATGACTTCTTCAAAAAGATTCTGTAGAGCTGGTCCACTGAGAGCATCTCCTATGAATTCTGGTTCCTTCTACTTTGGAGTTACTGTCTCGAATGTAGCCTCGGCGGCTGATCCAAACAGCCTGCTTCCCATGGAGAGTACCTTGAGTTGCTCCTCCAAGTCTGGGATTCCCTTGAATGTGTACTCGTGTTGGACTGTGGTGGCAGTTGGTCCAGGTAGAGCTGTGATGTCGAGGAACGCTCCCCTAATCGGATTAGCCTTGAGTCCTCTGAAACGCTTGAGGTCCCGTGCTAGCTTTTCCATCCTTTCTGTAGTCTCTGCGCTGACTATCCCTGCTTCTTTCTCATCTTCATCAGTTCCACTGTCGGTCCCCTCAGTTCTGCTGTCGCTTCCGCTGTCGGTCTCCTCAGTTCTGCTGTTGGTTCCCATGTCGGTCCCCTCAGTTCTGCTGTTGGTTCCTTTGGTGAAGTAATGAGGGAGGTCGAAACTGTAAGTTTGGAGGTTGGGTGTGCCATTGGAGGTTCCCCTTTTGCGGGCTGCTGCCTTGGTGCGGGAGAGCCTTTTGTTTTCCCTGATGTCAGCCGGTGTTTGCACATAACCGAGCCCCTGGACCGTGGTGTGGTCCTTGACTTCGATGACTTGGTGTTGGCCCTGAAACCTTTTGCCGAGCCCTTGTCCCGGGATGAAGTTCATGAGTTTCATCATCTTCATGGAGGGAGGAATCTTTTCTTGAAACAGTGGAAGGTCCACGTTGCATATTTGGATCTTGGAGGTCTCCAGAGTGAATCCAGTTAATGCCATGTCGTCATTATGCTTGATTTCTAACACTGGAATGTCGTTGGTGCTGGTCCCCTCGGTGGTGACGATGTCGCCGTAGACTGTGGTTAGCTCGTTGCCTTGCATGAACTTGACGCATTTGTAAGTACCCAAATCTGGCTCATGCCTTCCGGTTAAATTTCCCGGCAATTCCGGTAATTCTCCCGGTAATTCCCCAGACTTTCCTGGAGTTCCGGAACAATTCCGGAACTGTTCAAAATCATATAAGGGCTGAAGGGAATGCTTCCCAATTAAGAAACACGTTTTTCTTAATTTGGGAAAGGTTCTAGAATTGCCACCTTGCATGATTCTAGAAACATGCTGAGTCACAAGGGATAATGCCGCACGGCTGCATTAGCCAAGGATCTCTGGCCGCACGGCTTCATTGGCGATTTCCAGACTGCCTATAAATAGAGCCCTCCTCTACCCATTTTACATACGAAAAATACATACCACACTCCATATTCAGACTCAAAAATACTCCTAAATACTGCTGGGAATCCCAAGGGTTGAAGAAGCAAGCCAAGAAGCCACCTCCCTCCTCCTTGAAGATCCCAAGATTGGTCCTTCCACCTAGCTCAACCCAAAGAAGAAGAGGCCACCATTGGTAACTTCTCACTCCCTAACCTTTAATTTTAATATGTTCTATGTGAATTAAATTGCACCTTGCATTCATATATTGTTATTATCTTTGCTTGGGACTTGGTAGTTTATCATTAAAGATCATATCTTTATCATACCCCCTTTCCCCCTTTGCATCCTTTGCATGAATTAGGCATCATTTGTCATTAAAAATGTAATCTTTGAATCAAAGGTGCATCCTTTGCACCTAAAAACCCCACTTTTACATAAAAATGTCATCTTTATGCATCCTTTGCTCATAAAAATGTAATTTTTATATTAAAAATGCATCCTTTGCACATAAAATCCATTTTCATGCATCCTTTGCATTAAAGGTCATTCCTTCATCATAAAAATGCATCCTTTGCTTTCAAAATGCAATCTTTATGCATCCTTTGCATATTAAATGCTAATTTCCTCATGAAAATGCATCCTTTGCAATAAAGATCACTTCTTTACATAAAAATGCATCCTTTGCATAAAAATCATGCCTTTACATCAAAATGCATCCTTTGCAAACCAAAATGCATCCTTTGCAACTCAAAAATGTCATCTTTTCACTAAAATGTCATTTTTACATGCATTCCCCCATGTCCCCATTAGCAACCTTGGAACGGACTGGTGTAAAGATCCTATCTTTACATCGTTTCTTCCATAAAAGGTTCTATAATCTCTTTAGAAAGGGACAACCCTGAACCCTATATCTCCGATTATCACTTAAGACGAGCATGAAGCATTCATATAAGCTCGATCGTCTTAGGGTGTAGGATTGATGGGCTAAGGACATTCCTTCCTAAAGAACCTCATTTTTGGTCTATAAAAGAGAGTCCTTCTCTCGAGCACGCAAGTCCCGAGGTAAAAATGCGATGATCACAAGTCCAAGATGAGGACGGGATCAAAATCCCGAATACATAAAATCCAAGAAATCCCGAGCGACAACCAATAAATGGTTTGTACGTCCGGAAGACAACTTGGGACATTCCCTCCCCTTTCATTCAAACACATGCACACAAGAAAGCACGCAAGCAAGCAAAATAAACGGAATCTAGGGAGACTTGCTACGGCAAGGCACCTTGGGTGAACGACGATCCGTTCTTCCCAAGGGGTAACTTAACCTCCGAACCCATATAATCCTTTTTTTTCAAAGTTTTGAGGAAATCAAAATGGCGTGGCGACTCCGTTTTTCAAATTAAACCGGATGTCTTCAAACTCGCGTGAATTCCAACACAAAATTTGGGGCACACATTCACAGTTTGGCGACTCCGCTGGGGAATATCCCAAAAGAGAAACGTTTTTATTTTCAAAATAAACGATACTTGGTATATAGGTGGAAACCACTTAACCTTCCTGTATCGCTCCCTAACCCGGGGCTTGGGATAAACGGTGGTTTAACAATCCCACGTACCGGTATCACTTTTCGAAAAAAAATTAAATAAATAAATAATAGAAAGCTTTTCCCTTTGAGCGGGTTAGACTCCCATCGCGGATTCCGTCTATTTTGCTTGCTTTCTTTGTCTTGCATTGCATCATTTGCATCTTGGGATCTGTGCATACTTTGAACGGGAAACAACCCGAAGAAAAATAGCAAAGGAGTGGAACCTGGAAAATTGATCCATGCGATTAAATGCGGCTCAATCCTCCTTGGATTCGGCCAGGGCGGCCTCGGTGGCAATTCCACCGGGGAAAAAATTGAGGTTAATCTGGCGGTCCTAGCGGCTTGGGGCTATTAAGTTCCAAGGCGGCGGGGCTCCCGAGAAAAATTTACGTGCCTTATACATTTGCATTCTCCCCGTCCCAAAAATCATTCCTTTAAAACACATTTATGAAAATCTCTGTTTTAACTCAAAAAGGAACATTTTTAGGAGACCGCACACTACGCGCACCTATATATCCTGTACACTTTGCACGCACGTCCCTTTAAACCCGGGATGGTTGTTCGGTGCGATCACGGAAAGCCTTACGATGCTCCGGGCGCGCACGGAATCACCCCAAACTCCCCATGGCGGCCGGTGTCGACCAATGCACGATCCGTGTCACACGTTTCAAAAAACCGTGACTTTTTGGTTGGTTTTTGGTCTAGTCTCGTGTCATATAGCCCGATTGCATATCCCCGTAAAGGTCAAGCCTTAGTCCATAACGGAAGTCAAGGTCTCTTGCTCAAGCGAAACTACGCAAAATTCCGACAAGGAAAAATTGGTAGAACCTTGACTCCGACATTGACTTTGACCTTGACACGCACGGAATGCGTAAGAGTCGAGGCCAAGTCTTTGCCAAGAAAAGTCCAAAGATCTTTCGCTCAAGCGAAGCTACGCAAAATTCCGACAAGGAAAAATTGGCAAGATCTTGACCCGGCATTGACTTCGATTTTGACTCACGCCCGGCGTATGCAACGAAGTTCAATGTGACACCGTGTCATCCGGCTTTTACCGCCCAACCCATGCCTATTATCTTCTCGGACATTACCGAAAAGTCGAAACGTCAATCGCGCAAGCGAAATTCTACCGAAATTCTATCAAGGCTGAAAGACGAGACTTTCCCGGTATTGCCTTGACTATAATTCGCATCACTCGTGCGTTAAAAGTTCATATGACCCGCTAGACCCGTTAGGAGCGTTCTTCTCTCGGTCGGTGGGATCCGCGTGCCCTATAGGACCCTCGCCCGGGGCTGTCCACCCTGGGAGGTCGAAATACAGGTGGAATACGAGGGGCTTATAGACGTAGTGACGGAACCCAGCGATCCGGGATCTAGAGTAGTTGCGAAAAAGAAGGGCAAACCCCTTTTCCAACCAAATAGAAATTAATAAAAGACAACATTTTAAGTAAAGCTGGAAGATTCCTAATTTGCATATTGCTTGAGCCTTGACTAAACACCTACCCGAGTCTAAACCTCTCCTATCCCTTTCCGCGTGCGAAAGAAGTGGGTGAGAACACCGGGTCGGCGACTTGTTAGCGCGAGAATTCTCGAACGGTTCGCAGAATCCTCGGTTTTATCGATCCGAGAGAGTCGAGAATGGCCGATTCAATAGAGAACAGTATTGGTTTGGGTAACTAGATGACTAGGGAAGAAGAGCTATCCTTAGCCTTGGAAAACAATCGTAAGGCCCATGAGGAACAGCAGACCATGCTCATTGATGCACTCCGCCGTCATGGGGTCCAGATAGTGGTAGAGCCCAACGGTTCCCTGGTTATGGTAGAAGATAAAACTCCAGAAGTAACCATCTCAGCTCCCCTAGCCTATAACCAATGCCCTCCTCCATCGACATATGATCCATTACCAAAGACTGTCCCTTTTCAGTCATTCCCAATGTCTCAAGCCATCGGGGTCCCGACACCCTCTCCTCCTCGAGATAAGACCCGGCTTTGTTCCCTACCAACGAGAGAACAAACGCCACGGCTATCCCAGCGCGGCCTCTACACTACCCTATGGGATTCACTCCCTCTCCCCGGTATGGGCCGTCCCAGACAACTTTTAGGCCTCAGAATCAATCAAGTGACCTTTTCAATCTATGCCCTTCCACAGCAGATCTTCCACCCCCAACCTTGCCAACAGGATCCCACGAGGCTCCTTTTTCCTACTTCTGCAACTACGAGCCTAATTCCTATGCCTCTGGCCAGCCTCAGGGAAACACAGGACCAGGCCAAGTTTACACATACTTCCCTTCCAAAGATCCCCAAGCCGTGGTACCAGCTACCACTGTGCCACCCACAGTCCTGCCACTCAAATCGATAAGCACCTTGAGGAATCGAAAACCGTCACCCGACCCCAACATGACTTGGTTGATGGAACAAGTTAAGTCCATGCAAGAGAAGTTTGGAGAACTGAGCACCAAAAAGGCAGCATACCAGATCACTGATCCCAGCAAAATTGTCCCTCTTCCTCCAAAATTCCGGATGCCTGAGATTGAAAAGTTCAATGGCACCGATTGTCCCCGGACTCACATTGAAAGCTACCTTCTTGCCATGAGAGCCAAGGATTGTACACATCAGCAAATGGCCGACCATTTTCATTGTCATTAAAGGGTTCGGCTCTTAGATGGTTCTGCATGTAAAACCAGAGGCCCGAGCCACCTGGGACCAGATCAAGGAAGTATTCCTGGAGAAGTATAAGGCCAACATGAATTGGGAAACCAGTAGGAATGACCTACAAGGGATTCTACAACGCCCGGATGAGCCCGTAAGTGAATTCTACAGGAGATGGAATTGGAAGCTTAGTGAAATGATGACCCATTGAATGAAGAGGAACGAGATGGAGATCTTCCAATCTTGCTTGAAGCCTCAACTAAGGGTCAGTTGGCAATTACTACTATCACGACCTTCGGGCAATGGTAAATGCCGGTACCAAGTTTGAAAATGCCTTCAACATGGCCCCGGCCACGGAGCGGCTAATTCCCACCGCTACAAAGCACCGGTTTCAAATGCCACAGTGTCACTATAAAAGGAAAAGAAACGGTCGGCGCTCAATTATATTCGAGAATGAGAGGGTCGGACAAAATTCAAGCCAAGTTGCTGCAAAGCCAAGACCTCGTTTCTATACCGCGAAGATTTCGGAATGCCACTAGAGAAGGTCTTTGACGGTTTGGTAGGCTGAAGGACTCATCGGACCTTTGGAAAACTGGAAACCCAAGAACCCTAGTGTCGGGATGGACGAAACCAAGCATTGCCGCTTTCACAAATATCATGGGCATAACACCAATGATTGCACCTATCTGAAGTTCTGATCTCTCACCCGATTGAAGAAGGCAAGCTGGAGCCGCCTCGGGGTCCCAATGTGGTCAAGAATCCTCTTCACACTTTAACAATCAAGTCAACATGATCGAGTTCGGGAGACCAATGCGATCGAGTTTTGGAAATCCGGAGATCATAGACATCCTAAAATTCAATGTTCCTTATCTTTGAATTACAAGGAAAGTGGAAAGATTTGATTAATGCCGCCGCCATGGAAGGGACGGTTTGGGCCCATAGTCGGAACCGATTTCGTTAATGTTGTCGAGCTCGACCTCTCTTTTATGATATCGAGCCGGTGACCATGGTCAAGATTACGGAAGAAAGGCTCACTTATGAAGGCTGCGAGTTTGAAGTAAAACAAGCTATGTTAATGAAAGTCTCTCAGGAACCCTTCATCACCCATGATGAGCATAATGTGTTTGTAATGGCTCTTACTACTCCTGAAGATCGGTCCAACCCCTGTTTGGGAAAAGGTGGAAAGAAGAGTGAACAAGCCGAGAAGGCTTTTGGGATGAAGAAAGTTGCCTCTCGGATGCCGAAAGTACAAGCTGGTCCCACTACCCCGGAGGCACGAGATGGATATAGTCGGATTCGGAAAGGAGATTGCTACGAATCGATCGGACATCCCCATGGGAATGGTGACAACAAAGGCGATAATGATCCAGGATGCACAACCAAATGAGAGCGGCGACAAGACTACTACTCCCAGGGCAACGGCGGGAAGGAGTGAGATCCCGGTCCAACCCTTGTCAAACACCCTCGAGTCAATAAGTAGTGTAGGGTCCAGAGTCGGTAGGGTCCGAGTCAATTGAGTCGGGAATCTTTGAATTCCGAGTCCTACTGAGTCATCCGAAGGCCTCACGCACGAGGATTATCAATATGTAATCGATGTCATCTTTCCCTTTGCTTTGAATGAAATGACGGATCTTTCGATTATCCCCTTATTGCCAACTTAACAAATGATAAATTAACTCAAAACTTAACAACGATTAATAATGAATCATTTGAACAAGATGCAAACACACTAAATGAACAATACATTAAGGAAATCTTTAAGCGGGTTACGGAAAAAGAGGAAAACCGGGCCCATGCCGAGGAGGTTTTGACAAGTGTGAACTTGGAGTGCTGTCGAGGAACCTAAAGAGACACGAATCGGAAACTTCTTCCGGGGTTGAATGGGACGAGGCTGGTTGATCTGCTCGAGAGAATACATGGACGTCTTTGCGTGGTCGTACAAGGATATGCCGGGGCTAGACGGTTCAATAGTGGAGCACGAGAATCCCTTTAGCACCGGATGCTAAGCCGGTAAAGCGAAATTGAGGAAAATCAAGCCGAGTGGTCTCTACGGGTCAAAGAAGAAATTGAGAAGCTACTGCGGGTAGGATTCATCGAGTCATCGAATATCCGACATGGTTGTCCAATATTGTGACCGTCACCAAGGCCGATGGGAAGGTGCGGTCTGTGTGGATTTCGGGGATCTAAACAAGGCCGGCCCCAAAGATGATTACCCCTTGCCAAACATAGACATCTGGTGGACTCCACTTGCCAACTACGAAGTCAAATCCTTCGTTGATGGCTTTGCGAGGCTACAACCGGATCAAGATGGCCGAAGAAGACCAAGAAAAGACTGGCCTTCACCACACCGTGGGAACTTTCTTGCTATACGGTAATGCCATTTGGGCTCAAGAACGCCGGGGCTACTTATCGAAGGGCGGCGACCGCGCTTTTCCATGACATGATCCACAAGGAGATTGAGGTCTACGTAGACGACATGATAATCCACTCCAAAGGCGAGGATGGGCGGCACTTTGTTGACTGCGAAAGTTCTTTGAGAGGTGAGACAACATTCCATGAGACTAAACCACTGCTAAATGCACCTTCGGAGTGACAAGGGGAAAAGTGCTTGGGTATATGGTCACGGAGCGAGGTATCGAAGTCGACCCCAGAAAGATCAAAGCCATTATGGACATGAGGCCACCTCAAACCTAGACGAAGTCAAGAGCTTTATGGGTAAAGCTGCGGTACATCGGTCGTTTCATCAACCGGTTGACCACTATGTGCGAGCCCATCTTCAAGCTCATGAAGAAGAATGTAGATACGAGTGGACCGAGGAATGCCGGGATGCCTTTGACCGGATCAAAGCATACTTAGTACATCCTCCGATACTATGCCCCCACATAGACAGAAACCTCTTACGCTCTATCTCGCTGTCACGATACGGCGGTTGGGGCTATGCTTGCTCGGGAGAAAAAGGACTCTCGGGTAGAGAATGCCATTTACTTTGTCGGCCGGAAGGCTGCGGGGAAGTGAGCTCAATTACTCCGCATGTGAAAAGACACTGTGCGGGGCGAGTGCAGGTAGTCGGCAAGTTGAAGCATTATATGCGAAGCCCACCACTGTGAATTTGGTCTCAAAAATGGACCCCATCAAGTACATCTTCGATAAGCCTTCCCTCTCGATGCGTCTAGCAAAGTGGTCCTTCTTCTTAGCGAGTACGACATCGGCTACGTGACCGAGAAAGGCCATCAAGGGTCAAGCATTGTCGGACCATGGCGAACTTCCCCGATAATGAGGACCGTGGGCACGAACCCCAATTCCCGAGATGAAGGGATCTTCGCGATCGAGCACGAAAACCGATGGCGGCTTTTCTTTGATGGAGCCGCTAACAAAGAGGAAATGGCGTAGGGATGCTGCTTGGTCGATCCGAAAGATGAGCATACACCCATAGCCCTCAAGTTGAACTTCCTGCCACGAACAATGTCGCCGAATCTGAAGCTTGCATTCTTTGGTTTGGAGAATTTGCCCTAGAAAGGAATGTCAAGGAGCTCGAAGTTTATGGAGACTCGGCCACGATCATCAACCGAGTTTCCAACAAATGGAAGGCTGGACCCTAATCTTCAGCGGTATCATGCCCGTATGGAGGAGTTATGGACGGTTCGAGAGAAGTGACTTTCCACTACTTGCCAAGGAAAAGAACAGTTCGCGAGATGCCCTTGCTACTTTAGCCTCATGGTAGAGATCCCGAGGGAAAAGCCATAAAACCCTTGAGTGGGTAGAAGAGAAGCCCCGACTTTCTGTTGTGAAGTAGACACGGGACCCGAGCCTATCAAGGAACCGTGGTACAATCAAATTTACCGGTTCCTCAAAGATGGAGAGTCGGCTTTCAAAGATGAAGAAGGTAGACCAAAAGAAGGTGTTAAAGCCAAGAGCTTGCAAGCCACTGAAAAAGGTTGGCCTCCCATTATGTCATTCTAGGAGGCAACTTGTACAAGAAGCGGTATCAAGGACCACTCCTCTTATGTGTCACTCAAGAAAGGGCCAAAGAGTTGATGGTAAAGTCCATGATGGTCCACTGCGGTCCTCATATGAATGCTAGAGCCACGATGCAAGTGATCCTCGAGAATGGGTTACTCTTGGATTTCCATGGAGACGGTGTGTTCGGCATGTCCGAGCGTGCGACAAGTGCCAGCGGTTTGCCAACCTCAACCATCTCCCGCCTCGCGGCACATGCTTGCATGACGACTCCTGGCCGTTTGCAACTTGGGGTATTGACGTGATAGGGAAGATAGCCGGCGAGGAAGCAATGGGCATGAATTCGTGTTAGTGGCGGTCGACTACTTCACCAAGTGGGTAGAGGCCAAGTCCTACAAGGTCCTCACTTCCAAGAAGGTGGCCCGGTTTATCAAAGAAAACATAATGTGTAGATATGGGGTGCCCAATGAGATCATTTTCGATAATGGGTCACACTTTGAAGGGGCTGCGGTAGATTCTTTGTCGAGTTCGGGATCACTCGCCACAAGTCATCCCCGTACGAGACCTCGAGACTAATGGAGCCGTGGAAGGCTGCTAATAAGACGCTCGAACGGATCATCGGAAAATGGCCACCCGTGGTCGTGATTGGCCGAAAAGTTTGCACCTAGCACTGCTGGGGCTACAGAACGTCTGTCGGAAACGGCCACGGGAGAAACCCCTTTTGCCTTAACTTACGGGATGGAAGCGGTGTTACCGGTGGAGTTGGAAATCCCGTCATTGAGGGTCCTCTGGAAAACGGTGTCAACGAAGTAGAATGGTTGCGTAGCCGGCATGATGAGTTGGCCTGCTCGACGAAAGAAGGCTTAAAGCCATGGAACACACCCGAGCCTACCAGAGGCGAATGGCGAGCATTTGACAAAAAGGTCAAGGCCGAGACATCAAAGAGGGTGACTTAGTGCTGAAAGTAAAGCCCCCTACCAGAGACAACCCCCTGGGAAAATGGGAACCCGTTTGGATCGGCCCGTATGTGGTGCAGAAGATACTATCGGGAGGAGCCATGAAACTTGCAGACCTGGACGGCAATCCCTTTGTCCACCCAGTCAACGGTGATAAGCTTCGAAAGTACTATGTCTAAGAAATAAAAAAAAAAGAAAAAAGAAAAAATATTAGTGCAAAAAGAGTAATGCCCGGCTAGGCTGAAAACCCATAAAGGGCGGTCTAGGCAAAAAACAGGGTTGCACATATATAAAAAAAAAGAAAAAGAAAAAAAATCTTAGTGCAAAAAGAGTAATGCCCAGCTAGGCTGAAAACCCAAAAAGGGCGGTCTAGGCAAAAAAGGGTTGCACATAAAAAAATAGAAAAAGGGAGTTCACCAGAATGAACTACGAAGACCTGAGCCCCTTAGTCTTTCTTATAAAAGGGGAACGTATGCAGCCATTTATGGTTCGGTCTAAACAATAAAAAAATATAAAGGGCATTCCAGTTTCCATAAAACAGGCCCCAATCAATAAGACATTTGAAGTTTCCATGAAATTGTGTCTTGATTAATTTCTAAGATAATATCTCTTGTTCATTACAAGTTAAAAATTCCTTGATGAGTTCAAGCACGGTCTACTCTTGACTACGCTAACTTTGCTACAAAGATCTAAAATACAATAAAATGCCTAATAAAACTACTTGTTTGCAAAATGGCAATAAGGGAATCCTAAGAAAAGATGCGTCGGTCGTCATTATTTGAGTCTTCTTTGGTCTTCTTCCCTTTACCTCGACCCCGTCGAGTGTTCTTTCTCTTCTTCTCTATAATGTCGGTCTCCCTCATTCCGATCTCAGGTATCCTCACTGGAGCCTCCATCAAACCCGTGTCAATAAGTGCCCTCTCAACCCGAGCACGAGTCCGCACTTCCTCCCTCGAGCCTCGGTCGAAGGAGCGACCTCGGACAATCTCTTGTATCGAGCCTCCATATCTCTAATCGGGTCACCCATTTGGTTATGGCGACTCGCCTTAGCCTCGGTCTCCTCGAGTCCTACTCGAGTCACGGTCGGCTCCCAATAAAGCTGACGTCTCTCCCCCAATATGACTGAGTCGCTCCCATCTCCCTCTCGTACCAATCCAGTAGACGGTGGTCAAGATGGTACTCTTCACGCTCTGAAGATAGCCACAGGTGGAAAGCGGCGTAAGTCCAAGCCCTCGAGAAGAATGAGAAGCTGGCTGGATCTCTCATATCAAATGGCACCACCTCCATGGTACGGATGTCCTCCCAATCGCCCAATGGCTCTGTAAGGCCCGAACTGCCTGGATACCAAGCGGGGTATGTAGAAGGATGACCGGCATAACCACGGAACCCTCACTATATAGGACTCCTGAAATATCCTCACAGTGCGCAACCTCCGGTGAGGTACCCACCGGATGTCCAAAGTGGATAACCTAGCCATCATCGGCTCCCGGCTACTGGTCCTGTGTCGAGGTGCACCTCTCAGAAATCACCCGAGGGCGGTGAGTCGGCAAAGCCCACTGGCAAAGCCCCAAGCCTCTCCTGCAGCCATAAAGTCGATGCAGTAGGGCTCCCGGACCTCATGAAATGGTCTCCCTAGCCATCCTGTCAATGCCATGAAAGGTCTCACCCAAAACCGGTGGGACAATGTCCTTCCCGGCCACTGCAATCTCGACCATGTCAAGAGACCACCATGATAGATCCCCACGGACTCGGCGGTGAACGAGAGAAGAGAATACGCAGAGGATAAAGGCATCCATAGCCACCGTGGTCGCAGCCATAGCCGGAGACCCAAACCTGCCCGGGATATCGAGAAAGGTCAATCCTGTCAGGGGCTATCATCATCCTCTCGGCTTCTTCCGGAGAAATCTGCGAAAAGATGCAAGCTTTGTCGCCACCGGCACGTCTTCGATCAGCGGAATCGATATAGCCTCAATTTCTGGACCCCCAATCAAGGCTCGGAAGTCTTCATGCGTTGGGACAATCTCATTGTAGGAAAGCGATAAACGTGTCTCCGGACGTCCCAAAACTTTGCTGCTGCTCTCAAAAGGTCCCAATCGGGCGGGAGATCCCTCAAATGCCATAAAGACTTGATCTTGAAGGAAGAATCAAGCAACCCCTTGTGAGATTGAAAGTTGTATCTCACCCAAGACTGAAGATCCGACAGAAAGCGGTCTCTTTTCCCCCTTTGCAATCTAACGGGCTTTTCCATCGCAAAATGATCAAAGGTGGTGTCTTTAGGTCCAATATGTGCTCTGGGAACAGTTGGGACAAGTCTAAGTTGAAAACGAAATGAAATGGCCAAGCCTTGGTTTTATTAGAAAATAACCGATCCAGACAAGGCGTAAGCCACACGGCCTCATTTGCCCGCAGGGCCATACCGCACGGCCTCATTTACCTGATGTAAGTGACAAATCTGCAGCAACCAAGTTGCTGCCCAAAGAGAGTTTTCACCCCCTCTTTTTCAACCAAAACCTGTACAAAAACATGTTCAAAGACCATCCAAGCATTTATACATCATTATATATCATTTTGGCCCAGTTTTAGCCCCGATTCCAAGCAAAAAACTGCCCCGAGGCTCAAGTAATATTCAAATTAATAAAGCATAAATAGAAAAAGCAAATATAACAGTAATACATTGTTTTCGCCCCATCGGCGCCCAAATAAAGCAAAAAATAAACAAAGTGTGCATAAAACTTGTTCATTGTTTGTTTTTCCTTCCTAAGTCAGTTCTAGAGACCTCCTAGGCCTCCGATCCTTCTTCTTCATCGCTGCTCAGCTCATAAATGCTTGCCTCTCTCATCAAATCCTCCGCATCGCTCACATCAGAAAGATGGACATTGTCATGCTCGTACTCAGCCAGCTGCTCCAAGATGTCAACATTGGGTCCCCGTCCCTGAGGCATGGCACTGGAAGAGTACTCCGAAGCCGATGATGTAGATGTGAGCCCCCACATGCCTTCTCTTGCGCCCGGGCTCCTGTGCGTCCGCCGCCACCTTTGAAGTGCAGGCCAGCTTCCTCAGAAGGGACCGGCGCATGTCCTTCCGGCCACATTACTTGCTGACCGATGCATCGTAAGTGCGAGCTGGAACACGAGAAAAAGAGAAGAAAATCTCGGAAAATCTCAGAATTGCAAAAAGCAAAGAAATCTGAAAGAGGGAAAAGACCCTAAAGTGTACTTACGGTCTTTGTCGCGGCATGGTATACTGGGGCTCCCTAGCATCGGGGACAGGTATCCTCAACCTCCTCGGTACTCCGTGGACCACATATGAAAGGTGCGCAGGAGGGATGGCGGATCAGAAGGCTCGTCCTCCCCATATCCCTGAGTGACCGCCAGCTTCACTAGCTTCTGTGGCGTCCTCAGTCGCTGCTCCACAAATATAGCATATGGGGTATCCATATCAAAATACTCCTCGACAGCCACGCATGCCTGATATCTAGAAATCTCATCTCACTTTGCCAATCACTGTAGCATCCGTCTTTGGAGGATCTGAGGAGTAATGGCATCCAATGGAGGGACATGGCCATGCTGCCTAGAAAATCGGTCCCCCAGATAGATGACATCACATGTCAGCCCTGTCAACCATCTCCTCTGCCTCGTCGCCTCCATGGCCTCCCCTAGCAAAATCTCGGGATACCTGCCCCACGGGTAGAAGTCCACCCCATCATGCCCATCCTTGTTGATAATTGGCCTCACCATCTTGTAGTCAAAGGTGATCCGGGTCTTCCCGGTGAACTTGTCTCTCGCATCTCCCCTCCAGCGGATCATAGCAGGAAAGATGGTGACATCGCTCTGTTGGTTCCACGGAAAGAACCTGATCACCTCACAAAACCAGACCTGCATGTTCAAAACATCAAAAGGGTCATTTCTCTTTCATAAAAAGTCTCAAAGACAGAAAGTAAAAGAGAAAGAAAGTGATGCTACCTCGAGAGCAAAGGAGAAACAATCCATGGAGCGGCCTTGTTCAAATTTGTACATATCCAGAGAGAAGTAAAGCTCCGCCAATCCGGCCTCGCCCCACGAGACCGTCCCAATCCCACCAACATCCTCCAGAGATTCGAGGAGGCAAGTCATGGCCAGAGTCCCAGAATTTGCAAAAATAGTAACTGACAGCATCAACCACACAAATGCCCTCGCAAGCAGGTAGGCAGTCACCTCACTAGCGGCAAAGTCCCGTATGCAGTTCTGGACTGCCACCTCGACGTTCCTCATCTCCATTCCAAGTCCCTTGGGAATCAGCTCAAACCCGACCAAAGCCACTGAACTCCTCGGCGGTGATATGGTCCCTCCAAGTCACGAGCCTCCCGGTGAGCTGTAAGCCCGTGATAGCGGTGAAATCGGCCGGAGTCACCGTCAGCTCCCCCCAGCTAAGATGAAAGCTGTGGGTAGTGTCCCACCAAAACTCAGATAGGGCCTGGACCAAGCCCTTGCTCTTCGAGGTAATATGAATACCTCTGCCGATGGCCTCAATGAACAAATCCAAGCCGGTAGCCCGCACCAGCTCTTAGGGTTCACCCCATTCTTCTCGAAATCAGGCATCCTCTCCCACAGCCTCACTGCAATCTCAGAAGGCCCCCTAGACTTGTTCTCCTGTAGACAAGCACGACAAAAGAAATGTGTCAGTCTTTTTCAAAAAAGCATGCATATATTCAAAAGTGCACATATTTTCAAAAGAAAAGCATTCATAAAAATTTTTCTAGCATCCTTTGCGTGAAAAACGTGTCTTTCATCATTTGAAACACATCATGTCAAGCACATTGCTTTCCTAAGCACAAAATCACAATTTTCAAAATTATTTGCACATAAGCATTAATTTTTTCTCAAAAAACGGCATGCTTGAATCCTTTTCATCATCCAAAATCTAGTTTTCTCATCCATGATCCAAAATTGACCTAGTTCTAGCACATGCAAGAACTCCGTCACAATTATTCTTCTTACTTTCTTTCAAAAAAAAAAATGGGTCATTCTCATTATTTTGTCAAGTAAATTGCACATGCATATTCTTTCATCTCCTTAGCCTCATAGGTTAATCATCAAGATTTCAAAATCATCCAAAAATTCTAGGAAATTCCTAAAGCTTGGGTCAAGCCCTAAATCAATCAAAATTCAATCAAAATCGACGGAATTGAGCAAACTAAGAAAACTTACCCCAACCGATCGAGGGTTCGTTGATTTATGCTCCCTTCTCCCCGGATAGAGCTCCGATGGAGGCGTAAGGAAGTCATACTTCCTCTCCATCCGAACAAGCTCCTTCCTCCTCCTTCTCGCAACCGTGGAGATGTTCCTTCTAGCTTGCCTCGGCATTGGGTTCCCCTCCGGATCCATTCCAAATCTGTAGAGCCAAAGGGAATTGAAGGAATTTTGAAATTTCTCTCCCTTCTCCTCTCTCTTTCTCGGCAGTTCTTGGGCGGCAATAATGCCCAATGCCCGTTCAAATCTGTTTTAAATAATCTGGAAAAATCAAGCTTCTAGCCGTACGGCTTCTTTTGCCCCCATCTCATGCCGGGCGGCTTCTTTCGCTCTGAGCAGAAATTACCCTTTTGCCCCTGGACTTTCCACTTGGGCATGTAATCCCCGTTATCTTTTAACCAAGATAATGTCGTTTTTAAAAGATATCCCTTATCTCCTAAGCAAATAAACTTTCTTCCCCAGTCGCCTCCGTTACTTCCGTTATAACGGGATAACGCTAGGTGATAACCTCCGAATTGTCAGAACCCTAAGCTTTAGCTACCTCTATCACAGATAGTGAAGTATGCTTAAGTTCTCCAAACTTAAGCTACCTCTATCACAGATAGTGAAGTATGCTCAAGTTCTCTAAACTTTAGCTACCTCTATCTCCTCGATAGTGAAGTATGCTCAAGTTTTCCAAACTTAAGCTACCTCTATCTCCTCGATAGTGAAGTATGCTCAAGTTCTCCAAACTTTAGCTACCTCTATCACCGATACTGAAGTATGCTCAATTTCTCCAAACTTAAGCTACCTCTATCACCGATAGTGAAGTATGCTCAAGTTCTTCAAACTTTAGCTACCTCTATCACCGATAGTGAAGTATGCTCAAGTTCTCTAAACTTAAGCTACCTCTATCACACTCAAGTTCTCCAAACTTTAGCTACCTCTATCTCCTCGATAGTGACGTATGCTCTAGTTCCTCAGGTGACAACCTCCATTAATTGTCAATCAGGTGACAACCTCCATTAATTGTCAATCAGGTGACAACCTCCATTAATTGTCAAAACCTTCAAGGATCCTAGACATCGTTCCTAACCTATCTAGTGAAGCTTGAACTACGATCAAGGCTTGATTCCTCCGGGATACGTAGGTAGCCTTTCATAAAAGGTCCAGCCATCCGACCACTTTGGTCACCCTGTTCCTTCGTCACTCCTCAGTGATGAAATAGCCACTCATAAAGGTCTTTACATCCGACCACATTGGTCACTTCTAGCATATACCCAGTAGGATCAATTGCTTGACCTCTTAGGTCATTTTCTCTGCTATTTCCCCATCAAGAGACCAGTTTTCTCTTCTCCATTCCTCAGCGGATCTCTTCAGAACTACGGCCTGGCTTGATTCCCACTCGGGATACGTAGGTAGCCTTCCAGAGGTTCAGCCACTCGACCACCTTGGTCACCCGATCCGTCTCGGCATTCGCCAGATTGGATCCTTTTCTATCGACAACCCTACTCGCCCTGCAAGTGACGTTGCCGAGGGGCTTCTATAAGTACCCAAATCTGGCTCATGCCTTCCGGTTAAATTTCCCGACAATTCCGGTAATTCTCCCTGTAATTCCCTAGACTTTCCTGGAGTTCCGGAACAATTCCGGAACTGTTCCAAATCATATAAGGGCTGAAGGGAATGCTTCCCAATTAAGAAACACGTTTTCTTAATTTGGGAAAGGTTCTAGAATTGCCACCTTGCATGATTCTAGAAACATGCTGAGTCACAAGGGATAATGCCGCACGGCTGCATTAGCCAAGGATCTCTGGCCGCACGGCTTCATTGGCGATTTCCAGACTGCCTATGAATAGAGCCCTCCTCTATCCATTTTACATACGAAAAATACATACCACACTCCATATTCACACTCAAAAATACTCCTAAATACTGCTGGGAATCCCAAGGGCTGAAGAAGCAAGCCAAGAAGCCACCTCCCTCCTCCTTGAAGATCCCAAGATTGGTCCTTCCACCTAGCTCAACCCAAAGAAGAAGAGGCCACCATTGGTAACTTCTCACTCCCTAACCTTGCATTTTAATATGCTCTATGTGAATTAAATTGCTCCTTGCATTCATATATTGTTATTATCTTTGCTTGGGACTTGGTAGTTTATCATTAAAGATCATATCTTTATCATACCCCCTTTCCCCCTTTGCATCCTTTGCATGAATTAGGCATCATTTTTCATTAAAAATATAATCTTTGAATCAAAGGTGTATCCTTTGCACCTAAAAACCCCACTTTTACATAAAAATGTCATCTTTATGCATCCTTTGCTCATAAAAATGTAATTTTTATATTAAAAATGCATCCTTTGCACATAAAATCCATTTTCATGCATCCTTTGCATTAAAGGTCATTCCTTCATCATAAAAATGCATCCTTTGCTTTCAAAATGCAATCTTTATGCATCCTTTGCATATTAAATGCTAATTTCCTCATGAAAATGCATCCTTTGCAATAAAGATCACTTCTTTACATAAAAATGCATCCTTTGCATAAAAATCATGCCTTTACATCAAAATGCATCCTTTGCAAACAAAAATGCATCCTTTGCAACCCAAAAATGTCATCTTTTCACTAAAATGTCATTTTTACATGCATTCCCCCATGTCCCCATTAGCAACCTTGGAACGGACCGGTGTAAAGATCCTATCTTTACATCGTTTCTTCCATAAAAGGTTCTATAATCTCTTTAGAAAGGGACAACCTTGAACCCTATATCTCCGATTATCACTTAAGACGAGCATGAAGCATTCATATAAGCTCGATCGTCTTAGGGTGTAGGATTGATGGGCTAAGGACATTCCTTCCTAAAGAACCTCATTTTTGGGCTATAAAAGAGAGTCCTTCTCTCGATCACGCAAGTCCCGAGGTAAAAATGTGATGATCACAAGTCCAAGATGACGACGGGATCAAAATCCCGAATACATAAAATCCAAGAAATCCCGAGCGACAACCAATAAATGGTTTGTACGTCCGGAAGACAACTTGGGACATTCCCTCCCCTTTCATTCAAACACATGCACACAAGAAAGCACGCAAGCAAGCAAAATAAACGGAATCTAGGGAGACTTGCTACGGCAAGGCACCTTGGGTGAACGACGATCCGTTCTTCCCAAGGGGTAACTTAACCTCCGAACCCATATAATCCTTTTTTTCAAAGTTTTGAGGAAATCAAAATGGCGTGGCGACTCCATTTTTCAAATTAAACCGGATGTCTTCAAACTCGCGTGAATTCCAACACAAAATTTAGGGCACACATTCACAGCATTGGTGAAGGGTGGATGCCACGCCATTGATTTGATGCAGCTAGGGATGCCCCAGGATGGCTGTGAAAGTGATTGGAATGTCCAACACTTGGAATTCGATGGGGATCACCTGCTTGCCGAACCAGATATTTAGAGTAGCAACCCTGAGAACTGTACGGGAAGTAGAGTCATAGGCCTTGACAGTGTGGACTGAAGGCTTCAGATCTGTAGGCGATGTCAAGTAAATCCATCATCTTGGCGGGCAAGACATTCATTCCGAAACCTCCGTCTACCAGCACATGGGGAAGGCGACGCTCGTCCAGCTGGACTGTGATGTAGAGTGGCTCATTATGATCAGCCCCAAATTTTGGAAGGTCCAAATCTGTGAAGGTGATAATGTTGCCATAGTGGATGTTGCCGATCATCTGAATGACTTCATCTGGGGTTGCGTCCACGGGGACCATGGTACGGGCCAAACTTTCCTCTAACTTGAGCTTGTGAGGATATGAAGATGTGAGCAGGGACCAAAGGGAAATGTTCGCTTGGGTCTGCTTGAGCTGAGTGAGGATCGAGTTCTCTTTCAGGGAACTTGCATCTTCGAGCTGGCCGGGTTGCAGTTCTGGCTCCGTCGGCTTTTTGGTGGCCTTAGGTGGTAGTGCATGGATTTGACCCGATCGGGTTAGAACGCTGACATCAGGCTTGGCTCCTTCTGAACAGGCCACTCTAAGTTGAGACATAGTTAGAGGAGGACTCCTCGTAGCATAGGGCCACATGTCTTCCCTCAATTCATTGACTGTAGATGAATTCCATGGGGCTTCGGCAGCTTTACGGATTCTGTCCCAGGATACAAGCTTGGGTACCTCCGTGGGGAGGTAGTTTACGGTTTGACGCTGCTGTTCGAACGTCAATGCGGAACAATGGTTGCCTGAACTGAACTGTGCATTGCTGACCCTCCGGGGGAGGTTGAAGAGTTCCTGGCTCAGGCGAACAGTCTCCTTGATCTTTTCACGGTATACCGCGCTCCTTTCCTTCTTGCTGAGCATACTCAGGGCATTCAGGTTGGGTGCAGCGATACTCGTGGTTTGCTAGTTTTCCTCCACTCTTGGCCCAGATTAACTTTCTTGCATCAGAGCCTGCGTGGAGAGTTAATGCCTGCGTTTCTTCCCATGTGAGAATAGCCAGTGCTTCTTTGAACTACGTGCGGTAGTCTAGGTAAACCTCCATCGGGGAGAGCTTTCCTTTCCTCCTTATCTGAGTGGCGGGTATGTCAGAAGGTGAGTACACGGCTTCCCGAACATCTGTACATGTAACTGGTTGCTGACCCAGTTGATCGTTTCTGTAAACGAATGCCGAAGACTGTGGAATCTCCCAGAGCAGTTGCTGGAGATGAATTTCTATTTTTCTCTTGTTTCTTTTGAATAGACCTTCCTCTCTCAGTTGGCCTTTCAATTTGAGTGCGGAAATGATCCGTCCCCATCCTGCCAGGACCCTTGGGAGTCCGGTTTTGTTGACTTCATGCCCGGCTTGGAAGAGAATGGTTTCATCGTCTTCGTCGTCGCTTTCACAGAGAACTTGCTTTCCTCGGGGAGATAAGCACTGGTATTCATTCTGCTGTGCCGTTCCATCTCCTAGGTCATCGGGACCGTTGACCACCCTCGTTTGGCAGAGGGGGTTGGATGAGAACAGACGGTAGTCGAGGAAGTTGCCGTGAGCAAAACCCCTGAGGTCGAACTGGTCTAGAGTGGCCTCTAGCTTTCTGTCTGATGCTACTTGTGACACTTTAAGGGCTCGGTCCTTGTCGGTCTTTTGAGCTTGGTTTTCATCCCAGAGACGGTTCTCTTGAGCGGCTAGTTCCATGAGGGCCTTCCTTGCGAGAGCTAAACAGTCTTCGTAGGTGCGCGCCGTCTGGCTAGTGTCTAGAACTGTGATTACATCCAAATCTCCAAATGGCGGAAATACTTGGATTATGTTGACGAAGGAAGTCGGGCTGGGACATTCCATGCGGACTTCCTTGATCTCGACTACCAAGAAGTTCACCCATATCTGCTTGATTGACCCCACGGGGGTGTTGAATTCTGCAATGTTGACAGTCTCGTGATCCCGTTCGATTGCCAAGTCTATCAGAGCAAGCAGTTTGCTGGCGGGATGTCTGAATTCGTAGCCGTGACGACTGGGAGCAGGATCGAATTGGAGCATCTTGATGCCGAGGTGGTCATTTCCAGTGTCGAAAGCTGACTCTGTCTTGCAGGGAAGACCTTTACAGATGTTTTCGGGGTGGCTGCCGGAAGCATTCCTGAGGTTGATCTGACTTGTAGCGGGGTGAGGAGGTTTGTCTCCTTCGCTATTGCCCTTGGCCTTGGCGGCTCTTGTGGCTTTAAGCTTGACTGACGGTACGGGCCGGTTGCCACTGGGGCTGGTAGTCAGAAGTGATGAGGAGCTCTGAGCTCGGTTGGCAAAGGCCTCGTTTACCATGAGCAGGCAGTCATCGAGGGTAACATTGGCATTGCAGAATCTGACAATAAGGACCAGATCCTTGGTATCATCAGGATATCTGGAATAGATGATGTTGACGAAGTCGTCGTCAGTCACTTGATTAGAGGGGTTCTTTGTCGTGTCAACCAATAGCTTCCAATTGTTGGATAGTCGCCTGTACTGGACGTTGAGCTTGACAATTTCCATAGTGTTGGAGCCCTGGTCGTAGGTGACTTGATCGGAACGGGTGCCGTCCTCGAAACTGAGCATGTGAATGCAGAGATCTGCCCGCGGGTCTGCCGCGTCCTCGACTCTGGAGAGTTCTGATTCGTCATCGTCTGACGGCTCAACCCAAGCGTAGGGACGTATTGCGTCCGGGTGCGTTGCTAGAGCAGCAAGGAAAACATCATGCCCTTCGCTGGAGAAAAGGGGCTCAGCGGGTAGTTCCTCGTGGAGGACATCCCATACGACGTCCATGCATTCAAGACGAGTATGACGGTGCTTGTTGACCTTTATCACAAAAATATCTTCGCCTGGCGGGGCCAGAGAGTTGGCTTGAAGAATGCTGATGAATCTCCGATTGGAGACAGGGGGTTTATGTGCCCGCATCATGGCGATGCTTAGTATTTCTTTCCAATCTGCCTCCAAATGTTGGAAACGACAGTTGAACTTGATGTATCGGACTGCTTCAAGGTCTGCCTGCTCGAGTACGTTGACATAGTTGGCATCTCCGGACTCTGAGGGATTCTGATGAGATTTGCCCCGGTAGTCCCTTGGTTGATTTGAACGAGGTAACCCCGGTGCCTGGCTGCGGGCACGCTTGGATGCTGTTTCAGCTTCATTTCCTATGAGGAAAATTTTATCCTCTGATGACTTCGAGATCTCCCTGGAGGTTAATAAACTTGACGCACTGATGGAGAGTGGAGGCTATGGCTTTCATGTGATGTAGCCAAGGGCGTCCCAACAGAGCTGTGAATTCGGATGGAATGTCCATCACGTGGAATTTTGCTGGCACCATTTGGGTTTCGAACCAGAGCTCCAGAGTCACCATCCACAAGATGGGACAAGACGTACTGTCGTAGGCCTTGATAGTCCGGGTTGACGGAATCAAGTGACTTTCGTTGATACGGAGGGCTCGCATCATGCTGAGAGGGAGAACGTTAACGGCTGACCCGTTGTCTACCAATACTCCAGGGAGTGTTATGGTGTTGAGCTTGAGAGTGATGTACAGAGCTTCGTTGTGCCCCGAGGCATCTCTCGGGAGGTCTTCATCACAGAAAGTGATCATACTGTCGTACAGTCGGGAATCGTAGATCTGATCTCTATCCGGAGAAGGAGAGTTATCAAGCCATCCGTTTCCTGTCTTCCTCTTGCGAGTAAAGCCTTTGCTGGAGCCTCGGGATTGCGTTGAGGCTGTTTGTGGCGGTTGCCGCCCTTGGTCAGCACGTTGATCGAGTGCGAGTGCCGAGCTGATTTTGATCTTCCTTTGCCGGTCTGTGCTCGGAAGCTGGACAAATTGAACCTTGGCTGATCCCGTGGGGGGTTAGGCTTCTGACTGGCAGTAAGATTACCAAGATCGGAGGTATTTTGGTGTCCCAAGGTCTGAACTCTGTTGTCAGCAGGACTTTTCGGCTTTCCCACCCCTGCTTGCTCTAAGGCTGCATGTCCTGGAGGAAGGGAGGACTGGCTGGAGTAGAGTACGTAGTAGTCGAACCTCCCGGTTGGCTCTCCGAGTGTACCCACACTGGTGTCTCCAGCTTCGTATCTTTCTCTCAGTTTCTGTTGAGAGGACTTCTTCTTCTGTTGTCTCGGAGGATTTCTCTGGACCATGTCTTGGGACTCGTACTCTAGGCATGCGGAGCAGTCACAAACATCGTAGGTGATGTGGACATTTGATGAGGACCCGACTGGAAGAGGCGGAGGAACTGGCTCTGCGGCAATCTTCTTGGGCACCCATTCAATGGAATTCACACTGTTGTTGTTTGGGAAAGGATTTCCGACTGTATTGAGTCCACGGGGGTGCTCCAATTTTCCTTCCTCTATCAAGTTCTGAATTTCGTATCGTAACCCCAAGCAGTTGTCGGTGGTATGGCCGTGATACTGATGGAAGGCACAGTACTTGCTCTTGTCAGCATTGACTACGGGATTCTTGGGTTTGTAATTTGCAACGGATTTAAGGAGACCTTCCTTGATTAACCCTTCCAGCACCTTGCTCAGTGGCATGTCAAACTTGTCGAAGTGCACGGCCGCTTCGAGTAGAATTGTTGCTTTGCGGGGCCGGGTTTGTTGCCGCTATCCACGATGGTTGTAGTTGACAGACGTATCTTTCCCTTTGCCGGGGCCGGTGCGGGATTGAATGCAGCTGCCGATCCCGGTATACGTATGGGCCGTGCGGTAGCCAACTTTTCCTTGAGATCCTTCTCGAACTGCGAGCCGACATTGACCATGGCCCGGAGATCTGGGAAGAAATGATGACTGATGAGAGTTCTGATGGACGGTCTTAAGCAGGACTTGAAGATCCGCATCTGTTCATCCTTGGAGAGTGGCTCCATGATTTCGAAGAGTTTCCAACTCCACCGCTTGTAGAATTCTCCGACGCTTTCATCCGCTTTCTGCTCAGTGGTAATTAAGTCCTCACGACTTGTTTCCCACTCTAAGTTGGATCTGTACCGTTCCAGGAAGATGTTACTGATCTGATCCCAGGTGTGGCGATCTGCAGGCTTGACCCTCAGAAACCATCGTAACGCTGAACTTTTGAGCGTATGTTGGAAGTGGTCGGCCATTTGCTGGAGGGTTGCTCCTTTCGCTCTCATGCCGAGAATGTAGGTGTCGACGTGCGTTTGAGGACATTCGGTTCCGTCGAATCGGTCCATCTCCGGCATTCTGAACTTGGCAGGAAGAGGCGTGACCGTTCCCGGATGGGTTCGCCGGATACAATCAGATCAAAATGTCCGAGGAAGATCAAGCCAAGACTGCTTTTACCACTCCGTGGGGGACATACTGCTAGACGGTCATGCCGTTCGGTTTAAAGAACGCTAGGGCTACTTACCAGCGGGCTACAACAGCCCTCTTCCACGACATGATTCACAAAGAAATCGAAGTGTATGTCGATGACATGATCATCCACTCCAGAGGATCAGACATGCAGCACATGACAGATTTGAGAAAGTTCTTCAACAGATTCAGAAAGCACTCCATGAGATTGAACCCTGCAAAGTGCACCTTCGGCGTCAAGCGAGGCAAAGTACTGGGTACATGGTTACAGAAAGAGTATCGAAGCCGATCCCAAGAAAATCAAGGCCATCATCGACATGAAGCCACCTCAGATACTGACAGAAGTGAAAATTTTATGGGAAGACTTTAGTGCAACAGTCACTTCATCAACCAGTTGACATCTCTCTGCGAGCCAATGTTCAAGCTGATGAAGAAGAATCCCGACATCAAATGGGACTCCGAGTGCCAGACAGCCTTCGAGAAAATCAAGAAATACTTGGTGAATCCCCCAATTCTGTGCCCGCCACATGAAGACAAGCTACTCCTCATGTACCTGACAGTGACAGATACGTCAATCGGAGCAATGCTGGCACAAGAACAGAAAGATTCCAAAATTGAGCATGCAATCTACTTCGTAAGCCGAAATCTTCAGGGAAGTGAACTCATCTACTCAGCATTTGAGAAAACTTGTACTGCCTTGGTATGGGTAGTCGGGAATCCCCCAACACTACATGCAGTGACATTCAGTGCTCCTGGTCTCCAAGATGGACCCTGTCCGATATCTCTTCGACAAGCCACCCATGTCAATGAGACTAACCAAGTGGTCATTCTTCCTGGCTGAGTTCGACATCAAGTACATGGTCAGAAAATCAACAAAGGGCAGAGTAATGGCAGATCAGCTGGCAGACTTCCCAAGCAGTGAACCCCAAGGGTCCTGATCTGCAGTTTCCAGACGACGGGCTCTTTTCACTTGACAGTGCAAACCGCTGGAAACTCTTCTTCGATGGGGCAGCCAACAAGAAGGGAAATGGTATTTGAATGCTCCTTGTCGATCCCAAGGACGAGCACACTCACATAGCCATCAAACTGAATTTTGAAACAACCAACAATGCAGCAGAGTATGAAGCTTGCGCAGCCGGCCTAGAAGCAGCTCTTGAGCGCAACATCTCAGAACTGGAAGTGTACGGAGACTCAGCATTGATCATCAATCAAGTGTCCAACAAATGAAAGACGTTAGATTCTGGCCTCCAGAAGTACCACACGTACATGGAGGAGCACATTGCTCAGTTTAAGGACATCTCTTTCCATTATTTGCCAAGAGACAGGAACCGCTTCGCAGATGCCCTGGCTACCCTCGCATCTCTTGTCAAAATTCCCAAAGGGAAATCAGTAAAACCCCTCAGAATAGGTAGACGGGAAACACCCGCTTACTGTTGTGAGATCAAAGTTAAAAATAAACCGATCGACGAACCCTGGTACAATCAAATCTACCAATACCTCCAAAACGGAGAAGCTACCTTCATAAATGAAGATGGAAAATACAAAGAAGGGATCAAAGTCAAAAACATGATGGCACTAAAATGCCTGGCATCCCATTTCGTCATTCTGGGGGGGTATGTTGTACAAGAAGCGCCACCAAGGGCCACTCCTTCGGTGTGTAAATAAAGAAAAAGCCAGCGAGCTAATGAACGAAGTTCACAACGGAACCTGCGGTCCGCACATGAACGCCAGAGCATTGACACAGATCATCCTCCGTACGGGATACTATTGGGTATCAATGGAAACATATTGCATCCAGTTCGTCAGAAGCTGCTGTAAGTACCCAAATTTGGCTCATGCCTTCCGGTTAAGTTCCCCGGCAATTCCGGCAAGTTTCCCGACAATTCCCCAGACTTTCCTAGAGTTTCGGAGCAATTCCGGAATCGTTCCAAACCACCTAAGGGGTGAAGGGACTGCTTGGAGCTAAAGAAACACATTTTTCTTTTATGAGGAATTCCCTTCTAGAAGACTGCCACCTTGCATGTTTCTAGAAGGAACTGGATGTGGCTACTTATGTCGTGCGACATACTAGGCCATGAAGACTTCTAGAAGCTTGCCACCTTGCATGTTTCTAGAAGGAAAACGGTTATGTCTTGTTATGTCGTGCGACATACTAAGCCCATGCATGCAGCCTATAAATAGAGGCCTTCACCTCTCATTTTGGGCACCTCTCCTTCACTCCTCAGTGCCCCTCTATAGAAAGTACGCCCAGTATTCTAGTCTCTCCTCACATATCCCCCAAAACACACCCTAATCCTCCCAAAATCACTCACCATTCAAACAATCCCACACACACTTCCCACACACACCAAGAACCAAAGGTTCTCATTGAACCAAGGCTTGATCTCAGTCCCCGGAGGTTGCTGTTTGAAGGCTCCTATATCTAACTTGATATAGGAAGTCGTGGTCTTCAAGGGTAACGATTTTCTACCCTTTTCCTTTCCCTATCTTCATTATACATGAGATCTATATGCTAAATGTGTTAATAATGATATATCCTGATTAAAGTTGCATGCTTTAGTATCATATTGCCCAGATCCACATCTGATTGCATCACATTTCATGTAAAAGCCCCGGCTTGGCATTTGTTTTTGCATGAACACTCGAGATGAGTGTGGATCCCTCATATCCACACCCTCTTGAAGTGTTCACTATTGAAATACTTGCTCTCTTAGATCTATTTGTGAAGTAACTTGGCTATATTAATGCCTTGTTACCTCTGTAGATCCCAGCTGTAAAGTCTCTGCAAAGTGGCTAAGTATGTCACGCGACATAGGCAGCCTATGTCACGCGACAACATTGGCCAGTTTGCAGAAACTTCATCTTTTATTTGTAATCTGGTTTTTACCTTTCCGCACTCCCTTGAAATGTTCATATACATGTTTTTTGAGAACAATCAGTGAAGTAACTTGGCTATATTAATGCCTTGTTGCCTCTGCAAATCCCAGTTGTTAAGGTCTCTGCAAGTGGCTAAGTATGTCACGCGACATAGGCAACCTATGTCACGCGACAACTTTAGCCAGTTTGCAGAACCTTCATCTTCTCAGTCTGTAATCTGATTTTTACCTTTTCCAAGATGTCAATCTGCATTTAAACTAGGACATTTGCATTTAAAATAGCATATTTGCATACAAAGTAGTATCCTTTGCATCAAAAGAACATCCTTTTCATCAAAAGGGCATCTTTTGCATTAAAAATGCATCCTTTGCACCCAAAAACTCATTTTTCATACATAAAATGCATCATTTGCATTCAAAATCATTTCTTCACATCAAAGTAGCATCCTTTTAACATCTTTATGCATTATTTGTACCTAAAATACTATTTTTCCACATAAAGTTGCATCCTTTGCATTAAAATCATTCCTTTACATAAATAGCATCCATTTGCAAACCAAATATCATCCTTTGCATCCAAAAATGTCATATTTTCCTTAAAAATGTCATTTTTATATGCATTCCCCCATGTCCCCATTAGCAACCTTGGAATGGACCGGTGTAAATATCCTATCTTTACATTGTTTCTTCCATTAAAGGTGCCACAATCTCTTTAGAAAGGGATAACCTTGAACCCGATATCTCCGATTATCACTTAAGACGAGCATGAAGCATTCATATAAGCTCGATCGTCTTAAGGTGTAGGATTGATGGGCTAAGGACATTCCTTCCTAAAGAACCTCATTTTTGGGCTATAAAAGAGAGTCCTTCTCTCGATCACGCAAGTCCCGAGGTTAAAAATCGATGATCACAAGTCCAAAGTGAGGACGGGATCAAAATCCCGAATACATAAAATCCAAGAAATCTCGAGCGACAACCAATAAATGGTTTGTACGTCCGGAAGACAACTTGGGACATTCCCTCCCCTTTTATTCAAACACATGCACACAAGAAAGCACACAAGCAAGCAAGATAAACGGAATCTAGGGAGACTTGCTACGGCAAGGCACCTTAGGTGAACGACGATCCGTTCTTCCCAAGGGGTAACTTAACCTCCGATCCCATAAATCCTTTTTTTCAAAGTTTTGAGGAAATCAAAATGGCGTGGCGACTCCATTTGAGGAAACGAAATGGCGCGGCTAGGCAAGTCGGGGACGCTCCCGGGAGTACTGGTTGCAGCAGGTCCATTGCTGGTGAGGACAAAGTCTATCGCGCGTCAGAGACATCAAGCAGCATAGAAAGTGCAGAGAATGATTCCGGCTTGGTGAAGCCCCAGTTGACAGTGCAAAGCAAACCTGGAGGGAAATCTGGTAAGGAGAGCCTGAGGGATACCTTAACCAAAGCCCCAGCTGCAGACAGAGTCATCTTGTGGCCAAAGAGGCAACTCATCATTTCAAACCGCAGTCAATCAGTCGCTGGACAAGACTCAGAAATGTTTACGCGCAGGGGCACATCCTTCGAGGGTGGGAATGGATCCTGAATTTGTGTATGACACTCTCGCTTTTGGGAGAGTATAAGCATCACAAGGTGTGGAAAGTGTATGGAAGCCCCTGCTGGCCGAAACAGTGTTTGGCTCTATCTTCCTATGATGTAGAAAATGAAGACTTGTCGAGACACTTGAAAACTTGTCTTATTCGTGATGATCACAAAGCTACTTAAAATCCTTTATTGATGTTCGGGTTATTCAACCACCAAAGCTGATATGAACAAATATTTCAATTAATCATGAGGAGAAAACCAACTGATATCGAGAATCAAACTCGGAAGGATGGACAGTGTATGGGCGTGGTCCTTAAGGAGACAGGATTTTCTGAGATCTTTTTGTGCTTTCGACCGGACCAGTTATGGTTGTCTACTTTCCCCTCCTTGGGAGGAGCTCAGGTCGCCGTAGTTCGGGCTTATCCCAAATAAAGAGAATGAACGTTGGAATTCGAGGATCTGAGGACCTTTGAGGATTTTGAGAATTGAAAGAACATGTCCTCTTGGAGTGTCGATGGGAGACATAGATGTGAAGCCCCAGTGGGACGTCCACGGCAAGTGTTTGCGGAGGAGAAATGAAATATGCTCACATAAAATGTCAAATGGACGGATTGGATTTGCACAGTCTTCGACTAACGGTTCTTTGAGCTGGGATGGATTCGGCTTTGCTTTAAGCAAGCAATAAAGCAAATAATCTGATTTAGATCTTGACGATATTGGAATGAAACTGCTATCCGATAGGAATTGTGACTGGGTTTTGGGTTACGATCGGCCCTTGGGTGATTCGGGATATCATGACCTCTTAGGATGAGAGGTCGGCCGGGCCTTTTACTGAATGAACCTCTAAAGATGAGAGGTTGGCTTGCAAGGATGTGTTTGGAATTTCTAAGGTGAGGGAATCTGTGATTGCATCTTCAATGCCTCTAAGAATGAGAGGTCAATCTTGGCTTTGGCTAAAGGCAAAGGTAAGGGTAATGGGAATGTCCTCTAAAATCGAGAGGACGGCTTGGGATCGGTTAGAGGTAATGGTGAGGGGACATCCATACTGTCTCTTTATTCACTCTGAGACTCCTCTTGAGTAACGACCGGATCTTTTGGCTTTTGCTTTTGAGAGGATCGCTGGGAACTAGGCTCTCTTTCTTTTCTTTTCTTCTTTTTTTTTTCTTTTTTGTTTTGTTTTTGTCTCTCTTTTTTTTTTTGAGAGGAGAATTTCAGCTAGTCCCCAGGATGGATCATTGCTTTCCTTCGCTCTTGAGCTTGGAGACAGTCGATCTTTCTTTGAATCACGAGAGTCTCAAGGATAGTCCCTCTTTTTCTGGAGATGGCTAGACGGGTTTCAAAACGTGTTGATCTTGAACCGAAGGGGTACTGTTTAGTGAGGGTGAGGTAATAGCTTTCCTATGGGTGAAGGGTTTCAACCGCAGTCCCTACCGGATGATCCGAAAGAGATCGAGTCTTCATTTGCTTGCTTAAGCTTACTGGGGAAGATTCATGCAAATTCATCAAACAATGAAATGGTGAGGACGAAGGAAGATATGTGAGCATAGGAGATGCGAGATGGGGAGTTGGTAAGCCCCAATTTAGGAATGATATCAGTCGATTTTCTCGCTCCGATCAATTTAAATATTAGTCATTTTAAAGCATTAGTCAGTGAGCAGCACAAGTGATCATTTGGAATAAGACCATTTCAATCGAGTGTAACGCAGGTGTGCTAGTGATGTCTCGAGTCTAGCAAGAAGAGAAACAAAACTTTTATTACTGCAAAGCAAAGATTGATCCGAAGCGGACTTGACAGACTCATGTCCAAGAGCGGACATTCTAGACCCTACGAGGACTGATTGACTGCGTCAACTTCGGATGGGAGAGCCTATGAGCTTCTGCTGATATCGTGGACGAGGATTGGAGACAACACTGGGGCGCGCCTTCTCAAACTTTCTGTCATTCACAAATCGTCCTCCTTAGCTTGAGCAATCTGAGCAAGCAACCGGGCCTTCCGCTCACGAGGAAAATTGGCTTCAAGAGTAGTTCGCAACTTTCCGATGGACACACCATTTGCACTCTGCTGACCCGTGGGATATGAACTTCTAGATTGGTGGGCCATAATCTTCTCTGCACCGAGCATTTTGGATTCCGAATCAGATGGACGACCACTCGAGCACTTGAACTGCTTCCGTCTCGGGAATATAGACCAATGAGCGCCGGGAACGGGAGCACACACCCAACTTGCTGTAGCCTTACAGAGGTGAATAGGTAAGAGCGTGTATAGGAAGAAGATAGAGAACTTTGAGATGGTATGGGAGAGGGAAGAGCGGGAAAGGAGACGGACTCGTGCAACGCTTATTAATGTTCAAGTAGAAATCGGTGTCTTTTAAGTCCTATGAACGGTTGGGAAAGGCTAGTCCTTTATTTCACGCAATCTAGACCTCGGGGGAACCTATGGACACATCATCCAAAAATACACCAAATGTATTGGTTCAAAATTAATAATAGGCAATAGTACCTAAACAAAACCAAAGCATTTATGGGACGGACGAGCAGCCCCAATTTCTGGAGAAATTTGGGCAGCATAACGGGTATTCCTGAAGAAATTCAAGGAAAAATTCGGCATGACCTCTCGTCGGTGCACGTTGAAAAAGCGACATGATCTCTCGTTAGAACATGTCGTGGGGACGACATGTCCTTTCGTGAAACCATGTTGCAATGGCAACATGCCCACACGTGCTAGGTTTCGGGATAGGTACGAAAGTCTATTAAAATTTTTGAAACAACTCATTTTAGTGTATTTGAAAATGTTGTGTCAAAAACCAACTGTTTTGGGTGAGGTTATGTAGACACCCCATTCTGAACACATCGGATCATATTTATACCACTCTAAGTCTCGCTTTGAGTCAAGAAGTAGAAATCCACCATTTCGTCATGTTTCGTTAAGTTTTGACTAACTACCGTTAGTTTAGAACTAAACTGCATACGAGACAACGAGGGAAGGACAGAATTGTCCACAGGAGCAATATCTCGAGCGGAATGGCGTGTCTCGCGCGAGATACTGTCCCTCTGTAGCATGCAGATGACAGTTTCCTCGTCCATTTCAACCTCTTTTCGGGATAAAACTTCATCCACCCGGCCAACCAATAGAGTTTGGAGTCTGGAAACTTCTTGGAGTGTTTGATCTCATCCTCAACACCTCTCCGACACCTATAAATACTTGGTGACTTCCAAGGGTTCAAAGGTCCACAATTCCACACTTCACACACACATTTTACTAGTTTCTTTCCTTGAAAGAATCCTGTAAAATCACCATATAAATCACCTCAAAGTTTGTTTGTCAATCTTGTTGATAAACAAACATCAAGATCCAAGTCAAAGGACTGAGGCAAAGCTCTGTCCGTATCGAGATTCGATTCTAAACTTGAGTCGAAACTCTGCCCAAATCACCTCACGCAAGGTAACCCATAAATCCCTTTTCTAATTGATTGTTAGATTGGTATAAATCTATTGAATCTAGGATCGGCCTAGAGCCTCTCCAAATCATGGAGACGGTCTCGAAGCAATCGATCCTACATTTCGTTTAACCTTGTTAAATGGATCTTTATTTACTTCTTATTTAAAATCTTTTTCTCTTTCTGACAACCTCTCTTTTCTTTAGCAAGACCGATATCCGTATTGGGTGGAATGGGTGCTCCTTGACCTTCCCATTCCATAACCTATGCCCCGAACCCAAAATCTCTTTTCAAAATGGTTTTTCAATGTTTCCAAACGAATAATATAGGTGGCGACTCAAAAAGATGGTTAAAAACACACGCTATCGCTACAGTGGCGACTCCGCTGGGGATTAAAAATTAAGAGGCTTAAACTTGCGTCAAAATTAAAAGAGAGGTTTTCAAAAAAAAATCGATTTTCTGTTCCCAGATCAGGCATATCTCACACGAGATATCATATCTCGCGCGAGATATCGCCTCGGCAATCTGGTTGCTTTCTGGTTTCTCCTGTTCATCCCGTGGTCCAAGACGAGGGTCAAACACGCAAGCGGGATTCCAGAATTCATTATCTGCAGAGTTCCCGCATCTTAAGGCCTCCCTTAAGATGTAGAACTCGAATCTGTATCTTCGTTAAATAATTGATTATTTATAAACTGCGTGCGATTGGGTTTTATTTTATTAAAGTCCGGTCCATTGGGGATTCGGGAGTTGTAATTTGATTTATTCATCTCTCTCTCTCTCATTATTTGGAACTACGACGGCCTGAGTCTTTCTAAATTGGGAGAAACGTAGGCAACCACTTGGTGCGGCCACTATTTGTTTTCTTTTTATTTTTCAAAAAAAAATCTCTATTTTTATCTATCACCTAGATTGACTCTCACACATGCTCACTCATGCTATATCTGTCATTGCACTACATACCCCAATTAACCCGGGACCCACACTAAGGACGGATGACGGTAACCACCTAGTCGTCGGTCTCTCCGAAGTTGGATCATCCCACTCCGCGTATTCAATCCACCTAGATTGTCATATCGCGGGGAGCCTAGCCTTCCAGCCCTGCATCGCCACATTTTCATGTAGATTGTCTTTTTAGGATCACTCCGTGACCGGTCGGTTTTGACTCGGTGATCTTTTCTTGTTTTTGACCAAAACAAAGCCATGTAAAATTGACAATAAAAAAGGACTCGAAAAAAGCCCCTCAGAAAAAGTCCCTTCGGAAAAAGTCCCTTCGGAATGACCCTTTCGGATGTACCTTTGAAAAAATATGTATAATCCTTCAAAAAACGATCTTACATGGCTTTGTTTTACAAAAATCGGATTGATTGCTTAGTCGTTAGGTTCTGGTAAAGGCCTTAGAAACCCCTCAAAACGGATTTTCTGTTCCGACCAAAAATTAGGTCTAATAAAAAATTGACTTTCCGTGTGATTATCTCGCGCGGGATTACATATCTCGCGCGGGATAATGTCTCTATTTGCTGAAACTGAGCCTGAACCATTTAAGCATGCTTCCGACTCGTTGGGGCTAGATTTGATCCTGATATCGTCTCTGCATCTCTTCTGTCAGTTTTCCGAAGCTACTCAACTTCAAGACTCCCAACACAATGTCTACTGAAAAGCATGTCATCACCAAGAAGGACCTTGAGCAACAGACTCTCCAAGATTTGACCAAGTCTCTTGTCGCTGAAATGGAGCATGTGGAAGGTTGGAGAGAAGCCTTTGATTTGCCTACCACTCGCATTGCTAGGGATTTCCGAAAAATGGAAAGCGACTCTGACAGCGGGCGATCATCTGTGCAAGAAGAGCTAAGTGACATCAAGACTCAACATGCCAAAGCCCTGCAGTAAATTAATGACAATGACTCGTGGCATCACCTGGAAGAGTCCATCCAAGCTGAAAAGACAAAGATACTGATTGAAGAGCTCGATGAAGTCAAGAGCGAACTCGAGACTATGACCCAAAAGTGTATCACTCTCGTCGCCCACATTGAAGATGACATTGATGAAAGGGTCAAGTATTGCCTCAATACTCTCTACCGTGACCTTAAAGAACAAATGGAAGAAGAATATCAGTCTCGCCACCTCGTCTTTGTGCAACACTATGAGAATCATATCCGAGACCTCCATAATCAAATGGCTAAGCGAAGGAAGGGGAGGATTTTCTCCGACATCGGAAATATCAATCTCAGTCATCTCTTCAGAAGTCTTCACAAGGACGGAAAGCTGAAACCGATAGAAGGATACATACCTAAGAGGGAAGGTCGAGCTCCACACCTCTATTGCTATTACCATCAGAGCCATGGCCACCATACCAACGATTGTTTCAACCTGAAGAATGCAGTCCAAGACTTAATTGACAATGACGCCATCAGAATTTGCCCAAGTGGTGGAATAATTTGGATGAATTCAAGCAAATGAGGAATCTCTTTTCTTTTCAGTTATTTACTTTTATTTGCAAAAGGAATGGTAGTATTCTAGTTTAGTTTAGATACTACTTGCTTAAAATCCTCATTTGTGGGCAAGAGTATCAAGTTTACTTTTTAATAATAGTTAGTCAGTATTTCCCTTTTCAATCTTGATTATTTATTTAAGATAGAGAAAGAAAGCGTCGTGAATGTCATAGAAACTTGCAACGAAAACGATTACTCCATGGCACTTCGGTTTTCTGGAAACCTCCCTGTTTGGAGAATGATGCAAGCAAAAGGGTACTTTCCTGGCTTGGGGCTCGGAAAATACTTGCAAGGGATAACGGAACCACTACCGGTTCCCCCACCTCACACAAAGCATGGCCTAGGATACATCATTTCCATCCACGATGGGGATGACGAAGAAGAGTGGGACTTCACTCAAATCAAGTGGGAAGGAACAGCATACAAAAGCTACAATGACCCAAAGGTCAAGAATTACAACCTCAAGCCATATCGAAAGACACTCAATGGCTACTTCGTCCGGGAAGGGGAAAGCATTCCCTACTTTATCTTTTCAGAACCATGGACTGATGATAAAGGAAAGCGCCAATAGGGCTTTGAAATCTTCGGCGACTGCGATACTTCACCAGATGAAACAGAACCCATCCCGCTAATCCCTAAAGATTTGCGGGGCACAAAGGCAAAATTGACAAGCGAATGGGACTTTGTGTTTGTAGAAGACACGCTGCGACAATTTGAAGACTTGTGCCGGTTAGAAGACAGCCAGATCCATGCAATCTCCAAGGGGGACGCCCCAACTATTGATTACACAAGGCTGATACAGAAATGTGATGAGCCAATTCTAAACTGGCACGTCACCAGAGGACCAGTTGTTGATGAAGACTTCTTGATCAAGGAGCTTGGTTTCACTCCCCATCCCAGCAGGAAGATAGGCCCTGTAACTTTCACATTAGAAGCAAGCTCCACCTTTGATAAACTCACTCAAGAGGAAATCGAGGCGGTGGCTGAACATGTATTCCCTTACTTCCTTAATGAAAACTTTGATCTTTTCGAGTACCCTGAGATTGCTAACATCGTGAATGATAAATTAACTAATAATAATCAATATAACGAACACGTTAATAATGAATCATACGATGAGATAGATCAAGAATACGAACAAATCTTAAAAGAATTAGCTAAGCAAGTAGGTCGTTGTGGAAAGAATGGCCCTGTTGACGATGAGGGAATGCAAACGGTTAATCTTGGGACAACAGAAGACCCCAGAGAAACAAAGATCGGCAGCTTCTTCAAGGGGGAAGACAAAGAAACTTTGACGCAGCTCCTCAGAGAATATGTCGACGTATTCGCTTGGTCCTACAAAGATATGTCTGGGTTGAATCAGTCAATTGTAGAGCACAAGATACCACTGCTACCCAACGCCAAGCCAGTCAAACAGAAACTGCGCAGAATCAAACCGAAATGGTCAATGCAAGTAAAAGAGGAAATCATGAAACTCTTGAACATAGGGTTTATCAAAGTGATCGAATACCCGGAATGGCTGGCAAACACAGTGCAAGTAGCCAAGTCGAATGGGAAAATACGAGTCTGTGTCGATTTCAGAGACTTAAACAAAGCATCCCCTAAAGATGACTTCCCGTTACCAAATATAGACATGTTGGTCGACGCCACAGCCGCATACGAAGTCCGCTCATTCGTCGACGGCTTCGCAGGGTATAACCAAATCCTCATGGCAGAGGAGGATCAGCACAAGACAGCATTCACCACACCTTGGGGGACGTTCTGTTATACGGTCATGCCGTTTGGTCTCAAGAACGCTGGGGCTACTTACCAAAGGGCAGTCACGACGCTATTTCATGACATGATCCACAAGGAAATAGAGGTATACATGGATGACATGATTGTTCACTCAAAGGGGACAGATGGTCAGCACTTCAGAGATCTCAGAAAATTCTTCAATCGACTGAGACAACACAAGATGAGACTCAATCCCGCCAAATGTTCATTCGGAGTGGTCAAAGGGAAAGTCTTAGGGTACATGGTAACAGAGCGTGGCATAGAAGCAGACCCCGCCAAGATAAAAGCCATCATAGACATGCCTTCACCCAGAACACAGAAAGAAGTAAAGGGATTCATGGGCAGACTCCAATATATCAATCGATTCATCAATCAACTGACTACAATGTGCGATCCCATCTTCAAGCTACTAAAGAAAAACGCACCTCAAGAGTGGACCGAAGAATGTCAAGAGGCATTCGAGGAAGTTAAGCATTACTTAACTTCCCCTCCCATCCTGGTTCCACCGCACAAGGAAAAGCCCTTAAAGCTGTACTTCACAGTTACTGACAACGCGCTAGGGGCTATACTCGCTCAAGAATAGCCTGCCTCACACACAGAGAACGCCATCTACTTTGTCAGCCGCAGATTCCAAGGCAGTGAAATCAACTACTCTCCACTCGACAAGTCCTGTCCTGCTCTTGTTTGGGTTTCACAAAGGCTAAAGCACTATATGGAAGCCTTCCCTGTTCGTCTCATTGCAAGAATGGATCTGTTGAAATACATCCTAGACAAATAAAATTTGTCTTCGAGACTGGCTAAGTGGTATTTCATGCTCGCGGGATATGATATCACTTACGTCACTCAGAAATCCATCAGGGGGAGTGTATTCGCAGATCAGTTGGCCGAATTTCCTTGCGACGAAGTAAAGGGGGAAGACCCGCGATTCCCTGATGAGGACATCATGAGTATAGAAGAAAATAAGTGGCAATTATTTTTCGATGGCGCAGCCAACAAAAGAGGTTTCGGCATTGGAATGTTGCTAGTAGACTCTGACAACATCTATACCCCACTGGCAATACGTCTTGACTTTGACGCAACCAACAACACCGCAGAATATGAAGCTTGCATAGCGGGGCTTGAGGCAGCCCTAGAATGCAACGTAACCAAACTCGAGGTATTTGGGGACTCCCAGTTAATCATCAATCAGACACTAAAGAAGTGGAGGATCCAAGATCCAACCCTTCAAAGATATAGCGTCCACCTCCAGGAGTTGGCGCAACAGTTTCAGGATGTCTCATTCCACTATCTTCCTAGAGACAAGAATCGGTTCGCAGATGCATTAGCCACACTCGCCTCCTTGGTTGAAATTCCTAATGGGAAGGCAGTCAAACCCTTCAAAATAACACGACGTTCAACTCCCGCCTACTGCGCTGTTATAGATCTCCATGACTGCAAAGACAAATGGTTATCCAACTGTAACATCATTGAGAACTCCGAAGAGAAACCATGGTACCATGATATTTGGCATTTCATCCTAGATGGAACCATCCCACCTAAGACAGATCAAAAGACTCAGATCGCCCTTAAGAGGCTAGCAGCTAATTACATCATCGTCGCTGGCCGTCTATTCAAGAAACATTCCCAAGGAAACCTCCTTTGTGCCATCGAGGAAGAGGCCCGAGAAATAATGGACCATGTTCATCAAGGCATATGGGAACCCACATGAGCGAAAATATGCTCGCCAAAAAGATCATCAGACAAGGGTACTTTTGGCTAACCATGGAAGCCGACTGTACCAAAATGGTCAAGAAATGCCATAAGTGTCAGATACACGCCAACCTTCAGCACGCATCGCCTTTCGTGCTATATCCTATGACTTCTCCTTGGCCGTTCTCTACATGGGGGATAGACGTGATTGGAAAGGTCACACCTGTAGGAGCCAATGGGCACTGCTTCGTCCTAGTAGCCATCGACTATTTCACTAAATGGGTCGAGGCCGCCTCTTACAAAGTTTTGAATGCCAGAAAGGTCGTAGAATTCATCAAGCACCACATCATCTGCCGATATGGGGTTCCGCAAGAGATGATATCAGATAATGGGTCGCATTTCGAGAAGGAAACTGATCGCCTCCTAACCAAGTACAAAATCACAAGGCATAAGTCATCTCCTTATAGGCCTCAAACGAATGGAGCAGTTGAAGCCGCAAACAAGACAATCGAAACCATCATCAGAAAAATGGCAGTCGCTGGGAAAGACTGGCGTGACAAGCTACCTTTCACACTATGGGGATACTACACTTCAGTCCGAACAGCTACAGGAGAGACTCCCTACGCCCTCACATTCGGAATGGTAGCTGTCTTGCCGATAGAATTGGAAATACCATCACTACGGGTTCTCTTAGAAAACCAAGTGAACGAAGTCGACTGGCTAGAAAGCAGATACGAAGAGTTAGCCCTGCTAGACGAAAGGAGACTGAAAGCAGCCGAGCACACTCAAGCTTACCAGAGAAGAATGGCAAGAGCTTTCAATAAAAAGGTCAAGACAAGGAACATCAGAGTAGGTGACCTGGTTCTCCGTGAGCATCATCCTGGACCTTTCAACCCGCTAGGCAAGTGGGGACCAAGATGGATAGGACCCTGCATTGTGAAGAAGATATTCTCTGGGGGAGCCCTTCAGCTGGTGGACTTAGACGGAGATCAACTACCAAAGCCGGTCAACATGGACAAACTCAAGAAATACTTCGCGTGACTTGGCCCCTTAACAGAAAATCGCTCGCTAGGTTGAATATCTCGAAGGGGATGGCCTAGGCAAAAATTAGAGCTCGCACAGAAAAGAAGCCCGCTAGATTGAAAACCCGAAGGGGTGGTCTAGGCAATAGAAAGGGTGTGCAATGAAAAAAAAGAAAAAAGAAAAGGGGGCCTTGTCTCGCGCGTGATTATCATTCGGTCTGAAACCGCATTTTGTCCTTTTTTCTCTCAAAAATGAACTACGTTAGACCTGAGCCTCTTATTTAAATGCTGTAAAAGAGGAACGTAGGCAGCCTTCGGGTTCGATCTAATCAAATAAATAAATATAATTTTGTCTTTTTATTAATCAAATGCATTTTATTAATAACAAAAGGGAAATCCTAACCACAACAAATAATTTGCTAAGCTAACAAACTTGAAAAAAAAATACTAATAAAATAAAACCATTGATCTATCAAAGTAATCTCTTGGTACTCCTTAAGATCTAGCCTTTCATTGACTTGGTAGGCCCACGGACATGATCACCACCGTCTTCGCGATCCTTCTTGCGCTTTGGGCCCTTCGAAGCAGAACATCCCTCGAGACGATTAAAGACAGACTCCGAAAGCCTCTTGAAGACATTGAGCCTATCTAAAGCTTGCGTCTTTCCAGTCATCCCTTTGCCTCGCCTCTCGTACCAATCCCCATCAAGAAAATCCTGGGTTGGATCGGTCAGTACATTAGCAAGATCGGACCGAGCCTCACTCCTTCGCAAAATACTGCTAGCTACAAAAGAATCTCCTAACAGTGGAAGCTGCAGATCATCAATCTTCTCCACACTAGGGTGACCAGTATGAAGAAACCAGTCCAAATACTTGTCGGATAAGAAGATGCTTGCATTAAAAGTCCGAAGGTTCGACCAGCGATCCCGACTGGTTCCTTCACCCCATGCTTGAGCTAGCACCTGCGCAAATTCTACACCAATATAAGATACACCACGAGAAGCCCCTTCAAAAAGATAAGTGTCCTGCGACTGACCAAACTGACGGAGCACCCATTTGGGAAAATAAAAGGAGGAATCTCGCAAACCCGGAAGAACAACCCTGTCAAAACCCTTGGTATTAGCAACATACTTGTTCAGTCTCCAATAAGGTGGGCACCAAAGAATATCAGCAGTTACCATCTTCGCAAGCAACTCAGCCCACTCATCCGTCGAGAGATCCTTGATCAACAACTTTAGCGTATGATAGGTGAAAGGGGAGTATTCCAACACGGGACCTATCAACTTGAGATGCTCCCTAAGCCAAATAGTCAATAGAAGAGGACTCCCTTGAGTCATGGCACCGGTCCTCTGCAGCTCATCAAGACCATGCAGGGTTTCACCCAAAATTAGTGGAATAATGTTCCTAGAACGTTTTCTATCCTGCAGAACAATTTCCACCAATTGGGAGTCAACCAAGTGTGAGTACCCCGACCCGAACTCATGTTTAAGGTCCATTTTAATTAATTGTTGGACTCATATAATTGCTAAAGAAGCAAATAGAGACCAATTGCCCATGCAGCCCAGCCAACCCATTGGGCCTGCCAAGCATTCGGCCCAATATGGCCAAAAGGAGTACGCTGTCGTCCGACATGGGACACTAAGGCGGTTTAACTGCCCCTGTCGGACGACAAAGGACTTCCCATCTTCCTGCCTATAAATACAAGGCATGGCTGATCATTTTGGAGGACTTGGAGTGAATAGAGGGAGGATACCAGTAATATAGGGAAAACTTTGTCCAAATAGAGTCTCCCTCTCTCTCTCATACACACACACTCACCTCCCTCCTCACACACACACACACTTCAAGGTCAAGATCCAAAGAAGCTCCCTTTATTGGTGTGTAGAAGGGGTGGACACCATACTACTGGTGATCTCACCTTGTGGACTACAATAGGTAGCCACTAAACCCTTCTCCCTCTTTAAATAATGTCTTTAATACATTTATAATACATTGCATGCTTACTTGCTTTAATATTATGTAGAAATTGGGATTTTTGCATGATAAAGGTGGTGGAGTAGTGAATCTTCAATATTCACTTCTCTCCACCTTAGATCTGGACATTTGGTCATCTTAGGATCAATAAAGATTCAATCTTTACGCATTTGCATCGAGTTAGGAGGAGATGGCTACTTCAAAGTGGCCAAAAATATGTGATTCATCACATTTGGTCACTAAAGCCATGTGATCCTCCCATAATACTCATATATTACTGTTTTAATACTGCTTACAGTTAATAAAGGTGCTTAGTTTGCCTTAAGAAGCAAAGAGGAATCAAACAGACTGAAGGGCACAGAAATGGCTTATCCTTGTCGGACGACACAGGACTCCATGGAGATCCTGTGTCATACGACATGGAGATCCCGAGATAGGTCAGAAGCCATTCTTGGACTTCAGATCTGTCCAGATTACCCCTTTTGTAACTCAAAGCTTACCTAAGCATTTTTGTGGCTCATAAGCCACTATTTGGGTGCGTATGATCTGTTTGGGTGCGATTTGTTGGAGGCGGTTTGCCACATGACATGAATAACCTCGGATGTTCCATGTCATGTGACATCCGTATCATACAAAGTCTATCGTGACTTTGTCCACTCCCGTCAATCCCAAACTGAGCTTAGACCTTCAAATAGTGTCTTGAATGAGTCAAATAAATGTCATTCCAGTTCCAGAAATAGCTTGGTCATTGTAAAAGACAATCTGACCAAGAGGTATCATGTCGTACGACACCTTCTTTCTAGGAGGTCCTGTGTCGGACGACACCCAAACTCTCTGGGCAGATTGTCTTACCTTCTGCCTTGTTATGACAATCATGATATGTAAAAGGGTGTGGCCCCCAGTCATGGCTCACAAGTTGTACTCAGTCTTGATATTATCAATGAAATGTCAAAATTCGCATGCTTTGCTCATTGATACACCTTGCACACACACTTTGAATGTCCAAAATTGTCCAACGTTAATTGAAAGTCTCGAAAGAGGCGTGTTGGGTGAACTCTCTAGTTCTTCCCAAACACGTAACCAGACTCCCGAACCCAAAATACTCTTAAAATAGGTTTTTCAATGTTTTCCTTTAAAAACGGCATGGCGACTCCCAAAACCGAAGTTTTTCAAAAGCTTATCATTACAATATACCCCCTTTCTTTTCTAAAAAAAAGGAAAAATGAGGAAAAATGATAAATTTCGGGTGAGCGTTCATTCAGTGGCGACTCCGCTGGGTATTACATTGAAAAACTTTTTTTTTAAAAAAAAAAAAAAGAAATGAAGACGGTACTCGTTATATAGGTGGAAACCACTAACCTTCCTGTATCGCTCCCTAACCCGGGGCTTGGGATAAATGGTGGTCTAACAATCCCACGTACCAATATCATTCTTCTATTTTCGAAAAAAAAGTTTTTCTTAAAGAGGGTCTAACTTTCTTTAAATCAACTTGGACAATTTCGATATTCACCTTGTGTGTGCATTTGTGTCATTTTGTGTGCTCAAATGCACCTTGCCATGCTTTTATGCATCTATGCTTTGGTATGTGGCACTATTGGGAGCCGGGGCTTCCCCCTTTGCAATTTGCTCTTCCCGTTGATCAGAACAGGGCAGGATGACGCTGGACTACAGCTACTGGTAAATTCTGACGTTTGGGGCAGTCCCCTTTTGTCATGCTTTGACTCATTCTCTTGTTTATTCTTTGCATATTGCATAAAAAAAAAGAAAAAAAAATCTTTTACAAAAAAAGCAAAAAAAAATTTCCTAGAAAATACCTTCACACTACTCGCACGCTACCTGCACATAGAGTTAGAACCCGGGAGTGTACGGACGGCATCGCGGAAAGTGACGTGTTTTGCTGACGTTTGAGCGCCTAAAGTCCTCCTAGCCAGTGAGTCAGCCAACACTTGTCCGTGACACACTTTCTACCGTGACCGGTTGGTTTTTGGCCAATGCTTTTCAAAACATTTTAAACTCGGTTTTCAAAACTTTCTCACAAAGTCCGAGTCATGCATCGTCTCCAAAAATCTTGGCATACTTTCCCTCTTCGTCTCGGAATCACGACATAATTCAAGCGTAAGTACACGTTAAGATCTCTACATATCTCGATGTAGGTACATATTGATTTCTCGGCTTGGCTTCATAAGAAGCCATGACGCGTTTTCGACATGTGTCAACGCGGGACCATGTCGACTTCTTAACGCATACTAACAAGAGTTATGCCGGAATTTCGCCACCAAGTGACGAGAGGCCATGCCAGATTTTTTCAACTCGAAATGAGGAGAGGTCATGCCCAATTCTTCCAGGGTTTTACCTGCAAATTGCGGTCTCGTACAATCAAACGTACTTTTGACCCTCTCTCCTCCCAAGTTTAGACGTTGACTTGGACTTGGTTTTGAAAACCCCGAGTTTGACTTGTTTTGGCTCGCATGCCCATAGGTTCGTTCTCCCTTTCGATTGGTGGGTTCCACGTGCCCTATAGGACCTCTGCCGGGATTGTCCGTCCCGGAGGTGCAATATAGGTGGAATACAGGGGGTCTATAGACGTAGTGATGGAACCCACTGATCCAGGAATAGCGTAGAATGCGAAAAAGAAGGTTTCCCCCTTTTCCAACCATTCCTAGGATTAATAAAAATCATTTTTTAAAAAAAATGTAAAAATGTATAAAAAAAAAAAAGAGCATATGCATGAGTCCGTCCTCAGCCTATCCTTTCCCCTACCTAAAGCCGTTCTCTCCCCTTTCAGCAAGTAAGTATTGGGTCAGAGTTCTGGGCGGTCGGTTAATCAGTTTCTCTCCGGTCAGGGATTCTCTTTCAGCAGTCTTAGAAAAAACCGTAAAATCATCGGCTTCAACATCCCAAAGTGTTAAGAATGGCTAATATGGCAGCCAACCATGCCGGTAATCGATACTGTGAGGGGCTCCCCACCAACCCATACCTCACATCTGGTATGATGTGTGTGACTGTGAAGATTGTTTGGAAGATGAATGTCAGGACTGGGTCAAAGAAGATACTCCTTCAAGAAAGAAGAAGAAGAGGAAGTCCATGCAACAGAAATTGAAGGAGGGATACGAAGCTGGAGACGAGAGCGTGGGAATTTTAGGCGAACCGTCAGGCAAATTTGACTATTACGTCAGTTACCCCAAAAGGCCCACCAAAGAAGCGGTCAGCAAAAACGAAGGTCATCCCAACCCTCCCATCGTCTTTGATTCTCTCAGGATAAAGGGTTCTGAGTCTATCACCACTGCAAGGTCCAACAAAAAACCGGCCGATTTAATGGCAGAACATGAGGCTCCAATGGAATACAGAGTTAACCAAGGCAGAACCGAGGTATCTCCCGAAGGAAATTCCGTCAACATCATCCAGGTTAACCCTCCTTTTGGCCACACAGATAAGGTCCTGATCAGTAAAGAGGAGCTGACTTATCCGCATGGTATTGACCAAATGAGCCAGACCCTTCAGCCAATGAGTCCGTCTGTCATGAATGAACTAGCAAAGAGACTGCATCAGGTTTCTCTAACTCCCCGCACCATCTTTTCAGAATACCGGCTTGCCACTGATTTCCGACGAGTTCCCCGGTCAGCCTGAAGTCTCCAGTCTTCTGAAAAACAGCAGCAAGAGCAAGCAAAAGTCCAACCCGTGTCAAAAGCTTCGAGTCAAATAAGTAGAGTAGGGTCAAGAGTCAATCAAGGATTTCCGAATCCCAGTCCTGAGAGTCTTTTGTTATCGAGTTTGAGTCTCTAAATAGGTCTGATACTCTCACGGCTGATGATCATCGCCGTGTCTTTAACTCTGTCTTCCCTTTTGCATTGAATGAAATGGTTGACCTTTCTGCGTATCCCTTAATTGCCACCTTAACAAATGATAAGTTAACTAAGACAAATCTTAATGACTTAAAAGTGGTTAATAATGATTCATTTGAAGAGGACACAGACCTTTTAGATGAAAACTTTTTGAAAGATAATATAAAGCAGGTTTTTGACCGAGACGACAATCGGGCCCAAGCTGCCGATGAGGTATTAACTACAGTGAATTTGGGAACTACTGAAGAGCCCAAAGAGACACAGATTGGCAGTTTCTTCACCGGGGAAGAACGGGAAGCCCTCATTGATCTGCTCAAGGAATATGTGGACATATTTGCCTGGTCCTACAAAGACATGCCCGGGTTGGATACTTCAACTGTTGAGCATCGAATTCCCCCGACCCGAAGCCGTGCCTCGGCGTAAACTTCTCCGGATCAAACCAGAATGGTCCCTCCAAGTCAAAGAAGAGATAGAGAAGCTGCTTAGAGTGGGTTTCATCAGAGTGGTCGAATACCCCAAGTGGTTGGCCAACATAGTGACGGTTACCAAATCAAATGGCAAAGTCAGGGTTTACGTGGACTTCAGAGACCTAAACAAGGCTAGCCCGAAGGACGACTTTCCCTTGCCCAATATCGATCTGTTGGTAGACACTGTCGCCAGCTACGAAGTCAAATCATTCGTGGATGGTTTTGCGGGTTACAATCAGATTAAAGTTGACGAAGAAGATCAGAAAAGATCGCCTTCACCAGCCCTTGGGAACCTTCGTTATACGGTTATGCCCTTCATCAAGAATGCCGGCGCCACTTACCAATGAAAGCGCCATCGCACTTTTCCATGACATGATCCACAAGGAGATCGAGGTCTATGTTGATGATATGATTATTCACTCCAAGGGATCAGATGGTCAACACTTGATCGACCTGAGGAAGTTCTTCAACCGGCTACGGGAGCATGAGATGAGGTTGAACCCAGCAAAATGCACTTTTGGCGTAGTTCGAGGAAAGGTTCTGGGATACATGGTCACAGAACGAGGAATCGAAGCCGACCCTAGAAAGATCAAAGCCATCATGGAGATGAAACCACCGACAACAGTCACGGAGGTGAAGGCTTTCATGGGCCGTCTCCAATATATTAGCCGATTCATCCATCAGCTAACCTCTATCTGTGAACCAATCTTCAAGATGCTCAGGAAGAATCAGAAGGTTGAGTAGAACGAATAGTGTCAAATCGCCTTCGAGACGATCAAGGCCTACTTGGTCCATCCCCCAATCTTGTGTCCTCCACATAAGGACAAGCCCTTGTTGCTATATTTGACAGTTAGAGACACAGCTGTCGGAGCCATGCTCGCACAAGAAAAGCCAGATTCAAAGGTGGAAAATGCCATATACTTCGTCAGTCGAAAGCTTCAGGGCAGCGAATTGAACTACTCAGCTTTAGAGAAAACCTGTGTAGCTTTGGTATGGGTGGTCGGCAAACTGAGACACTACCTCTTAGTGCACACAGTGCACCTAGTGTCAAAGATGGATCCCATCAACTGCCTATTCGGAAAGGCTTCTCTGTCGTCAAGACTAGCGAAATGGCCATTCTTCCTAGCCGAATTCAATATCAAGATCGTAACCCGCAAGGCAATCAAAGGCCAAGCTCTGTCAGATCATTTGGCAGATTTCCCAAGCTCAGAAACGCCCGAGTTCGAACCCCAATTTCCAAACGATGGAATTTTCATGATAGAGGGAACAGACCGTTGGCAGTTGTTCTTTGATGGGGCCGCAAACAAAAGAGGCAATGGTATCGGCATGGTGTTGGTTGATCCAAAGGATGTGCACACCCCCATCGCTATCAAGTTAAATTTCCTGGCTACTAACAACGCCGTGGAATACGAAGCTTGTATAGCCGGCCTCGAGGCAGCCTTGGAACGAAACGTCGAAAAGCTGGAGGTGTACGGAGACTCTCAGCTAATCATCAATCAGGTATCCAATAAGTGGAGAACGGTGGACCCGTTCCTGCAGATGTACTATGCCTACATGGAGGACTTGATCGACCAATTCAAGGAAGTCACGTTCCATTACCTACCCCGGGATAAGAACAGGTTCGCGGATGCCCTGGCCTTTTTGGCCTCTTTGGTGGAAATTCCAGAGGGAAAATCAGTAAAACCATTCAGGGTTGGGAGGCGCGAGAACCCCGCCTACTGTTGCCAGATCGAGCTAGAAAAGGTCGATGACTTGTGGTACAGCCAGATATTTCAGTACCTTAAGCATGGCGAAGCCTCGTTCCCGACGGAAGAGGATGGTAGACTAAAAGAAGGTCCCCGCGCCAAAAGTTTACAAGCTTTGAAAAGGTTGTCTGCACAGTACGTTATTCTGGGAGATGACCTATGGAAGAAAAGGCACCGAGGCCCATTTCTACTCTGCATCAGCAAGTCTAAAGCCAGAAAGGTCATGGAAGAAGTCCATGGTGGCGCATGCGGGCCACATATGAACGCCCGAGCCTTGATGTTCAGCATACTCAGGATGGGTTACTATTGGATCTCCATGGAAACTGACTGCATTCAGTTTGTACGAACCTGGGATAAGTGTCAGCGGTTCTCCAATCTCAACCATATACCTCCCCATGATCTCTACTGCATGAGCACTCCTTGGCCATTCCCAACGTGGGGGATCGACGTTATTAGGAAGATAACTCCTGCCGGTAGTAACGGACACGAGTTCATGTTGGTCGCTGTAGATTACTTCACCAGGTGGGTTGAAGCAGCGTCCTACAAAGTCCTCAACTCCAAAAAGGTGGCCCGTTTCATAAAAGAGAACATTATGTGCCGATATGGAGTTCCAAATGAGATTATCTCAGACAACGGGTCACACTTCGAGGGACACACCAACGAACTGCTCGCAGAATTCAGAATCATGCGACATAAGTCTTCCCCTTATCGCCCTCAAACCAATGGTGTTGTCGAGGCCGCAAACAAAAATCTAGAAAGGATCATCCGGAAGATGGCTGAGAGAAGCCGGGATTGGCCTGAGAAGCTTCACTTAGCGCTTTGGGGCTACCGTACTTCAGTAAGAACGGCCACCGGTGAAACCCCGTTTGCTTTGACATATGGGATGGATGCCGTTTTGCCCATCGAGTTAGAAATACCCTCTCTACAGGTTCTTCTTGAAAATGAGGTCAACGAAATAGAATGGCTTCAGAGTCGACATGACGAGTTAGCTCTCCTAGACGAGCGAAGGCTTAAGGCAATGGAGCACATCCGGGCTTATCAGAAGCGCATGGCTAGGGCCTTTGACAAGAAGGTACATCCCCGCGACATAAAAGTGGGTGATTTGGTCCTAAAAGAAAAGCCGCCGAATCAATTCAGTCCTTTGGGCAAATGGGCTCCAATCTGGGTAGGCCCGTATCTGGTAAAAGAGATCTTCTCTGGCGGAGCAATGAAGTTGACAGATTTGGATGGTAATCCCTTCATGCACCCGGTGAACGGCGACAAACTGCGCCGCTATTACGTCTGAATCGAGTCCCCCCCTCTATAAAAAAAAGAGAAATAAAAAAAAACAAAACAAAAGCGCGAAAATAATGTACCCAGACGAGACTGAAAACCTCTCAAAAAGCAGTCCGTGCAAAACAAAGGGCGCGCTCGGTGCTAAAAGAATATACCCAACTAGGCTGAAAACCCTAAAAATGGGCGGTCTAGGTAAAAAATAGGGTTGCACCATTTGTCCCCCTTCTATCTATCCCTTTCTTAAACACAAAGTTAATTGGGTCGAACTACGGAGACCTGAGCCCCTTAGTCCAATCTGTAAAAGGGGAACGTAGGCAGCCGTTCGCGGTTCGGTCTAAAAATCATAAAAATCACCAAATCCTATCAACAGTTGTATTTGTGATTACCATAATGCGTCTTGATTAAGTTCTGAAGTAATTTCAACTTTCATCACATTAATACATTCATTGATGAGTTCAAGCACGATTCACTCTCGACTCATTAACGTTAGAAAAATAATATCTTTTAAAAGGTACATCTAAATTGTCTGTGTCGGCAAATAAGGGATACAAGGATAGGTCACCTAATCCTAGTCGCTCGTTCCCACTCCTGAACTAGCACCCTTCTTCTTCATCTTCCTCGGTCCTCGGGAGGTCTTTGGCTTAGCTATCCCAAATATTTCTGTCTCCCGTCGCCCCGGCTCGGGAATAATGCGAGTCGGTGAGTCAACCAATCCGGCAGCTCTCAGCACCACCTGGGCAGCTCTCTCCTCTCTCAGAGCTGTCCTCCGAGCCATAACTTCAGGGTCGTCCCTCATCTTGGCTCTCCTCTCTACGAGTCTCTCAAAATCCGCTGCCGGATCATCAGTCACGTTGTCGGGGTCAGGCTGTGCCTCAGCATCGCATAGCTCCAAGCTAGATTGGTCTCCTCCTCGGCAGTATGCTTCAATGGTGTGCTGAAATGGTCCCATCTGCTCCCCGTACCAAATGAGATACAAGGTGGACAGATATGTGATTCCCCGGGTCTTCCGTATCAGCGTATAAGTAGGAAAAGCTGCTCTTGAAAAAGCCCTGGCAAAGAACCTAAGAGTCTGGACATCAGTCATGTCAAGAGGAAAGGTATCCTGGGTCATCTGCTCTCTGAACCCATCAACAGCCTGCTGTGGGTTTCCATACTGCCTTTGAACAAGCAAGGGAATGCTAAATGATGAGAAGCGGAATCCCGGTAACCTCACTATAACAGAGTCATCCTGCCTACAGCTCATGGTCTAAAGCCTCCATCCAGGAACCCAGTACTGGATATCAGTGGTAGTATACCTGGCCAATCGCCCCTGCCAACTCTCCCGTGAAGCCTCCGGAGCCACTCGCCTCTGCTGTGTGACCCAAGGTGCTGCAGTCTGCCCAACAGGTAATGGGGAGATGAGCCTCAATCGCTCAAAGAGCCACAATGACAAGAGACTGGGGCTGCCACGTCCCATATGCACCGACCCTCCAGCTAGTCGGTCCATCCCATGATACATCTCTGCCAGCAGAATGGGAACTATGTCTCTCTCTCCCTGCCCGAGTAGGATCTCAGTCAGTGTGGTACCTCGAGAGCCCCGCATATGTCTAAAAACTCCCAGCAGTAAACCAGAACATACCCTGTCGTACTCACAAAAGCAGTACAGGGAGATCATGATCAGCATAAAAATATCCATGGCTGTGGATGGGTCAAATAGCTCCGGATGCGATACAGCCAATCGGGCTATCTGGGCCAGGTCAACAAAGGACAGGTCAAGAATCAGATCAGTCACCTGCTCGGGGTGAAATCCCGAGAAATCGGCCAACCGGCCACCTAAAGGTCGCGGATCTCGGGGAAAGACTGCATCTCTAAGCTCAGCTCCCCCAATCAGTGCCCGAAACTCCTCAATGGTGGGTGTGAGATCATTATACGAGAGGGTAAAGACATGCCTCTATCAATCCCAGTACCTGGATGCAGCCCGGAGAAGGTTCCAATCAACCGCCCACTCCTTTAATGCCCAGATGCATCTCAACCCATATCGTTGGTCAATGATCCTTCTATTGTTGCTGCGATGATGGCGGGTCAGATTTATGAGATCGGAATGAAATTGACGCTCTTTGGTCTTAGATCTGTCGTCATAATGTTCCATTTTGGGCCAAAGATCAAATCTTGGGGCTAATTTTGAGGTGGAAGGCAAGTTTGAAGCCTGCTGGAACTGCTGGAATGAGTGGTTTACGAGTCTGCCTTTTATAAAGTGCCGGGGCTTGCTGACCAAGAAACCTGTCTCCAGGACTCTCTTTGTCGTGTGAAATGAAGGCTCCATGAAGTCCTGTGTCGGACGACATGGAGAGTTCCATCAGGAACACCAGCAGCTGCAACTGCAGCAACCTCAAGCAGCCCAATGCTTGCTCAAAAAACCACCCAAACCTGTCCAAAACACCATAAAATCATGCCTAAACACTCCCCCTCGCTCATCAAGCCCACGGGAGAAGATCTGGCACATTCAACACACCCACAGACACATAAATGTCACCCAATGCGTACAAAAACCGCAAAAACACCCAATCACACCAAAAGCCACCATTTTGTGCCTTTCTTGGGACGAACTCGTGCATATGAGCTCACAAATACATAAATAAACAAACATTGTATTTGTCAAAGTACAAAAACAATAAAATACTTGTTTATACAATCAAAAGAACAAAAAGTGCATGCATTTCTCCTCTCTCCCTAAAAAAGAGTCAAAGCATGGCAAAAGGGGACCGTCGTGATCACTCCGACTCGGAGTCGTCGCCGGAATCATCCTCCTCACCCTCCTCAGAGCTGTCGTCATCTTGGATGCTGCCCACCTCCTCCTCGGGGCCATTCTGCTCCTGGCCATCATCGCCACCCTCCGGTGCCTCATGGATCTCGCCATCTGAATCATCGTCCTCGTACTGCACCCAAGGCTGGGGCTCGGCATAGTACCCATGCCACTCAGGCACGGTAGTGAAAGGGGGCTGGTAGGGATCATCCTCGCCATCATCACCATCGGGCTGGGGCTGCTGACTAGACCCGCCCGCCTGTGAGCCAGAAGGAGCCAAAGCCGGCCTAGGCCTCTTCTTCGGAGGCACAACGTCACCAGGCTGAGAGCTACACCTCCCCTTCCAATGCTCCGCGCTCCTTCCGAAACCGGGCGCAAGATCTTCACAAAGACCGGTGAGCGCCTTTCGCCACCGTCCCGAATGTCTTGGCTGGAACCTCGTTCAATGAAAATGTAAGAGGCAAATAAGCAATCAATACGTACAAGCAGCGCTTAAAAGCTTGAATGAATCAGAAAAGAAAGGATTGCTCACAGAAGTAGTCCCGCGAGGCAGCCGCAGATGCAGGTGAGTCTCAGACATGTCAAAAGAGGAGCGGCGAATACTACCCCCACCATACTCAAAAAGCGAGGAGGTGCCGGTATCTCGCATCCCCGCCGCCCTCCCGGCAGCCATCACCCGAGGAGTCACCAATCGGGTGAAGACGAACCGGGCTTAGTCCCCACCATCGAAAGCTCGGCAAAGAAAGATACCGGTCCGCAATGCTTCCAAGTCGTGTGGCCCGAATATGCCATATCCCCACAGGAGGATCATGAGGAACGCGAGAAGCAGCGCCAGGACCGTGATGTGTGCAGACTCTCTCCCCCAAATACAGGGCATCTCCCTCCAGGTCAATCAGAAGCCTCCTCGTCCTGGTCACCAGGGCAGCAGCACCGACCACATCCTGGTCATACCTACCATGCCAGGGGAAATGTCTCAACCCAACAGGGGTACCCCTTAAAGCGATCATCGTGTCATGGTAGCAAGCCGTCTTACGGGGCTTCGCCCCGTCCACTTTCCGGCTCTCCCTCGCTCCAAAAGTCCGACGGCGAATAGCAGGGAACAGATCTGCCGCGATCCTCTCAGTACAGTCAGCGTGAATCGCCAAACACCTCATAAGCCCACACCCGAAATCAAAAGACAGAAAGCTTTCTGCAGGCAAAGAACAAGAAAAAGAATAAAGAGAGAAAAGTCAAATGCGGTAGTCAAGTTGCGAAAAAGCATAGGACATACCTCCAAAGACAAGCCTCGATAAAAATCCAAAGAGGTCACACCGCTCTCGCTCACCTCATCCAGCCTCGTACACCCGAGCCAAACCAGCCTCTCCCCAAGAAAAAGTGGACACCTGGTTCCAATCACGAAGAGGCTCCAAAGAAAAGGGTCAATGTCGTCGTGGAGGCATTACGTATCAGGTGTCGAAAACCCGGCCCATACGAAGGTTTCTAGCCAATCGCCAAGAAGAACCATAGCGGCACCCTCGAAAAAGACGGCACCGATGAGTCAAAGCAGAGTGCAGTCCGCCGGCCGGAACCCCATTGCCCTTCGTGCGAAAGGTCATGCGCCTGGCCAAGGCTCTAATGGCGTCTGGGCTCAGCACGCCGGTGTCCTCAGAAAAGATCGGCCTCTCTGTGAACTGCAGATCGGTAATGGCAGTGAAGTCATATGGAGTGATGGTCGACTCACCCCAAGAAAGATGAAACGTGTGGGTAGAATCCCACCAGTACTGTCTGAAGGCACGCACTAGCTCTATGCTCCTGGCCGTGTCTCCAAAGTCTCCAACAGCTGTGAAAAATGGTCCAAGACCAAGAAATAATACCAGTCCCCTGGGACTGTCTGCAAATCAAGAGCCCTAAGAAGACCCCAGATGGTCGCAATAGCCTCAGGAGACCCCTTGGTCCGCAAAGTCTGCAGATAAGCACAGCACAGGTATCAAAAGCATACTTATCACAATATGTGCATTCATTCATGTGCATTTTTCAAAACAAAAAAAAATCACCAAATTCTTTCAAAAAGAAGAAAAACAGAAAAAGAAAAAATCTTTCAAAATAATGCACTTCATGCCAAGCATGCAATTCCTCTTTGGGTGCGATTTCCCCCAATTTCAATCTCAAACCCTAGAAATCAAATTTCAAAAAGGGTTAATCTGTTAAAAATACTTACCCCCTTCTGCTCCATAGTGGAAGTATGAAAGTCGAGACCCGGGTAAAGCCCATGTCCCTCGGGGAATTTCTTCCGTCTATTCCGATCGACGAGTCTCCTCCTCTCGGACAAGACTTGTTGCACATTCCTTCTCAATTCGGCTCGCGGAGGCATTATCAAAATCTTTGATTTGAATCAAATTGAGGGAAGAAATTTCAAATTTTTCTCTCCCTTTCTCTCTCTGTTCTCGGCGGCAATGGGTGTTTATTTAGGTCTGTCTTACGACCTACGGTTTTAATTAAAACTGCCTGGGAACCTCCCCATGTCGGACGACAACCATGGTCCAGAAGAGGTGATTTTCCCCTTTTTGCCCCTGATTAAGTTCCGTCAGCCTATCTTGGCTGCTCATCATCATAATTCATCAGTTCATTTGGGGTCAAATGCCCATCTCCCTTGGTCAACACAGAAATTGGCCTGGATGGCCATAAACTACCCGGTCCGGAAAACCGTACAGTTTCCAAACACAGAAAAATGGCCCGAAATGGCCATAAACTACCCGGTCCGGAAAACCGTACAGTTTCCAAACACAGAAAATGGCCCGAAATGGCCATAAACTACCCGGTCCGGAAAACCGTACAGTTTCCAAACACAGAAATTAGCCCGGAATGGCTTTAAACTACCCGATCCGGAAAGACCGTACAGATTTCCCACACAGTAAAAATTCGCGGGTGACTCCCAAAGAAAAAAGTCACATCTTCGCGGGTGACTCCCAAAGAAAAAACAGTCAAATTCGCGGGTGACTCCCAAAGAAAAAGGTCACATCTTCGGGGTGACTCCCCACCAAAAACAGTCAAATTCGCGGGTGACTCCCAAAGGAAAAAGTCAAATTCACGGGTGACTCCCAAAGGAAAAAGTCAAATTCGCGGGTGACTCCCAAAGAAAAAAGTCAAATCCTCGGGGTGACTCCCCACCAAAAACAGTCAAATTCGCGGGTGACTCCCAAAGGAAAAAGTCAAATTCGCGGGTGACTTCCCAAAGAAAACAGTCAAATTCGCGGGTGACTCCCAAAGAAAAAGTCAAATCTTCGGGGTGACTCCCCTTGGAACAGTCAATATCAGGGTATAAACGCCCATCTTCGGGGTGACTCCCCACCAAAAACAGTCAAATTCGCGGGTGACTCCCAAAGAAAAAAGTAACATCTTCGGGGTGACTCCCCTTGGAATAGTCAAATCTCGGGTATAAACGCCCATCTTCGGGGTGACTCCCCTTGGAACAGTCAATATCGGGTATAAACACCCACCTTCGGGGTGACTCCCCTTGGAATAGTCAATCTCGGGTACAAAGCCCGTAGCCTTCATTTGGCACGTCCATCTTTAACGAACTACGATTCGGCTTGATTCCCCCACGGAACGAACAGTGTCAAACCGCCTTCGAGACGATCAAGGCCTACTTGGTCCATCCCCCAATCTTGTGTCCTCCACATAAGGACAAGCCCTTGTTGCTATATTTGACAGTTACAGACACAGCTGTCGGACCCATGTTCGCACAAGAAAAGCCAGATTCAAAGGTGGAAAATGCCATATACTTCGTCAGCCGAAAGCTTCAGGGCAACGAATTGAACTACTCAGCTTTAGAGAAAACCTGTGCAGCTTTGGTATGGGTGGTCGGCAAACTGAGACACTACCTCTTAGCGCACACAGTGCACCTAGTGTCAAAGATGGATCCCATCAAGTGCCTATTCGGAAAGGCTTCTCTGTCGTCAAGACTAGCGAAATGGCCATTCTTCCTAGCCGAATTCGATATCAAGTTCGTAACCCGTAAGGCAATCAAAGGCCAAGCTCTGCCAAGCTCTGTCAGATCATTTGGCAGATTTCCCAAGCTCAGAAACGCACGAGTTCGAACCCCAATTTCCAGACGATTGAATCTTCATGATAGAGGGAACGGACCGTTGGCAGTTGTTCTTTGATGGGGCCGCAAACAAAAGGGGCAATGGTATCGGCATGGTGTTGGTTGATCCAAAGGATGTGCACACCCCCATCGCTATCAAGTTAAATTTCCTGGCTACTAACAACGCCGTGGAATACGAAGCTTGTATAGCCGGCCTCGAGGCAGCCTTGGAACGAAACGTCGAAAAGCTGGAGGTGTACGGAGACTCTCAGCTAATCATCAATCAGGTATCCAATAAGTGGAGAACGGTGGACCCGTACCTGCAGATGTACTATGCCTACATGGAGGACTTGATCGACCAATTCAAGGAAGTCACGTTCCATTACCTACCCCGGGACAAGAACAGGTTCGCGGATGCCCTGGCCACTTTGGCCTCTTTGGTGGAAATTCCAGAGGGAAAATCAGTAAAACCATTCAGGGTTGGGAGGCGCGAGAACCCCGCCTACTATTTCCAGATCGAGCTAGAAAAGGTCGATGACTTGTGGTACAGCCAGATATTTCAGTACCTTAAGCATGGCGAAGCCTCGTTCCCGACGGAAGAGGATGGTAGACTAAAAGAAGGTCTCCGCGCCAAAAGTTTACATGCTTTGAAAAGGTTGTCTGCACAGTACGTTATTCTGGGAGATGACCTATGGAAGAAAAGGCACCGAGGCCCACTTCTACTCTGCATCAGCAAGTCTAAAGCCAGAAAGGTCATGGAAGAAGTCCATGGTGGCGCATGCGGGCCACATATGAACGCCCGAGACTTGATGTTCAGCATACTCAGGATGGGTTACTATTGGATCTCCATGGAAACCGATCGCATTCGGGCCTTGTACGAACCTGGGATAAGTGTCAGCGGTTCTCCAATCTCAACCATATACCTCCCCATGATCTCTACTGCATGAGCACTCCTTGGCCATTCGCAACGTGGGGGATCAACGTTATTGGGAAGATAACTCCTGCCGGCAGTAACGAACACGAGTTCGTGTTGGTCGCTGTAGATTACTTCACCAGGTGGGTTGAAGCAGCATCCTATAAAGTCCTCAACTCCAAAAAGGTGGCCCGTTTCATAAAAGAGAACATTCTGTGCCGATATGGAGTTCCAAATGAGATTATCTCAAACAACGGGTCACACTTCGAGGGACACACCGACGAACTGCTCGCAGAATTCAGAATCAAGCGACATAAGTCTTCCCCTTATCGCCCTCAAACCAATGGTGCTGTCGAGGCCGCAAACAAAAATCTAGAAAGGATCATCCGGAAGATGGCTGAGAGAAGCCGGATTGGCACGAGAAGCTTCACTTAGCGCTTTGGGGCTACTGTACTTCGCAAGAACGGCCACCGGTGAAACCCCGTTCGCTTTGACATATGGGATGGATGCCGTTTTGCCCATCGAGTTAGAAATACCCTCTCTACGGGTTCTTCTTGAAAATGAGGTCAACGAAATAGAATGGCTTCAGAGTCGACATGACGAGTTAGCTCTCCTGGACGAGCGAAGGCTTAAGGCAATGGAGCACATCCGGGCTTATCAGAAGAGCATGGCTAGGGCCTTTGACAAGAAGGTACATCCCCGCGACATAAAAGTGGGTGATTTGGTCCTAAAAGTAAAGCCGCCAAATCAATTCAGTCCTTTGGGCAAATGGGCTCCAATCTGGGTAGGCCCGTATCTGGTAAAAGAGATCTTCTCTGGCGGAGCAATGAAGTTGACAGATTTGGATGGTAATCCCTTCATGCGCCTGGTGAACGGCGACAAACTGCGCCGCTATTACATCTGAATCGAGTCCCCCCTCTATAAAAAAAAGAGAAATAAAAAAAAAACAAAACAAAAGCGCGAAAATAATGTACCCAGACGAGACTGAAAACCTCTCAAAAGGCAGTCCCTGCAAAACAAATGGCGCGCTCGGTGCTAAAAGAATATACCCAACTAGGCTGAAAACCCTAAAAACGGGCGGTCTAGGTAAAAAACAGGGTTGCACCATTTGTGCCCCTTCTATCTATCCCTTTCTTAAACACAAAGTTAATTGGGTCGAACTACGGAGACCTGAGCCCCTTAGTCCAATCTGTAAAAGGGGAACGTAGGCAGCCGTTCGCGGTTCGGTCTAAAAATCATAAAAATCACCAAATCCTGTCAACAGTTGTATTTGTGATTACCAAAATGCGTCTTGATTAAGTTCTGAAGTAATTTAAACTTTCATCACATTAATACATTCATTGATCAGTTCAAGCACGATTCACTCTCGACTCATTAACATTAGCAAAATAATATCTTTTAAAAGGTACATCTAAATTGTCTGTGTCGGCAAATAAGGGATACAAGGATAGGTCACCTAATCCTAGTCGCTCGTTCCCACTCCTGAACTAGCACCCTTCTTCTTCCTCTTCCTCGGTCCTCGGGAGGTCTTTGGCTTAGCTATCCCAAATATTTCTGTCTCCCGTCGCCCCGGCTCGGGAATAATGCGAGTCGGTGAGTCAACCAATCCGGCAGCTCTCAGCGCCGCCTGGGCAGCTCTCTCCTCTCTCAGAGCTGTCCTCCGAGCCATAACTTCAGGGTCGTCCCTCATCTTGGCTCTCCTCTCTACGAGTCTCTCAAAATCCGCTGCCGGATCATCAGTCACGTTGTCGGGGTCAGCCTGTGCCTCAGCATCGCGTAGCTCCAAGCTAGATTGGTCTCCTCCTCGGCAGTATGCTTCAATGGTGTGCTGAAATGGTCCCATCTGCTCCCCGTACCAAATGAGATACAAGGTGGACAGATATGTGATTCCCCGGGTCTTCCGTATCAGCGTATGAGTAGGAAAAGCTGCTCTTGAAAAAGCCCTGGCAAAGAACCTAAGAGTCTGGACATCAGTCATGTCAAGAGGAACGGTATCCCGGGTCATCTGCTCCCCGAACCCATCAACAGCCTGCTGTGGGTATCCATACTGCCTCTGAACAAGCAAGGGAATGCTAAATGAAGAGAATCGCAATCCCGGTAACCTCACTATAACAGAGTCATCCTGCCTACCGCTCATGGTCTCAAGCCTCCATCCAGGAACCCAGTACTGGATATCTGTGGTAGTATACCTGGCCAATCGCCCCTGCCAACTCTCCCGTGAAGCCTCCGGAGCCACTCGCCTCTGCTGTGTGACCCAAGGTGCTGCAGTCTGCCCAACAGGTAATGGGGAGATGAGCCTCAATCGCTCAAAGAGCCACAATGACAAGAGACTGGGGCTGCCACGTCCCATATGCACCGACCCTCCAGCTAGTCGGTCCATCCCATGATACATCTCTGCCAGCAGAATGGGAACTATGTCTCTCTCTCCCTGCCCGAGTCGGATCTCAGTCAGTGTGGTACCTCGAGAGCCCCGCATATGTCTAACAACTCCCAGCAGTAAACCAGAACATACCCTGTCGTACTCACAAAAGCAGTACAGGGAGATCATGATCAGCATAAAAATATCCATGGTTGTGGACGGGTCAAATAGCTCCGGATGCGATACAGCTAATCGGGCTATTTGGGCCAGGTCAACAAAGGACAGGTCAAGAATCAGATCAGTCACCTGCTCGGGGTGAAATCGCAAGAAATCGGCCAACTGCTCAGCCAAAGGTCGCGGATCTCGGGGAAAGACTGCATCTCTAAGCTCAGCTCCCCCAATCAGTGCCCGAAACTCCTCAATGGTGGGTATGAGATCAATATACGAGAGGGTAAAGACATGCCTCTCGCAATCCCAGTACCTGGATGCTTCCCGGAGAAGGTTCCAATCAACCGCCCACTCCTTTAATACCCAGATGCATCTCAACCCATATCGTTGGTCGATGATCCTTCTATTGTTGCTGCGATGATGGCGGGTCAGATTTATGAGATCGGAATGAAATTGACGCTCTTTGGTCTTAGATCTATCGTCATAATGTTCCATTTTGGGCCAAAGATCAAATCTTGGGGCTAATTTTGAGGTGGAAGGCAAGTTTGAAGCCTACTGGAACTGCTGGAATGAGTGGTTTACGAGTCTGCCTTTTATAAAGTGACGGGGCTTGCTTACCAAGAAACCTGTCTCCAGGACTCTCCTTGTCGTGCGACATGAAGGCTCCATGAAGTCCGATGTCGGATGACATGGAGAGTTCCATCGTGAACACCGCTAAAGAATCGGCAAAGAACCTCAAGCACCCCCAACGCTTGCTCAAAAAAACCACCCAAACCTCGTCCAAAACACCATAAAATCATGCCTAAACACTCCCCTCGCTCATCAAGCCCACGGGAGAAGATCCGCACATTCAACACACCCACGTATTACGTAAATGTCACCCAATGCGTACAAAAACCGCAAGAACACCCAATCACACCAAAAGCCACCATTTTGTGCCTTTCTTGGGACGAACTCGTGCATATGAGCTCACAAATACATAAATAAACAAACATTGTATTTGTCAAAGTACAAAAACAATAAAATACTTGTTTATACAATCAAAAGAACAAAAAGTGCATGCATTTCTCCTCTCTCCCTAAAAAAGAGTCAAAGCATGGCAAAAGGGGACCGTCGTGATCACTCCGACTCGGAGTCGTCGCCGGAATCATCCTCCTCACCCTCCTCAGAGCTGTCGTCATCTTGGACACTGCCCACCTCCTCCTTGGAGCCGCTCTGCTCCTGGCCATCATTGCCACCCTACGGCGCCTCATGGATCTCGCCATCTGAATCATCGTCCTCGTACTGCGCCCAAGGCTGGGGCTCGACATAGTACCCATGCCACTCAGGCACGGTAGTGAAAGGGGGCTGGTAGGGATCATCCTCGCCATCATCATCATCGGGCTGGGGCTGCTGACTAGACCCGCCCGCCTGTGAGCCAGAAGGAGCCAAAGCCGGCCTAGGCCTATTCTTCGGAGGCACAACGTCACCAGGATGAGAGCTACACCTCCCCTTCCAATGCTCCGCGCTCCTCTCAAACCGGCGCAAAGATCTTCACAAAGACCGGTGAGCGCCTTCGCCACCGTCCTGAATGTCTTGGCTGGAACTTGTTCAATGAAAACAGAAGAGGCAGTCAGAAGCAATCAATTAAGTTCCGTCAGCCTATCTTGGCTGCTCATCATCAAAATTCATCAGTTCATTTGGGGTCAAATGCCCATCTCCCTTGGTCAACACAGAAATTGGCCCAGAATGGCCATAAACTACCCGGTTCGGAAAACCGTACAGTTTCCAAACACAAAAAATGGCCCGAAATGGCCATAAACTACCCGGTCCGGAAAACCGTACAGTTTCCAAACACAGAAAATGGGCCGGAATGGCCATAAACTACCCGGTCCGGAAAACCGTACAATTTCCAAACACAGAAATTAGCCCGAAATGGCTTTAAACTACCCAAATGGAAAGACCGCATGCATTTCCCACACAAGAAAATTCAAGGTGACTCCCAAAGAAAAAGTCACATCTTCGGGTGACTCCCAAAGAAAAACAACAAATTCGCGGGTGAATCCCAAAGAAAAAGGTCACATCTTCGGGGTGACTCCCCACCAAAAACAGTCAAATTCGCGGGTGACTCCCAAAGGAAAAAGTCAAATTCACGGGTGACTCCCAAAGGAAAAACTCAAATTCGCGGGTGACTCCCAAAGAAAAAAGTCAAATCTCTGGTGACTCCCCCACCAAAAACAAATAAATTCGCGGGTGACTCCCAAAGGAAAAAGTCAAATTCGCGGGTGACCTCCCAAAGAAAACAGTCAAATTCGCGGGTGACTCCCAAAGAAAAAGTCAAATCTTCGGGGTGACTCCCCTTGGAACAGTCAATATCAGGGTATAAACGCCCATCTTCGGGGTGACTCCCCACCAAAAACAGTCAAATTCGCGGGTGACTCCCAAAGAAAAAAGTCACATCTTCGGGGTGACTCCCCTTGGAATAGTCAAATCTCGGGTATAAACGCCCATTTTCGGGGTGACTCCCCTTGGAACAGTCAATATCGGGTATAAACACCCACCTTCAGGGTGACTCCCCTTGGAACAGTCAATCTCAGGTACAAAGCCCGTAGACTTTCATTTGGCACGTCCATCTTTAACGAACTACGATTCGGCTTGATTCCCCCACGTAACGAACAGTGTCAAACCGCCTTCGAGACGATCAAGGCCTACTTGGTCCATCCCCCAATCTTGTGTCCTCCACATAAGGACAAGCCCTTGTTGCTATATTTGACAGTTACAGACACAGCTGTCGGAGTCATTCTCGCACAAGAAAATCCAGATTCAAAGGTGGAAAATGCCATATACTTCGTCAGCCGAAAGCTTCAGGGCAGCGAATTGAACTACTCAGCTTTAGAGAAAACCTGTGCAGCTTTGGTATGGGTGGTCGGGAAACTGAGACACTACCTCTTAGCGCACACAGTGCACCTAGTGTCAAAGATGGATCCCATCAAGTGCCTATTCGGAAAGGCTTCTCTGTCGTCAAGACTAGCGAAATGGCCATTCTTCCTAGCCGAATTCGATATCAAGTTCGTAACCCGCAAGGCAATCAAAGGCCAAGCTCTGTCAGATCATTTGGCAGATTTCCCAAGCTAAGAAATGCCCGAGTTCGAACCCCAATTTCCAGACGATGAAATTTTCAAGATAGAGGGAACGGACCGTTGGCAGTTGTTCTTTGATGGGGCCGCAAACAAAAGGGGCAATGGTATCGGCATGGTGTTGGTTGATCCAAAGGATGTGCACACCCCAATAGCTATCAAGTTAAATTTCCTGGCTACTAACAACGTCGTGGAATACGAAGCTTGTATAGCTGGCCTCGAGGCAGCCTTGGAACGAAACGTCGAAAAGCTGGAGGTGTACGGAGACTCTCAGCTAATCATCAATCAGGTATCCAATAAGTGGAGAACGGTGGACCCGTACCTGCAGATGTACTATGCCTACATGGAGTACTTGATCGACCAATTCAAGGAAGTCACGTTCCATTACCTACCCCGGGACAAGAACAGTTCATGGATGCCCCGGCCACTTTGGCCTCTTTGGTGGAAATTCCGTAGGGAAAATCAAGAAACCGCCAGGGCTTGGAGGCGCGAGAACCTCGCCATCCGTTGCCGATCGAGCTAGAAAAGGTCGATGACTTGTGGTACAGCCAGATATTTCAGTACCTTAAGCATGGCGAAGCCTCGTTCCCGACGGAAGAGGATGGTAGACTAAAAGAAGGTCTCCGCGCCAAAATTTTACAAGCTTTGAAAAGGTTATCTGCACAGTACGTTATTCAGGGAGATGACCTATGGAAGAAAAGGCATCGAGGCCCACTTCTACTCTGCATCAGCAAGTCTAAAGCCAGAAAGGTCATGGGAGAAGTCCATGGTGGCGCATGCGGGCCATATATGAACGCCCGAGCCTTGATGTTCAGCATACTCAGGATGGGTTACTATTGGATCTCCATGGAAACTGACTGCATTCAGTTTGTACGAACCTGGGATAAGTGTCAGCGGTTCTCCAATCTCAACCATATACCTCCCCATGATCTCTACTGCATGAGCACTCCTTGGCCATTCGCAACGTGGGGGATCGACGTTATTGGGAAGATAACTCCTGCCGGCAGTAACGGACACGAGTTCGTGTTGGTCGCTGTAGATTACTTCACCAGGTGGGTTGAAGCAGCGTCCTACAAAGTCCTCAACTCCAAAAAGGTGGCCCGTTTCATAAAAGAGAACATTCTGTGCCGATATGGAGTTCCAAATGAGATTATCTCAGACAACGGGTCACACATCGAGGGACACACCGACGAACTGCTCGCAGAATTCAGAATCAAGCGACATAAGTCTTCCCCTTATCGCCCTCAAACCAATGGAGTTGTTGAGGCCGCAAACAAAAATCTAGAAAGGATCATCCGGAAGATGGCTGAGAGAAGCCGGGATTGGCCTGAGAAGCTTCACTTAGCGCTTTGGGGCTACCGTACTTCAGTAAGAATGGCCACCGGTGAAACCCCGTTCGCTTTGACATATGGGATGGATGTCGTTTTGCCCATCGAGTTAGAAATACCCTCTCTACAGGTTCTTCTTGAAAATGAGGTCAACGAAATAGAATGGCTTCAGAGTCGACATGACGAGTTAGCTCTCCTGGACGAGCGAAGGCTTAAGGCAATGGAGCACATCCGGGCTTATCAGAAGCGCATGGCTAGGGCCTTTGACAAGAAGGTACATCCCCGCGACATAAAAGTGGGTGATTTGGTCCTAAAAGAAAAGCCGCCGAATCAATTCAGTCCTTTGGGCAAATGGGCTCCAATCTGGGTAGGCCCGTATCTGGTAAAAGAGATCTTCTCTGGCGGAGCAATGAAGTTGACAGATTTGGATAGTAATCCCTTCATGCACCTGGTGAACGGCGACAAACTTCGCCGCTATTACGTCTGAATCGAGTCCCCCCCTCTATAAAAAAAAAGAGAAATAAAAAAAAAACAAAACAAAAGCGCGAAAATAATGTACCCAGACGAGACAGAAAACCTCTCAAAAGGCAGTCTGTGCAAAACAAAGGGCGCGCTCTGTGCTAAAAGAATATACCCAACTAGGCTGAAAACCCTAAAAACGGGTGGTCTAGGTAAAAAACAGGGTTGCGCCATTTGTCACCCTTCTATCTATCCCTTTCTTAAACACAAAGTTAATTGGGTCGAACTACGGAGACCTGAGCCCCTTAGTCCAATCTGTAAAAGGGGAACGTAGGCAGCCGTTCGCGGTTCGGTCTAAAAATTATAAAAATCACCAAATCCTGTCAACAGTTGTATTTGTGATTACCAAAATGCATCTTGATTAAGTTCTGAAGTAATTTCAACTTTCATCACATTAATACATTCATTGATGAGTTCAAGCACGATTCACTCTCGACTCATTAACATTAGCAAAATAATATCTTTTAAAAGGTACATCTAAATTGTCTGTGTCGACAAATAAGGGATACAAGGATAGGTCACCTAATCCTAGTCGCTCATTCCCACTCCTGAACTAGCACCCTTCTTCTTCCTCTTCCTCGGTCCTCGGGAGGTCTTTGGCATAGCTATCCCAAATATTTCTGTCTCCCGTCGCCCTGGCTCGGGAATAATGTGAGTCGGTGAGTCAACCAATCCGGCAGCTCTCAGCGCCGCCTGGGAAGCTCTCTCCTCTCTCAGAGCTGTCCTCCGAGCCATAACTTCAGGGTCGTCCCTCATCTTGGCTCTCCTCTCTACGAGTCTCTCAAAATCCGCTGTCGGATCATCACCACGTTGTCGTGGTCAGCCCGTGCCTCAAAAATCGCGTAGCTCCAAGCTAGATTGGTCTCCTCCTCGCCTCGGCAAAGATGCTTCAATGGTGTGCCGAAATGGTCCCATCTGCTCCCCGTACCAAATGAGATACAAGGTGGACAGATATGTGATTCCCCGGGTCTTCCATATCAGCGTATGAGTAGGAAAAGCTGCTCTTGAAAAAGCCCTGGCAAAGAACCTAAGAGTCTGGACATCAGTCATGTCAAGAGGAACGGTATCCCGGGTCATCTGCTCTCTGAACCCATCAACAGCCTGCTGTGGGTATCCATACTGCCTCTGAACAAGCAAGGGAATGCTAAATGATGAGAAGCGCAATCCCGGTAACCTCACTATAACAGAGTCATCCTGCCTACCGCTCATGGTCTCAAGCCTCCATCCAGGAACCCAGTACTGGATATCAGTGGTAGTATACCTGGCCAATCGCGCCTACCAACTCTCCCGTGAAGCCTCCGGAGCCACTCGCCTCTGCTGTGTGACCCAAGGTGCTGCAGTCTGCCCAACAGGTAATGGGGAGATGAGCCTCAATCGCTCAAAGAGCCACAATGACAAGAGACTGGGGCTGCCACATCCCATATGCACCGACCCTCCAGCTAGTCGGTCCATCCCATGATACATATCTGCCAGCAGAATGGGAACTATATCTCTCTCTCCCTGCCCGAGTCGGATCTCAGTCAGTGTGGTACCTCGAGAGCCCCGCATATGTCTAACAACTCCCAGCAGTAAACCATAACATACCCCGTCGTACTCACAAAAGCAGTACAGGGAGATCATGATTAGCATAAAAATATCCATGGATGTGGACGGGTCAAATAGCTCCGGATGCGATACAGCCAATCGGGCTATCTGGGCCAGGTCAACAAAGGACAGGTCAAGAATCGATCGCCACCGCTTCGGGGTGAAATCCCAAGAAAGCGGCCAACTGCTCAGCCAAAGGTCGCGAATCTCGGGGAAAGACTGCATCTCTAAGCTCAGCTCCCCCAATCAGTGCCCGAAACTCCTCAATGGTGGGTGTGAGATCATTATACGAGAGGGTAAAGACATGCCTCTCGCAATCCCAGTACCTGGATGCAGCCCGGAGAAGGTTCCAATCAACCGCCCACTCCTTTAATGCCCAGATGCATCTCAACCCATATCGTTGGTCGATGATCCTTCTATTGTTGCAGCGATGATGGCGGGTCAGATTTATGAGATCGGAATGAAATTGACGCTCTTTGGTCTTAGATCTATCGTCATAATGTTCCATTTTGGGCCAAAGATCAAATCTTGGGGCTAATTTTGAGGTGGAAGGCAAGTTTGAAGCCTGCTGGAACTGCTGGAATGAGTGGTTTACGAGTCTGCCTTTTATAAAGTGCCGGGGCTTGCTAACCAAGAAACCTGTCTCCAGGACTCTCTTTGTCGTGCGACATGAAGGCTCCATGAAGTCCTGTGTCGGACGACATGGAGAGTTCCATCAGGAACACCAAGAAATGCAGAATCGCAAAGAACCTCAAGCAGCCCAATGCTTGCTCAAAACCACCCAAACCTGTCCAAAACACCATAAAATCATGCCTAAACACTCCCCCTCGCTCATCAAGCCCACAGGAGAAGATCTGGCACATTCAACACACCCACAGACACATAAATGTCACCCAATGCATACAAAAACCACAAAAACACCCAATCACACCAAAAGCCACCTTTTTGTGCCTTTCTTGGGACGAACTCGTGCATATGAGCTCACAAATACATAAATAAACAAACATTGTATATGTCAAAGTACAAAAACAATAAAATACTTGTTTATACAATCAAAAGAACAAAAAGTGCATGCATTTCTCCTCTCTCCCTAAAAAAGAGTCAAAGCATGGCAAAAGGGGACCGTCGTGATCACTCCGACTCGGAGTCGTCGCCGGAATCATTCTCCTCACCCTCCTCAGAGCTGTCGTCATCTTGGATGCTGCCCACCTCCTCCTCGGAGCCGCTCTGCTCCTGGCCATCATCGCCACCCTCCGGCGCTTTATGGATCTCGCCATCTGAATCATCTTCCTCGTACTGCGCCCAAGGCTGGGGCTCAGCATAGTACCCATGCCACTCAGGCACGGTAGTGAAAGGGGGCTGGTAGGGATCATCCTCGCCATCATCACCATCGGGCTGGGGCTGCTGACTAGACCCGCCTGCCTGTGAACCAGAAGGAGCCAAAGCCGGCCTAGGCCTCTTCTTCGGAGGCACAACGTCACCAGGCTGAGAGCTACACCTCCCCTTCCAATGCTCCGCGCTCCTTCCGAAACCGGGCGGCAAGATCTTCACAAAGACCGGTGAGCGCCTTCGCCACCGTCCTGAATGTCTTGGCTGGAACCTGTTCAATGAAAACAGAAGAGGCAGTCAGAAGCACTCAATACAGACAGTAAAGCAGTTAAAAGCTTGAATGAATCAGAAAAGAAAGGATTGCTCACAGAAGTAGTCCCGCGAGGCAGCCGCAGATGCAGGTGAGTTTCAGATATGTCAAAAGAGGAGCGGCGAATACTACCCCCAGCCTCATACTCAAAAAAGCGAGGAGGTGCCGGTATCTGCATCCCCGCTGCCCTCCTGGGACGGAGGGAGTATACACTATACTACCTAAAAGTTACAACTAGGAATCTGGGATTCAATGTTTTTCCTAGGAGTGAGTGGAAGTAGTAGTTATGCCCTTTTCTCAGTAAATTTAGTAAATATGCTACTTCCTCCTTCTCAAAACAAAATTTCATTTTTTTTAAAATCAAGAACAAAAATGAATCAGTATTCATTTTGAGACGGAGGTAATTAATACAGTATCATTTACCACTGATACACATGTTATAGATTTATAAATATTTTATACTTTTATTATGAAAAAACTTTTATATTGTTGAAATGATGGATACTTTGTTTCCACAAAATTCACATCACATCACTCACATTATATATATATATATATATATATATATATATATATATATATATATATATATATATATATATTATGTATACAGATACCACAAAACATATCAAAATGGATGATAATTTTTTTTTGATAGGATTCTCACCGCTCCAAAAAATTTAACTAGGAGCGGCGAATACTACCCCCAGCCTCATACTCAAAAAAGCGAGGAGGTGCCGGTATCTGCATCCCCGCTGCCCTCCTGGCAGCCATCACCAGGAGTCACCTCCTGGTAGCAAGCCGTCTTACGGGGCTTCGCCCCGTCCACTTTCCGGCTCTCCCTCGCTCCAAAAGTCCGACGGCGAATAGCAGGGAACAGATCTGCCGCGATCCTCTCAGGCACAGTTCAGGCGTAACTGCCAAACACCTCATAAGCCCACACCTGAAATCAAAAGACAGAAAGCTTTCAGTGTGCAGCAACAGTAAAAGAATAAAGACAGAAAAGTCAAATGCGGTAGTCAAGTTGCGAAAAAGCATAGGACATACCTCCAGCACAGTCTGATAAAAATCCAAAGAGGTCACACTGCCTCTGCTCACCTCATCCAGGCCTCTGTACACCTGAGCCAAACCAGCCTCTCCCCAAGAAAAAGTGGACACCTGGCTCCAATCACGAAGAGGCTCCAGCAAAAGGGTCAATGTCGTCGTGGAGGCATTACAGAATAGGGTGTCAGAAAACCCGGCCCATACGAAGGCTCTAGCCAACTGCTCAGCAGTAACCATAGCGGCACCCTCAGCAAAAAGACGGCACTGATGAGTCAAAGCAGAGTGCAAGTCCGCCAGCGGAACCCCATTGCCCTTCAGGCGAAAGGTCATGCCAGTCAAGGCTCTAATGGCGTCTGGGCTCAGCACGCCGGGGTCCTCAGAAAAGATCGGCCTCTCTGTGAACTGCAGACCGGTAATAGCAGTGAAGTCATATGGAGTGATGATCGACTCACCCCAAGAAAGATGAAACGTGTGGGTAGAATCCCACCAGTACTGTCTGAAGGCACGCACTAGCTCTACGCTCCTGGCCGTGTCTCCAAAGTCTCCAACAGCTGTGAAAAATGGTCCAAGACCAGCAGCGAATACCAGTCCCTTGGGACTGTCCGGCAAATCAGAAGAGCCAAGAAGAAGACCCCAGATGGTCGCAATAGCCTCAGGAGACCCCTTGGTCCGCAAAGTCTGCAGATAAGCACAGCACAGGTATCAAAAGCATACTTATCACAATATGTGCATTCATTCATGTGCATTTTTCAAAAAAAAAAAATCACCAAATTCTTTCAAAAAGAAGAAAAACAGAAAAAGAAAAAATCTTTCAAAATAATGCACTTCATGCCAAGCATGCAATTCCTCTTTGGGTGCGATTTCCCCCAATTTCAATCTCAAACCCTAGAAATCAAATTTCAAAAAGGGATAATCTGTTAAAAATACTTACCCCCTTCTGCTCCATAGTGGAAGTATGAAAGTCGAGACCCGGGTAAAGCCCATGTCCCTCGGGGAATTTCTTCCGTCTATTCCGATCGACGAGTCTCCTCCTCTCGGACAAGACTTGTTGCACATTCCTTCTCGATTCGGCTCGCGGAGGCATTATCAAAATCTTTGATTTGAATCAAATTGAGGGAAGAAATTTCGAATTTTTCTCTCCCTTTCTCTCTCTGTTCTCGGCGGCAATGGGTGTTGATTTAGGTCTGTGTTACGACCTGCGGTTTTAATTATAACTGCCTGGGAACCTCCCCATGTCGGACGACAACCATGGTCCAGAAGGGGTTATTTTCCCCTTTTTGCCCCTGACTAAGTTCCGTCAGCCTATCTTGGCTGCTCATCATCAAAATTCATCAGTTCATTTGGGGTCAAATGCCCATCTCCCTTGGTCAACACAGAAATTGGCCCGGAATGGCCATAAACTACCCGGTCCGGAAAACCGTACAGTTTCCAAACACAAAAAACGGCCCGAAATAGCCATAAACTACACGGTCCGGAAAACCGTACAATTTTCAAACACAGAAAATGGCCCGGAATGGCCATAAACTACCCGGTCCGGAAAACCGTACAGTTTCCAAACACAGAAATTAGCCCGGAATGGCTTTAAACTACCCGGTCCGGAAAGACCGTACAGATTTCCCAAACAGTAAAAATTCGCGGGTGACTCCCAAAGAAAAAAGTCACATCTTCGCGGGTGACTCCCAAAGGAAAAACAGTCAAATTCGCGGGTAACTCCCAAAGAAAAAGGTCACATCTTAGGGGTGACTCCCCACCAAAAACAGTCAAATTCGCGGGTGACTCCCAAAGGAAAAAGTCAAATTCACGGGTGACTCCGAAAGGAAAAAGTCAAATTCGCTGGTGACTCCAAAGAAAAAAGTCAAATCCTCGGGGTGACTTCCCACCAAAAACAGTCAAATTCGCGGGTGACTCCCAAAGGAAAAAGTCAAATTTGCGGGTGACTTCCCAAAGAAAACAGTCAAATTCGCGAGTGACTCCCAAAGAAAAAGTCAAATCTTCGGGGTGACTCCCCTTGGAACAGTCAATATCAGGGTATAAATGCCCATCTTCGGGGTGACTCCCCACAAAAAATAGTCAAATTCGCGGGTGACTCCCAAAGAAAAAAGTCACATCTTCGGGGTGACTCCCCTTGGAATTGTCAAATCTCGGGTATAAACGCCCATCTTCGGGGTGACTCCCCTTGGAACAGTCAATATCGGGTATAAACACCCACCTTCGGGGTGACTCCCCTTGGAACAGTCAATCTCGGGTACAAAGCCCATAGCCTTTCATTTGGCACTTCCATCTTTAACGAACTACGATTCGGCTAGATTCCCCCACGGGATACGTAGGAATCCTCTTCATAAGAGGTCCAGCCACTTGACCATCTTGGTCACCTCTTTCCCCGCCGTTCGTGTCCGGCTCGGGATTCTCATTTTTTATCGACGACCCCGCTTCCCGTGGAAGTGACGTCGCCGAGGGGCTCTGTGAGTACCCCGACCCGAACTCATGTTTTGGGTCCATTTTAATTAATTGTTGGACTCATATAATTGCTAAAGAAGCAAATAGAGACCAATTGCCCATGCAGCCCAGCCAATCCATTGGGCCTGCCAAGCATTCGGCCCAATATGGCCAAAAGGAGTACGCTATCGTCCGACATGGGACACTAAGGCGGGTTAACTGCCCCTGTCGGACGACAAAGGACTTCCCATCAGCCTGCCTATAAATACAAGGCATGGCTGATCATTTTGGAGGACTTGGAGTGAATAGAGGGAGGATACCAGTAATATAGGGAAAACTCTGTCCAAATAGAGTCTCCCTCTCTCTCTCATACACACACACTCACCTCCCTCCTCACACACACACACACTTCAAGGTCAAGATCCAAAGAAGCTCCCTTTGTTGGTGTGTAGAAGGGGTGGACACCATACTACTGGTGATCTCACCTTGTGGACTACAATAGGTAGCCACTAAACCCTTCTCCCTCTTTAAATAAAGTCTTTAATACATTTATAATACATTGCATGCTTACTTGCTTTAATATTATGTAGAAATTGGAATTTTTGCATGATAAAGGTGGTGGAGAAGTGAATCTTCAATATTCACTTCTCCCCACCTCAGATCTGGACATTTGGTCATCTTAGGATCAATAAAGATTCAATCTTTACGCATTTGCATCGAGTTAGGAGGAGATGGCTACTTCAAAGTGGCCAAAAATATGTGATTCATCACATTTGGTCACTAAAGCCATGTGATCCTCCCATAATACTCATATATTACTGTTTTAATATCGCTACAAGCTAATAAAGGTGCTTAGTTTGCCTTGAGAAGCAAAGAGAAATCAAACAGATCAAGGGCACAGAATGGCCTATCCTCAGCCGGACGACACAGACTCCATGGAGATCCCGTGTCATACGACATGGAGATCCCGTAAGGCCGTAAAGCCATTCTTGGACTTCGATCTGTCCAGTATTACCCCTTTTGTAACTCAAAGCTTACCTAAGCATTTCTCAGGGCTCATAAGCCACTATTTGGGTGCCTATGATCTGTTTGGGTGCGATTTGTTGGAGGCGGTTTGCCACATGACATGAATAACCTCGGATGTTCCATGTCATGTGACATCCGTATCATACAAAGTCTATCGTGACTTTGTCCACTCCCGTCAATCCCAAACTGAGCTTAGACCTTCAAATAGTGTCTTGAATGAGTCAAATAAATGTCATTCCAGTTCCAGAAATAGCTTGGTCATTGTAAAAGACAATCTGACCAAGAGGTATCATGTCGTGCGACACCCTCTTTCTAGGAGGTCCTGTGTCGGACGACACCCAAACTCTCTGGGCAGATTGTCTTACCTTCTGCCTTGTTATGACAATCATGATATGTAAAAGGGTGTGGCCCCCTGTCATGGCTCACAAGTTGTACTCAGTCTTGATATTATCAATGAAATGTCAAAATTCGCATGCTTTGCTCATCGACACACCTTGCACACACACTTTGAATGTCCAAAATTGTCCAACGTTGATTGAAAGTCTCGAAAGAGGCGTGTTGGGTGAACTCTCTAGTTCTTCCCAAACACGTAACCAGACTCCCGAACCCAAAATACTCTTAAAATAGGTTTTTCAATGTTTTCCTTTAAAAACGGCGTGGCGACTCCCAAAACCGAAGTTTTTCAAAAGCTTATCATTACAATATACCCCCTTTCTTTTCTAAAAAAAAGGAAAAATGAGGAAAAATGATAAATTTCGGGCGAGCGTTCATTCACCAAGCCATCCCTGCATGTAAACAAAACAACTCCGAAAAGAGAAAGGGCCAGAAAGTTCCGTTTATAGACATGAAAGGAGTCATCATCTGAATCTCCGCTGAATCGCTCAGGAAAAGAAGAACAATCTACCCACCTGCGGTGAACCAACTTGTAGCAAGTATCAAGGGGGATCCCTAGCAATTCATTCAAGGCCTCCGAATGATTCCTATTGTATTTAGGAACAGCAATCTCGCCAGTCAAAGGCATATCCAAGATAATGGCAAATTCCTCCACAGTAGGCACCATCTCATTCAAAGAAAAATTGAAAAGATGAATAGAGGGATCCCAAAATCAAGCAGCACCCTGCAGAAGAGTCCAATCCGGTTGGAGGTTATTCAAGGTAAAAAGGATTCTGAATCCGAATTCTGCAATAATTCTATTGCGAGACCGGTTGCGAAACGACCTCACAAAATCTCTTGATGCTTGCTTGAAAGATCCAATCACCTCAGGCTGCAAAGAAAAATCTTCAACAATCATGGACGTTGGGGCAATCTCCTTGGAAGCCATGGAACGCAGGGTTGGAAAAGAAGACAAGAGTTTCACCCTAACAGAATATCTCTAGAGTTTGAAAGGCTAGGATAAGCTATCTAGCCGGACTACATGGTGATTTTATAGGGAAAATTGACAAAATCCTGTTCGAAGAAGGAAGAGGATCCTGCCTGGGTAGCGTGTCACGCGCGAGATACCTTGTCCCGCGCGATACATCGCTACGGCAAAACAGCAACAGTTCTGCATAAACAACAATCTAGCCCCGACTTGACAAAGCAAGTCTCGAAAAACCTGTACATACAATTCCCAACATACAGTGCAACACCAAATTCAAGCTCAAAATTGTGGCCTAGATGGCCATTCCATTTCCAAATCACGGAAAGTCGAGAAAGTTAAATAACTAACTAATTAGACCTAGGATTAGGACTTAAGAAAACCATGTTTTTGTGCTATCTACATGCTAACAGGTACCAAAGAAAAAGAAAAAATTGTCTAGGACCACACGGCCAAGATGTACAAATCATCATAAATCAAATAGAGAGAAAAGGAGGGGATCACGCCATCAAGTCGCCCGAGCCGCCGGCACCTCCGCCTTCACCACCACGAGGACTACCATCCCTCCTCGATCTCTTGGCTCCACAAGTCGGAGTCACCGCAGAGGCCACTGTTGAGGCCGCCAAAGAAGCCTTATGGAATAGCCTCTCTGACATGTCCGACACCAGGGCCATCAATCCCGCCATCTTGGTTGCCCCACGGTTGTAATCGGCCGCGGACATGGTGACCTGACAAACAAAGGAAATGAAATGTTCAGATGAAGTCGGACATATACACTTATATGGATGAATACCTGAAAAATAAACAGAAACATATCGAGGAGACATCAGGCGGGAGGCAGTAACCCTCGGGAATGTGGTCCAGAGTCGGGATATGGCCCATCATCGGCATACTCCCCATCATGTACGTGTAGCTCAGGGGACCAAAATCCGGCATGAAGGGCAGAGAACCAGTAGACTGAGAAGAAGTGTTGGGGGCTGATGAACCTGAGGCAGTGGCAGAGGCAGAGCCACGAGCATACGATCGCCTAGCGCCCACCAGAAGGGGACCCATCAGTCGAGGCAAGAACTCCTCGTAGGAGGCCCTGTGGACAACATAAGCCATTGCCGCATCACCCACCAGGAGACTAGCATAATCGTCGGCGGATCCGCCGGCACCATATATGGTAGTCTACCCCGGCCATGTTGTGGGAAGACCTGCTCACCAAGATACATAGTATCTCCCTCCAGAGATGCCAGCATCCTATGCATCTCTGTGGCATCCCAAGCACGATGGACCTCCCACTCCAACAAGGTCCATGGATAAAGGCCTAGCCGCTCATACTCAAAACCATCCAGCAGGGCCCGCGCCTCCGCGACCGTCAAGGTCCACTCCTGATCCTCATCCTCATCAACACTCCGATTGGGGTGGCTCCACCTCCTGATATCTGGGAACAAAGGATTCCGGCTCTCCATCTCAAACTTGTACAGCCCAAGGACAGTATAGCCCCATATCTGCACAAGAAAACAAAACGGATTCAGTATGGAATTAAGACAAAGTATACAGATAAAGGACAGAAACAGACTCAGGAGCATAGCTCCCAAGCATAAGAATACCCCGACAGGGTATCCCTGGTGTGCCTATACGCCTCGTCCATGGCGTGATAACAGAAGGCCAGCCCCGCTGAGCCCCAGTCATATGTACTCACCACATCCAAATTCACCAATAAACACAACAGAGAAAGACGGGCTGTAGAGGAGTGGTTCGCAAAGATGGTCTCGGAAAGAATGTACCAGAGGGCACCCCTCACCAACCGATCAGTAACTGCATTTGGCTTCTCCGCATAATCCTCAATCTGACGCCGGAGGGGTGTCAACTCAGCAGCAAACCCCTTAACCTTGTTTGGGGAGAAACCGATCAACTGCCTCCACACGGTGGGGCTCGCAGGCTTATAACCCGTAGTCTTCGGCAGGGGCTCGCCGGCAAACTCTAGCCCCGTGATAGCAAGGAAGTTCGTCGGAGTCATGGTTGCTTTCCCAAAGCGCAAATGAACGGTGTGGGTTGTATCCCACCACCTCTCCCTGATCGCCTGAAGGACTTGGGGAGTCCGTCTCATCCCCTGAAGGTTATCAACAAAAGTTAGAAGCCCCGTTTGGGCCACCCTATCCCGAACACCATCAAGATCCTTGATCTTGTTCCACACAGCTCTAGCCAGTTTCGGGCTCCCACGGCAATTCTTCGTCGCCCTGAATGACTGCAAAACACAGAAAGAGCGAAAAGAACAATGTTAGAAATTGTTCCATGGCAAAAGTTCAATGAAATAGAAGAAAATTTTCATTGGGACATTTCATCGAACACTTGACGTGCATACAAGAAAAGCTTGCTCAAAGAAGCAATTGATGACCCGAATCAACCCCTCCTACAATCCATGATGTGTAGGAGACTCATACGCACTCAACACAACAACAATCATTCAACAAATTCAACAAAAGACGAAGCATGCAAGAAAGAATCAAGTTCTAGGCAAAAAGCGAGGAAAAGATAGCAATTTATTGAATTTGTGATTCAAGGAAGCATGGGGTCAAATTCAAAGCAATACGGGAAACAAGAATTGAGGAAGAAGTTCTTACCAAACCCTCCCGAACAGCGGTGGAGATATGCGCGTCCCTATCGAATGTAAGATCATCGCGAGGATAATCCTTCCCGAGTAAATAACTCCCCAAAATCGGATTCTTTCCTTCTTGTGCCATTGATTGTGGAGAGAGGAAAGATTGAGAGATGTTTAGAGGGAGGAATCAACGAGCAATCCATGAAAAAATTGCAGAGAAAACGACCTTGGCTCGAGCTAGGGAGGGAATTTGAAAAGGATGTTTTCCAATTAAAAGAGCAGCTATTGTTTTATATTAGCCCCGACAGTACAAGTCTCGCACGAGATAAGATGTATCGCGCGAGATATGCCTTCGGGAAATTGACAAAATTGTCCTCGATAATAAGCGTCTACGCAACGTCAAAATTCAAAATTTTGACACATTTACCCTTGGAAGTGATAAACTAGCAAGGAAACGTGGAAAAATCGGCACCGCAAGTCACGGAACAAGCCGAACGTGACACCTGCACGATCGCCCAGTACGGCACCAGTCGCCCGAAAAGCAATTGATCCAAAAATCAACTCAGTTCACATGATTCAGAGCCCAGAAAGGTGAATCATCAAAAGAAAAGCTCGATCCAATGCCCAGACAGGTGGATCGTCAAATCAAAAGCCCGGTCCAACGCCCAGACAGGTGGATCGTCAAAACAAAAAGCCCGATTCAATGCCCAAACAGGTGGATCGTCAAAATAAAAGTCCGATTCAACGCCCAAACAGGTGAATCGTCATCCTCAACAACAAAAACCCCGATTCGGAGCCCAGAAAGGCGAATCGTCACAAAACCAACAGGACTCAAAGGACCGGAAAGGTAAGCCTTTATTTTCTAACAATATTTCCCGCAGGTTCGGAGCCTAGATAGGCGAATCTTCGGGCAGACAGGTATATTCAGAATTGGGTCTTGATTTGATTCCTCAGTATGAATTTATCTTTCAAAACAAAATCTCCTCTATATTCAAAATGATTTTCAAAATACATAAAGCAGCCTTTTCGTGTTTTGGAGTCGAACTACGTTATGGTCTAATTCTCCGATAGAGATACGTAGGAAGCCGTGCGGTCCGACCATTCCGATGTTCTGAATGATGTCTTTTCTATCGTTGACATGACTTCTTTCATAAGACTTGTCGACGAGGGGCTCTGTAGACACCCCATTCTGAACCCATCGGATTATATTTATACCACTCTAAGTCTCGCTTTGAGTCAAGAAGTAGAAATCCACCATTTCGTCATGTTTCGTTAAGTTTTGACTAACTACCGTTAGTTTGGGACTAAACTGCATACGAGACAGCGAGGGAAGGACAGAATTGTCCACAAGAGCAAAATCTCGCGCGGAATGGTGTGTCTCGCGCGAGATATTGTCCCTCTGCAGCATGCAGATGACAGTTTCCTCGTCGATTTCAACCTCTTTTCGGGATAAAACTTCATCCATCCGACCAACCAATAGAGTTTGGAGTCTGGAAACTTCTTGGAGTGTTTGATCTCATCCTCAACACCTCTCCGACACCTATAAATACTTGGTGACTTCCAAGGGTTCAAAGGTCCACAATTCCACAATTCACACACACATTTTACTAGTTTCTTTCCTTGAAAGAATCCTGTAAAATCACCATATAAATCACCACAAAGTTTGTTTGTCAATCTTGTTGATAAACAAACATCAAGATCCAAGTCAAAGGACTGAGGCAAAGCTCTGTCCGTATCGAGATTCGATTCTAAACTTGAGTCGAAACTCTGCCCAAATCACCTCTTGCAAGGTAACCCCTAAATCCCTTTTCTAATTGATTGTTAGAGTGGTATAAATCTATTGAATCTAGGATCGGCCTAGAGCCTCTCCAAATCATGGATACGGTCTCGAAGCAATCGATCCTACATTTCGTTTAACCTTGTTAAATGGATCGTTATTTACTTCTTATTTAAAATCTTATTCTCTTTTTGAAAACCTCTCTTTTCTTTAGCAAGACCGATCTCCGTATAGGGTGGAATGGGTGCTCCTTGACCTTCCCATTCCATAACCTAAGCCCCGAACCCAAAATCTCCTTTCAAAATGGTTTTTCAATGTTTCCAAACGAATAATATAGGTGGCGACTCAAAAAGATGGTTAAAAACACACGCTATCGCTACAGTGGCGACTCCGCTGGGGATTAAAAATTAAGAGGCTTAAACTTGTGTCAAAATTAAAAGAGAGGTTTTCAAAAAAAATCGATTTTCTGTTCCCAGATCAGGCATATCTCGCACGAGATATCATATCTCGCGCGAGATATCGCCTCGGCAATCTGGTTGCTTTCTGGTTTCTCCTGTTCATCCCGTGGTCCAAGACGAGGGTCGAACACGCTAGGGGGATTCCAGAATTCATTATCTGCAGAGTTCCCGCATCTTAAGGCCTCCCTTAAGATGTAGAACTCAAATCTGTATCCTCATTAAATAATTGATTATTTATAAACTGCGTGCGATTGGGTTTTATTTTATTAAAGTCCGGTCCATTGGGGATTCGGGAGTTGTAATTTGATTTATTCATCTCTCTCTCTCTCTCTCTCATTATTTGGAACCACGACGGCCTGAGTCTTCCTGAATTGGGAGAAACGTAGGCAACCACTTGGTGCGGCCACTATTTGTTTTCTTTTTATTTTTCAAAAAAAAATCTCTATTTTTATCTATCACTAGATTGACTATCACACACGCGCACTCATGTTATATCTGTCATTGCACTACATACCCCAATTAACCCGGTAAGGACGGATGACGGTAACCACCTAGTCGCCGGTCTCTCCGAAGTTGGATCATCCCACTCCACGTATTCAATCCACCTAGCCTTCCAGCCCTTCATCGCCACATTTTCATCGCCACATTTTCATGTAGATTGTCTTTTTAGGATCACTCCGTGACCGATCGGTTTTGACTCGGTGATCTTTTATTATTTTTGACCAAAACAAAGCCATGTAAAATTGACAATAAAGAAGGACTCGGAAAAAGCCCCTCGGAAAAAGTCCCTTCGGAATGACCCTTTCGGATGTCCCTTTGAAAAATATGTATAATCCTTCAAAAAACGATCTTACATGGCTTTGTTTTACAAAAATCGGATTGATTGCTTAGTCGTTAGGTTCTGATAAAGGCCTTAGAAACCCCTCAAAACGGATTTTCCGTTCCGACCAAAAATTAGGTCTAATAAAAAATCGACTTTCCGTGTGATTATCTCGCGCGGGATTACATATTTCACGCGGGATAATGTCTCTGTTTGCTGAAACTGAGCCTGAACCATTTAAGCCTGCTTCCGACTCGTTGGGGCTAGATTTGATCCTGATATCGTCTCTGCATCTCTTCTGTCAGTTTTCCGAAGTTACTCAACTTCAAGACTCCCAACACAATGTCTACTGAAAAGCATGTCATCACCAAGAAGGACCTTGAGCAACACACTCTCCAAGATTTGACCAAGTCTCTTGTCGCTGAAATGGAGCATGTGGAAGGTTGGAGAGAAGCCTTTGATTTGCCTACCACTCGCATTGCTAGGGATTTTCGAAAAATGGAAAGCGACTCCGACAGGGGCGATCATCTGTGCAAGAAGAGCTAAGTGACATCAAGACTCAACTTGCCAAAGCCCTGCAGCAAATTAACGACAATGACTCGTGGCATCATCTGGAAGAGTCCATCCAAGCTGAAAAGACAAAGATACTGATTGAAGAGATCGATGAAGTTAAGAGCGAACTCGAGACTATGACCCAAAAGTGTATCACTCTCGAAGCCCACATTGAAGATGACATTGATGAAAGGGTCAAGTATTGCCTCAATACTCTCTACCGTGACCTTAAAGAACAAATGGAAGAAGAATATCAGTCTCGCCACCTCGTCTTTGTGCAACACTATGAGAATCATATCCGAGACCTCCATAATCAAATGGCTAAGCGAAGGAAGGGGAGGATTTTCTCCGACATCGGAAATATCACTCTCGGTCATCTCTTCAGAAGTCTTCACAAGGACGGAAAGCTGAAACCGATAGAAGGATACATACCTAAGAGGGAAGGTCGAGCTCCACACCTCTATTGCTATTACCATCAGTGCCATGGCCACCATACCAACGATTGTTTCAACCTGAAGAATGCAGTCCAAGACTTAATTGACAATGACGCCATCAGAATTTGCCCAAGTGGTGGAATAATTTGGATGAATTCAAGCAAATGAGGAATCTCTTTTCTTTTCAGTTATTTACTTTTATTTGCAAAAGGAACGGTAGTAGTCTAGTTTAGTTTAGATACTACTTGCCTAAAATCCTCATTTGTGGGCAAGAGTATCAAGTTTACTTTTTAATAATAGTTAGTCAGTATTTCCCTTTTCAATCCTGATTATTTATTTAAGATAGAGAAAAAAAGCGTCGTGAATGTCATAGAAACTTGCAACGAAAACGATTACTCCATGGCACTTCGGTTTTCTGGAAACCTCCCTGTTTGGAGAATGATGCAAGCAAAAGGGTACTTTCCTGGCTTGGGGCTCGGAAAATACTTGCAAGGGATAACGGAACCACCACCGGTTCCCCCACCTCACACAAAGCATGGCCTAGGATATATCATTTCCATCCACGATGGGGATGACGAAGCAGAGTGGGACTTCACTCAAATCAAGTGGGAAGGAACCGCATACAAAAGCTACAATGACCCAAAGGTCAAGAATTACAACCTCAAGCCATATCGAAAGACACTCAATGGCTACTTCGTCCGGGAAGGGGAAAGCATTCTCTACTTTATCTTTTCAGAACCATGGACTGATGATAAAGGAAAGCGCCAACCGGGCTTTGAAATCTTTGGCGACTGCGATGCTTCACCAGATGAAACAGAACCCGTCCCGCTAATCCCTAAAGATTTGTGGGGCACGAAGGCAGAATTGACAAGCGAATGGGACTTTGTGTTGGGAGAAAACATACTGCGACAATTTGAAGACCTGTGCCGGTTAGAAGACAGCCAGATCCATGCAATCTCCAAGGGGGACGCCCCAACTATTGATTATACAAGGCTGATACAGAAATGTGATGAGCCAATTCTAAACTGGCACGTCACCGGAGGACCAGTTGTTGATGAAGACTTCTTGATCAAGGAGCTTGGTTGCACTCCCCATCCCCGTAGGAAGATAGGCCGTGTAACTTTCACATTAGAAGCAGGCTCCACCTTTGATAAACTCACTCAAGAGGAAATCGAGGCGGTGGCTGAACATGTATTCCCTTACTTCCTTAATGAAAACTTTGATCTTTCCGAGTACCCTGAGATTGCTAACATCGTGAATGATGAATTAACTAATAATAATCAATATAACGAACACGTTAATAATGAATCATACGATGAGATAGATCAAGAAAACGAACAAATCTTTAAAAAAATAGCTAAGCAAGTAGGTCCTTGTGGAAAGAATTGCCCTGTTGATGATGAGGGAATGCAAACGGTTAATCTTGGGACAACAGAAGACCCCAGAGAAACAAAGATCGGCAGCTTCTTCAAGGGGGAAGACAAAGAAACTTTGACGCAGCTCCTTAGATAATATGTCAACGTCTTTGCTTGGTCCTACAAAGATATGCCTGAGTTGAATCAGTCAATTGTAGAGCACAAGATACCACTGCTACCCAACCCCAAGCCAGTCAAACAGAAACTGCGCAGAATCAAACCGGAATGGTCAATGCAAGTAAAAGAGGAAATCATGAAACTCTTGAACGTAGGGTTTATCAAAGTGATCGAATACCCGGAATGGCTTGCAAACACAGTGCAAGTAGCCAAGTCGAATGGGAAAATATGAGTCTGTGTCGATTTCAGAGACTTGAACAAAGCATCCCCTAAAGATGACTTCCCGCTACCAAATATAGACATGTTGGTCGACGCCACAGCCGCATACGAAGTCTGCTCATTCGTCGACGGCTTCGCAGGGTATAACAAAATCCTCATGGCAGAGGAGGATCAGCACAAGATAGCATTCACCACACCTTGGGGGACGTTCTGTTATACGGTCATGCCGTTTGGTCTCAAGAACGCTGGGGCTACTTACCAAAGGGCAGTCACGACGCTATTTCATGACATGATCCACAAGGAAATAGAGGTATACGTGGATGACATGATTGTTCACTCAAAGGGGACAGATGGTCAGCACTTCAGAGATCTCAGAAAATTCTTCAATCGACTGAGACAGCACAAGATGAGACTCAATCCCGCCAAATGTTCATTCGGAGTGGTCAAAGGGAAAGTCTTAGGGTACATGGTAACAGAGCATGGCATAGAAGCAGACCCCGCCAAGGTAAAAGCCATCATAGACATGCCTTCACCCAGAACACAGAAAGAAGTAGAGGGATTCATAGGCAGACTCCAATATATCAGTCGATTCATCAATCAACTGACTACAATGTGCGATCCCATCTTTAAGCTACTAAAGAAAAATGCACCTCAAGAGTGGACCGTAGAATGTCAAGAGGCATTTGAGGAAGTTAAGCATTACTTAACTTCCCCACCCATCCTGGTTCCACCACACAAGGAAAAGCCCTTAAAGTTGTACCTCACAGTTACTGACAACGCGCTAGGGGCTATGCTCGCTCAAGAACAGCCTGCCTCACACACAGAGAACGCCATCTACTTTGTCAGCCGCAGATTCCAAGGCAGTGAAATCAACTACTCTCCACTCGACAAGTCCTGCGCTGCTCTTGTTTGGGTTTCACAAAGGCTAAAGCACTATATGGAAGCCTTCCCTGTTCGTCTCATTGCAAGAATGGATCCGTTGAAATACATCCTAGACAAATCAAATTTGTCTTCGAGACTGGCTAAGTGGTATTTCATGCTCGCGGGATATGATATCACTTACGTCACTCAGAAATCCGTCAGGGGGAGTGTATTCGCAGATCAGTTGGCCGAATTTCCTTGCGACGAAGTGAAGGGGGAAGACCCGCGATTCCCTGATGAGGACATCATGAGTATAGAAGAAAATAAGTGGCAATTATTTTTCGATGGCGCAGCCAACAAAAGAGGTTTCGGCATTGGAATGTTGCTAGTAGACCCTGACGACATCTATACCCCACTGGCAATACGTCTTGACTTTGACGCAACCAACAACACCGCAGAATATGAAGCTTGCATAGGGGGGCTTGACTCAGCCCTAGAACGCAACGTAACCGAACTCGAGGTATTTGGGGTCTCCCAGTTAATCATCAATCAGACACTGAAGAAGTGGAGGATCCAAGATCTAACGCTTCAAAGATATAGCGTCCACCTCCAGGAGTTGGCGCAACAGTTTCAGGATGTCTCATTCCACTATCTTCCTAGAGACAAGAATCGGTTCGCAGATGCATTAGCCACACTCGCCTCCTTGGTTGAAATTCCTAAAGGGAAGGCAGTCAAACCCTTCAAAATAACACGACGTTCAACTCCCGCCTACTGCGCTGTTATAGATCTCCATGACTACAAAGACAAATGGTTATCCAACTGTACCATCGTTGAGAACTCCGAAGAGAAACCATGGTACCATGATATTTGGTATTTCATCCTAGATGGAACCATCCCACCTAAGACAGATCAAAAGACTCAGATCGCCCTTAAGAGGCTAGCAGCTAATTAAGTCATTGTCGCTGGCCGTCTATTCAAGAAACATTCCCAAGGAAACCTCCTTTGTGCCATCGAGGAAGAGGCCTGAGAAATAATTGACCATGTTCATTAAGGCATATGTGGAATCCACATGAGCGGAAACATGCTCGCCAAAAAGATCATCAGAAGGGTACTTTTGGCTAACCATGGAAGCCGACTGTACCAAAATGGTCAAGAAATGCCATAAGTGTCAGATACACGCCAACCTTCAGCACGCACCGCCTTCCCTGCTGTACCCTATGACTTCTCCTTGGCCTTTCTCTACATGGGGGATAGACGTGATTGGAAAGGTCACACCCGTAGGAGCCAATGGGCACTGCTTCGTCCTAGTAGCCATCGACTATTTCACTAAATGGGTCGAGGCCGCCTCTTACAAAGTTTTGAATGCCAGAAAGGTCACAGAATTCATCAAGCACCACATCATCTGCTGATATGGGGTTCCGCAAGAGATGATATCAGATAATGGGTCGCATTTTGAGAAGGAAACTGATCGCCTCCTAACCGAGTACAAAATCACAAGGCATAAGTCATCTCCTTATTGGCCTCAAAGGAATGGAGCAGTTGAAGCCGCAAACAAGGCAATCGAAACCTTCATCAGAAAAATGGCAGTCACTGGGAAAGACTGGCCTGACAAGCTACCTTTCGCACTGTGGGGATACCGTACTTCAGTCCGAACAGCTACAGGAGAGACTCCCTACGCCCTCACATTCGGAATGGTAGCTGTCTTGCCGATAGAATTGGAAATACCATCACTATGGGTTCTCCTAGAAAACCAAGTGAACGACGTCGACTGGCTAGAAAGCAGATACGAAGAGTTAGCCCTGCTAGACGAAAGGAGACTGAAAGCAGCCGAGCACACTCAAGCTTACCAGAGAAGAATGGCAAGAGCTTTCAACAAAAAGGTCAAGACAAGGAACATCAGAGTAGGTGACCTGGTTCTCCGTGAGCATTGTCCTGGACCTTTCAACCCGCTAGGCAAGTGGGGACCAAGATGGATAGGACCCTACATTGTGAAGAAGATATTCTCTGGGGGAGCCCTTCAGCTGGTGGAATTAGACGGAGATCAACTACCGAAGCCGGTCAACATGGACAAACTCAAGAAATACTTCGCGTGACTTGGCCCCTTAACAGAAAATCGCTCGCTAGGTTGAAAATCTCGAAGGGGATGGCCTAGGCAAAAATTAGAGCTCGCACAGAAAAGAAACCCGCTAGATTGAAAACCCGAAGGGGCGTTCTAGGCAAAAGAAAGGGTGTGCAATGAAAAAAAAAGAAAAGAAAAAAGAAAAGGGGGCCTTGTCACGCGCGAGGTTATCATTCGGCCTGAAACCGCATTTTGTCCTTTTTTCTCTAAAAAATGAACTACGTTAGACCTGAGCCACTTATTTAAATGCTGTAAAAGAGGAACGTAGGCAGCCTTCGGGTTCGGTCTAATCAAATAAATAAATATAATTTTGTCCTTATATTAATCAAATGCATTTTATTAATAACAAAAGGGAAATCCTAACCACAACGACTAATTTGCTAAGCTAACAAACTTGAAAAAAAATACTAATAAAATAAAACCATTGATCTATCAAAGTAATCTCTTGGTACTCCTTAAGATCTAGCCTTTCATTGACTTGGTAGGCCGGCGGACATGATCACCACCGTCTTCGCGGTCCTTCTTGCGCTTTGGGCCCTTCAAAGCAGAACTTCCCTCGAGACGATTAAAGACAGACTCCGAAAGCCTCTTGAAGACATTGGGCCTATCTAAAGCTTGCGTCTTTCCAGGCATCCCTTTGCCTTGCCTCTCGTACCAATCCCCATCAAGAAAATCCTGGGTTGGATCGGTCCGTACATTAGCAGGATCAGACCGAGCCTCGCTCCTTCGCAAAATACTGCTAGCTACAAAAGAATCTCCTAACAGTGGAAGCCGCAGATCATCAATCTTCTCCACACTAGGGTGACCAGTATGAAGAAACCAGTCCAAATACTTGTCGGATAAGAAGATGCTTGCATTAAAAGTCTGAAGGTTCGACCAGCGATCCCGACTGGTTCCTTCACCCCATGCTTGAGCTAGCTACTGCGCAAATTCTACACCAATATAAGATACACCACGAGAAGCCCCTTCAAAAAGATAAGTGTCCTGCGACTGACCAAACTGACGGAGCACCCGTTTGGGAAAATAAAAGGAGGAATCTCGCAAACCAGAAGAACAACCCTGTCAAAACCCTTGGTATTAGAAACATACTTGTTCAGTCTCCAATAAGGTGGGCACCAAAGAATATCAGCAGTTACCATCTTCGCAAGCAACTCCGCCCACTCATTCATCGAGAGATCCTTGATCAACAACTTTCGCGTATGCTAGGTGAAAGGGGAGTATTCCAACACGGGACCTATCAACTTGAGATGCTCCCTAAGCCAAATAGTCAATAGAAGAGGACTCCCTTGAGTCATGGCATCGGTCCTCTGCAGCTCATCAAGACCATGCAGGGTTTCACCCAAAATTAGCGGAATAATGTTCCTAGAACGTTTTCTAGCCTGCAGAACAATTTCCACCAATTGGGAGTCAACCAAGCCATCCCTGCATGTAAACAAAACATCTCCAAAAATAGAAAGGGCCAGAAAGTTCCGTTTGTAGACATGAAAGGAGTCATCATCTAAATCTCCGCTGAATCGCTCAGGAAAAGAAGAACAATCTACCCACCTGCGGTGAACCAACTCGTAGCAAGTATCAAGGGGGATCCCTAGCAATTACTTCAAGGCCTCCGAATGATTCCTATTGTATTTAGGAACAGCAATCTCGCCAGTCAAAGGCATATCCAAGATAATGGCAAATTCCTCCACAGTAGGCACCATCTCATTCAAAGAAAAATTGAAAAGATGAATAGAGGGATCCCAAAATCGAGCAGCACCCTGCAGAAGAGTCCAATCCGGTTGGAGGTTCTTCAAGGTAAAAAGGATTCTGAATCCGTATTCTGCAATAAATCTATTGCGAGACCGGTTGCGAAACAACCTCACAAAATCTCTTGATGCTTGCTTGAAAGATTCAATCACCTCAGGCTGCAAAGAAAAATCATCAACAATCATGGACGTTGGGGCAATCTTCTTGGAAGCCATGGAACACAGGGTTGGAAAAGAAGACAAGAGTTTCACCCTAACAGAATATCTCTAGAGTTTGAAAGGCTAGGATGAGCAATCTGGCCGAACTACAGGGTGATTTTATAGGGAAATTGACAAAATCCTGTTCGAAGAAGGAAGAGGATCCTGCCTGGGTAGCGTGTCTCGCACGAGGTACCTTGTCCCACGCGATACATCGCTACGGCAAAACAGCAGCAGTTCTGCATAAACAGCAATCTAGCCTCGACTTGACGAAGAAAGTCTCGAAAAACCTGTACATACAATTCCCAACATACAGTGCAACACCAAATTCAAGCTCAAAATTGTGGCCTAGATGGCCATTCCATTTCCAAATCACGGAAAGTCGAGAAAGTTAAATAACTAACTAATTAGACCTAGGATTAGGACTTAAGAAAACCATGTTTTTGTGCTATCTACAAGCTAAAAGGTACCAAAGAAAAAGAAAAAATTGTCTAGGCCCACACGGCCAATATGTACAAATCATCAGAAATCAAATAGAAAAGGAGGGGATCACGCCATCAAGTCGCCCGAGCCGCCGGCACCTCCGCCTTCACCACCACGAGGACTACCATCCCTCCTCGATCTCTTGGCTCCACAAGTCGGAGTCACCGCAGAGGCCACTGTCGAGGCCGCCAAAGAAGCCTTATGGAACAGCCTCTCTGACAGGTCCGACACCAGGGCCATCAATCCTGCCATCTTGGTTGCCCCATGGTTGTAATCGGCCGCGGACATGGTGACCTGACAAAGAAAGGAAAAGAAATGTTCAGATGAAGTGGGACATATACACTTATATGGATGAATACGTGAAATATAAACAAAAACATACCGAGGAGACATCAGGCGGGAGGCAGTAACCCTCGGGGATGTAGTCCAGAGTCGGGATATGGCCCATCATCGGCATACTCCCCATCATGTACGTGTAGCTCAGGGGACCAAAATCCGGCACGAAGGGCAGAGAACCAGCAGACTGAGAAGAAGTGCTGGGGGCTGATGAACCAGAGGCAGAGGCAGAGGCGGAGCCACGAGCATGCGATCGCCTAGCGCCCACCAGAAGGGGACCCATCAGTCGAGGCAAGAACTCCTCGTAGGAGGCCTCGTGGACAACACAAGCCATCGCCGCATCACCCACCAGGAGACTAGCATAATCATCATCTGGAATGGAGTGGGTGGGGTACATCGCCCTCGGCGGATCCGCCGGCACCATATATGGTAGTCTACCCCGGCCATGCTGTGGGAAGACTCGCTCACCAAGATACATAGTATCTCCCTCCAGAGATGCCAGCATCCTCTGTATCTCCGTGGCATCCCAAGCACGATGGACCTCCCGCTCCAACAAGGTCCATGGATAAAGGCATAGCCGCTCATACTCAAAACCATCCAGCAGGGCCCGCACCTCCGCGACCGTCAAGGTCCACTCCTGATCCTCATCCTCATCAACACTCCGATTGGGGTAGCTCCACCTCCTGTTATCCGGGAACAAAGGATTCTGGCTCTCCAGCTCAAACTTGTATAGCCCAAGGACAGTATAGCCCCATATCTACACAAGAAAACAGAACGGATTCAGTATGGAATTCAGACAAAGTATACAAATAAAGGACAGAAACAGACTCAGGAGCATACCTCCCAAGCATAAGAATACCCCGACAGGGTATCCCTGGTGTGCCTATACGCCTCATCCATGGCGTGATAACAGAAGGCCAGCCCCGCTGAGCCCCAGTCATATGTACTCACCTCATCCAAATTTACCAATAAACATAACAGAGAAAGACGGGCCATAGAGGAGTGGTTCGCAAAGTTGGTCTCGGAAAGAATGTACCAGAGGGCACCCCTCACCAACCGATTAGTAACTGCATTCGGATTCTCCGCATAATCCTCAATCTGACGCCGGAGGGGTGTCAACTGAGCAGCAAACCCCTTAACCTTGTTAGGGGAGAAACTGATCAACTGCCTCCACATGGTGAGGCTCGCAGGCTTATAACCCGTAGTCTTCGGCAGGGGCTCACCGGCAAACTCTAGCCCCGTGATAGCAAGGAAGTCCGTCGGAGTCATGGTTGCTTTCCCGAAGCGCAAATGAACGGTGTGGGTGGTATCCCACCACCTCTCCCTGATCGCCTGAAGGACTTGGGGAGTTCGTCTCATCCCCTGAAGGTTATCAACAAAAGTTAGAAGCCCCGTTTGGGCCACCCTATCCCGAACACCATCAAGATCCTTGATCTTGTTCCACACAGCTCTAGCCAGTTTCGGGCTCCCATGGCAATTCTTCGTCACCCTGAATGACTGCAAAACACAGAAAGAGCGAAAAGAACAATGTTAGAAATCGTTCCATGGCAAAAGTTCAATGAAATAGAAGAAAATTTTCATTGGGACATTTCATCGAACACTTGGCGTGCATACAAGAAAAGCTTGCCCAAAGAAGCAATTGATGACCCGAATCAACCCCTCCTACAATCCATGATGTGTAGGAGACTCATACGCACTCAACGCAACAACAATCATTCAACAAATTCAACAAAAGACGAAGCATGCAAGAAAGAATCAAGTTCTAGGCAAAAAGCGAGGAAAAGATAGCCATTGATTGAATTTGGGATTCAAGGAAGCATGGGGTCAAATTCAAAGCAATACGGGAAACAAGAATTGAGGAAGAAGTTCTTACCAAACCCTCCCGAACAGCGGTGGAGATATGCGCGTCCCTATCGAATGTAAGATCATCGCGAGGATAATCCTTCCCGAGTAAATAACTCCCCAAAATCGGATTCTTTCCTTCTTGTGCCATTGATTGTGGAGAGAGGAAAGATTGAGAGATGTTTAGAGGGAGGAATCAACGAGCAATCCACGAAAAAATTGCAGAGAAAACGACCTTGGCTCAAGCTAGGGAGGGAATTTGAAAAGGATGTTTTCAAATTAAAAGAGCAGCTGCTGTTTTATATTAGCCCCGACAGTACAAGTCTCGCACGAGATAAGATGTATTGCGCGAGATATGCCTTTGGGAAATTGACAAAATTGTCCTCGACAATAAGCGTCTACGCAACGTCAAAATTCAAAAATTTTACCCTTGGAAGTGATAAACTAGCAAGGAAACGTGGAAAAATCGGCACCGCAAGTCACGGAACGAGCCGAATGTGACACCTGCACGATCGCCCGGTAAGGCACCAGTCGCCCGAAAAGCAATTGATCCAAAAATCAACTCAGTTCACATGATTCAGAGCCCAAAAAGGTGAATCATCAAAAGAAAAGCTCGATCCAATGCCCAGACAGGTGGATCGTCAAATCAAAAGCCCGGTCCAACGCCCAGACAGGTGGATCGTCAAAACAAAAAGCCCGATTCAATGCCCAAACAGGTGGATCATCAAAATAAAAGCCCGATTCAATGCCCAAACAGGTGAATTGTCATCCTCAACAACAAAAAGCTCGATTCAGAGCCCAGAAAGGCGAATCGTCACAAAACCAACAGGACTCAAAGGATCGAAAAGGTAAGCCTTTGTTTTCTAACAATATTTCCCGCAGGTTCGGAGCCTAGACAGGCGAATCTTCAGGCAGACAGGTATATTCAGAATTGGGTCTTGATTTGATTCCTCAGTATGAATTTATCTTTCAAAACAAAATCTCCTCGATTTTCAAAATGATTTTCAAAATACATAAAGCAGCCTTTTCGTGTTTTGGAGTCGAACTACGTTATGGTCTGATTCTCCGATAGAGATACGTAGGAAGCCGTGTGGTCCGACCATCCCGATGTTCAGAATGATGTCTTTTCTATCATCGACATGACTTCTTTCATAAGACTTGTCGACGAGGGGCTCTGTAGACACCCCATTCTGAACACATCGGATCATATTTATACCACTCTAAGTCTCGCTTTGAGTCAAGAAGTAGAAATCCACCATTTCGTCATGTTTCGTTAAGTTTTGACTAACTACCGTTAGTTTGGGACTAAACTGCATACGAGACATCGAGGGAAGGATAGAATTGTCCACAGGAGCAATATCTCGCACGGAATGGCGTGTCTCGCGCGAGATATTGTCCCTCTGCAGCATGCAGATGACAGTTTCCTCATCGATTTCAACCTCTTTTCGGGATAAAACTTCATCCATCCGGCCAACCAATAGAGTTTGGAGTCTGGAAACTTCTTGGAGTGTTTGATCTCATCCTCAACACCTCTCCGACACCTATAAATACTTGGTGACTTCCAAGGGTTCAAAGGTCCACAATTCCACAATTCACACACATTTTACTAGTTTCTTTCCTTGAAAGAATCCTGTAAAATCACCATATAAATCACCTCAAAGTTTGTTTGTCAATCTTGTTGATAAACAAACATCAAGATCCAAGTCAAAGGACTGAGGCAAAGCTCTGTCCGTATCGAGATTCGATTCTAAACTTGAGTCGAAACTCTGCCCAAATCACCTCACGCAAGGTAACCCCTAAATCCCTTTTCTAATTGATTGTTAGAGTGGTATAAATCTATTGAATCTAGGATCGGCCTAGAGCCTCTCCAAATCATGGAGACGGTCTCGAAGCAATCGATCCTACATTCCGTTTAACCTTGTTAAATGGATCTTTATTTACTTCTTATTTAAAATCTTTTTCTCTTTCTGAAAACCTCTCTTTTCTTTAGCAAGATCGATCTCCGGATTGGGTGGAATGGGTGCTCCTTGACCTTCCCATTCCATAACCTAAGCCCCGAACCCAAATCTCTTTTCAAAATGGTTTTTCTATGTTTCCAATATAGGTGGCGACTCAAAAAGATGGTTAAAAACACACGTTATTGCTACAGGTTAAAATGTGTGGCGCCACCTATAACGCGCTAGGGGGATAGGTTTGACATTGGACGCTCAAGCGTAGGTGAATATTATCACCGTCCGCGATGCCGTCAATCACACCCGAGGGTTCTAGATCTACGTGATGTAGTGTGCGGATGATTATCTTCCTTTATTTGCGAAAATGATTTTTTTTATTTGAAAAAGGGTGATAAAGGAAAAAACAACACACACACGCCCCACAGAGTACAATAATCAAGGATCAATAATTGATCATGGGGGACTGCCCCACAATCATAACCTGCACAGAAATCCAACTCCTGCAAAATGACCCCTTATGTCGCGTGACACAGGAATGATGAGGTCAAATGTGTCGCGTGACATAAGGAGTCCCATATCCAGAATCTGAACAAAGACCAAATCAGCCCCAGCCTCCAAGCGCAATGCAATGACTCAGCCCCAGCACTAGCACAATCTCAACAGGAAGCAAGGAAGGGGGAGGGAATAAAGCAAAGCAATAAAATGCATTTTAGGCACATAGAATGTCACACAACCAAGCGCACACAAATGAATGTAATGAACGTTGAACAATAACTAAAGTTTGACCCACTTTTGAAAAACAAGTTTCAATTCCCCAGCAGAGTCGCCACTGAATGTGCGCTCGTCAAAAAAATGAGAGTAAAGGAGTCGCCACGCCATTTTTAAGGAAACATTGAAAACCTTTTGAAAGAGAATTTTGGGTCCGGGGGTCAAGTTACGTGTTGGGAAGAACCGAGAGTTCACCCAACACGCCTCGTCCGTAGACGAGTCTTTCTATGTTCAACATTCAAAATCATTCAAGAGTGTGTGCAATTGTGTGTGACAATATATGTGCAAAATGCATAAAAGTGCTTTGTTTTATTACTCAACAAGGGGAATTACAATTGGTAAGCCATTTGCCATGGGAGGCCACATCCCATTTACAACTAAGAGGAACAATACTTACAACTGAAATTGAACCTGCTGCAGAGGACTCATTGTGTCGCGTGACACAGGATCTGAGGGATCAAATGTGTCGCGTGACACAACGAAGCAATCTGCAGAGGTTTTACAAAACCCACACTCCAGCAACACCAAATGAACAGAATACCACATTACAGCCTAAAATGAACAAATTCAACAGCAAGCAAACCAGAGGAAATAGATTACAACTGAAACAATAGTCTCTACAGAAAGCCACTTGTGTCGCGTGACACAGGACTCCAAATGTCCAAGTGTGTCACGTGACACAGGTTAACCATATGCAAAGACCTTACATTTTGAAATCAGATCCAACAGAGGCCAATTTAAATCAAACAACAACACCCAAACAATTCAGAAATCAACGAATTCACAATGAATTGACCAAGGGGATGTGGATATAGGGAGATCCACACTCCCTTGGCCAATAAGCAACAATTCCAACGAAATCACATCATGAATATCAATGATCCCAAACCAAGCACATTAAACAGAGAGATGGCAGTTGGGACTTGATAATTGGAGGCGGATGGAGCCCAATTATCAAGTCCGGGAACAGTAATTGCAATAGAGCAAACACAATAGCAAATATGAGATAGAGATGGAGGGAAGAGATTTGTTACCCTCGTAGTCCACACTCTCTATACCACGTCGGTAGAGAGAGCTTTCAATCAACTTCAGAACGGAACGAGCTCAGATTCCAGATTGAGTAATTTGGCAATTTCCAGTACGTGCGTGTGTGTTGAATCGGACAGGGCTTTGGAAATAGGGGAAGGAGACTGCAATCAGTTTTGTGGTAGAGATCAGGTAACGGCGAGGAGATTGAGAGGGCTTGATTGGCGTTTGTCTAGCGGGGTTTGCAACTGTGATGGTTAACGGTTTAAGGGCCTGAACAGGGGATGGTTTCGGCGGTTGTAGAGAGGGTTGGTGTTTGGGCTGCCGGCGAACTGGTTTTGAGGAAGAACAGGGAACGATTATGAAGGGGATTGAGGTTGCCGGTGTATGGGTATTGATTGAGGGGGATTAGATCGGGAAGGTTGAGAGAATTGGTGGAAGCTAATTGAGGTAGAGGGGGTAGAGCTTGGGGATGTTTTTCCGGTGAGAAGGAGCTCGGTTAGGGAGGAGATTAGGGAGAGATTGGGTCATTGTTTGGTGAAGCGGCGATGGACGATTGGGTTGGAGAGAGAGGTAACGGGGAAGCAGAGGAAGGTGAGGGAGCTTGAAGGGGAGAGGGTCGCCGGTTGATTTTAGAGGGAGAGGGAAGGTTTTGGCCGGAGAACTGGGCGAGGAACGGTTGGGGAAGACGATCTAGGGAGCGGCCATGGTAATTGCGTTTAGAGAGAGAGAGGAGAGAGAGAGAGGGGAGTTTTGCATCTTGAGAGAGAAAGAGAGTAGTTAGAGAGAGAAGCTATGAGTGTTGTTGTGAGAGACCCCCTTGCAAATGAGAAGAATTTGTTATTTATACGTAGCTTGGGAAAATGGATTATAACGTCGCACGAACCAACGCTTCGCTTTTCCATGCCTCAAGTTGTCGCACGACTGGGAACGCCAGTAACTGTTTCTGGTGCCAAAACCTATTTCTGGAAAATTCCGAGCTAATTCCTCAAAGGTCCAAAGCCAATAATTCCTTGTAGGTCCTTTTGTCCGAGAAAAATGCTAAAAAGTACTTCCTTCGCGAGAAACTTATAAAATGTTTCCGGAAGTCTCGGAACGGACCGAGAATTTACCAAAATGCCCCTTAATGCAATTTTATCACATTAAAATGCACCTAAAATGGTCGCGAATTGGATTGGCGTACTCACAGTGTTGTTCACATCATTCGGTTTAGATTTCTTGTTTACATGATAAATATCTTCAACATTATCTTGTTTCTCAACATCAATAACATAAAGGCCATTAAATGAATTTGCAATACAATAGAGCATATCATTTAAATAAATAGAAAACTTCTTATTCTCAATAAGAAAACTAAATTCTTCATTATCCAAACAAGAAACAGAAATAATATTCATACTCAAATCAGGAACGTAATAACAATTGTTCAAAACAAGTACTAGTCCACTAGGTAAAGTTACATCATATGTTTCTACGGCTAATGCAGCAACTCTTGCTCCATTCCCCACACATAGGTCCACTTCACCTTCTTTGAGTAGCTTCCTATTCCTTAGTCCCTGTGCATTTAAACAAATGTGATATCCACATCCGGTATCTAATACCCATGAACTAGAAATAGAAAGGAAAATATCTATCACATAGATACCTGAATCAGTAGCAATCACATTGCCCTTCTTCGCCTTTAGGCCTTCTTTATAAGCCTTCCAATTAGGCTTCCAATGACCAACTTCTTGGCAATGATAGCAAATTGCATCCTTTTGAGACACTTTGGATTTAGTCACTTCGACATTGGCAACCTTTGCCTTAGGTGCAGCAATCATTGCTTTACCTTTGCCTTTCTTTTTGAACCATTTTTCCTTGTTAACCATTACCACATTTTCCGTATTAGGCTTCTTGATATACTTTTCTGCAGTCTTAAGCATCGCATGCAATTCTGACAGATTCTTATCCATGCCACTCATGTGATAGTGTATAATGAAATGACCATAACTTTCAGGCAATGAATTCACTATCATATCCGTAGCAAGATCCAAACTCATAGGATTTCCAAGCCTTTCTAGACGCTCAATATGTCCTTTCATCTTAAGGACATGAGCACCAATCGACTGCCCCTCTTGCATCTTGCATGCATTCAGGGCTTTCACCACATCATACCTCTCTTGCCTAGCTTGCACTTGGAACATTTTCCTTAAGCGCTCAGCTAGATCAAAAGCAGCTTACATGTGTTCAAGGTCCTTCTGAAGAGCCTTACACATAGTGGCAAGCATAAGGCAAGCAACATCATTAGAATCATCAACATGTTTATTATGTGCATCCTTATCTGCCTTTACAGTATTGGCAGCGGGTTGAGGTGGAATGGGTTCGTCAAGAACGTATAGTTTCTTAAATTGCCTAAGAACAATTCTAGGCTTCTGATTCAATCAGAATAGTTTCCACTGTTCTCTTCGAGCTTGTCCTTCTCAAGGACGGATCGCAGTGACAAGGGTTGATTACTGTGAGTTGCCATTACTACAATAAGATATACAAACAATAAAATATATAAGTATCAACACATGTACCATCTAAGAGCAAATAATGTATTTCATAAATACTCCTACTAAATTATACACCTTCAAATACAAGCATGTATCATATAATCATAATGGGCTAAGATCCATATTTCACTTGATTTTGGTTTAACTGAGTCAATGCCCGAAATCAAGCTATTTAAACAGATAACATCAATCATATCATATATGACTCTTATATCTTTTATGAGATTCAAGACATCATATGTCAACACATGTTTTAATCTCATCTATGCCTTGGGTCAAATCTCATTTGAAAGCACCAATTATGTTAAACCTCTTTCAAACGTATGAGACACGAAACAACTGAGTCAAAACTACATCAACCGTTATCTCAACTTGATCACAAATTAAGATATAATGATGCACCCAACTGAGTCAAAACTACATCAAAATACCCTAAAATTTCACAAGTGTTCTAATCAAGGGGTGACATAAAACTTAAACATTTAGAAGGTTTTACACATAGTAACAAACATCGCATGGTTGTATATGAATCTTACACTACAAGAAAACTGGTATTTCGCGATTGCTTTTGGCGATGGCAAAAAAACAGTAGGCTAGCGTGATGGCTAAGCAGTCACGGATGCCATCACATATACTCCCTCCGTCCCACTACAGTTGACACCTCAAGGGTGGGCACGGGAACTAAGAAGAAACAATAAAATAAAGAAAATGTGTGGTAGAAAATGAAGAGAGAGAATGAGTGGGGTAAATAGTAGTGTTGGTTGAATAAATTGAGTGGTGAAAAATGAAGAGAGAGAATGAGTGGTGGGGTCCATTAATATAAAAATATAAAAACTTGATTATTTTTGGAAGGTGTCAAGTGAGGTGGGACGGCCCAAAATGGAAAGAAGTGTCAACTGTAGTGGGACGGAGGGAATATGTTTTTCACTCTAGCGCCAACAATGTAGTCTGAGCGGGAATGTGAAATTCTAATTTTTATCAAAGGTGATGGCTTTAGCAATCGCGTTTTATAAAAATATTAAATTAAACAATTTTAAAATTGAATTTTTAATTTTTTTAAAAGCGTTGCTTTATGCTCGCGTTATAGATAAAAAAAATTAAAATTATTCAATTAAACAATTAAAAAACCCTTTTATTTTCTCTTGATAGCATTCCACGGTCATTCCTCTTCTTCTTCCTCACCTCCGGTGACGTTCTTCAGCCGTGAGCGATTCTTCCTCCCCGGCGCTATTCTTCCAATTCCTAGGTATAAGGTGACTATCTCTCTCACTCGCTCTCACTCTCTCTCTCTCTCTCTCTCTCGCGTGCCCTCTCTCTCGCTCTCGCTCTCTCTCTCCATGTCTACTCGGGGCATTTGCAGTTGATTGGGGGAGGAGAGAGAATCGAGGATGTTGAGATTTAACTGGGGATTATGCGCCTCATCCCAATTCAAACTAATCTCCGTAAGATTATTCAACTTTATTCACGAATTCTATTCCATTTTACTGGATTTCTATTACGAATTTGTATTTTACGTGTGTAGGTGTCTGTTGGTTGTATGTATTTTGATGAAATTGTGAGGTTTTTGAAATTTGTTTTGAGGTGTTATTATCGATTGGTTTATGTGAAGCTTCAATTTTCAGAATTGTTGGATGAATGATTCATTATGTTGTTAGGGTTTTCTTTGTGTGTATGTGTGTGAGTATATGTTGAAGTCGTATTGTCCCACATCAACATAGAGTAAATTTGACGATTAATTTGTCACAGTTTACACTAATGTCACTAGGGTTCGCTATGCAGTTGGAAGACTAATTTTTGTTTTCTTAAAAATACTTTGTGGCCGGGTGTTTCACCTAGGATCCCTGCATTTTCTTCTCCTTTTTCGTTGATGGACTCCCTTGTCCATCTATTTGTAATTATTCTTCGTCTAATATAATATAGTACGGATTGACTAATAAAACCAATTATGATGCTCGAGGCTAACTTCAAATCAGAACATGGTCTAAAATTGATGTCTTTGAGATTTGTTCTTTGAGTTGAATCAAATACGATTCACCAATTGGGAGGATAAGCAATCGTAAAAACTGTTCTGGCAGTAAGCTGTCCTAATGTGAAGGTAGCTTCCATATTTGCTTGCTTTCCGCCTTTCGGGGTATTAATGTTGAGCCTTGTCGACTCCATCTTATCATGATATGTGATGATTTGTTGGCATCTTTTATACGTGTTTCTACCCACTTAATATAGTCGAAATGGCTTAAATCCGATTACAAAGAGGCTGATAGCTCGGACTCTTATACACAAGTGACATGCTCAATCTTGTGTGATGCTCTCAATTATATATTCGACTATTCGGGAAGCAACTATAAAGGTCTAAAGCTGCTCGATTGTCCAAATTAGTAAAGCAGATTTGTAGTATTTCTAGTGAGTATGATTATAATTGCGAGCGAACTGATCCAAGGATCCCTTGTGGTTTTGTTCTAAACGTGGATGGCGATGCGAGGTATAATATTGATGTGATATATATACAATTATGGCCTCGATATATAATTTTACTTGAGCTTCTTTGTATTTACCAAGTTAGTTTTAGTTTGGCATGCATCTATTCCAGTCCAAGTCATGTTTGTGTTATCGACTAAATTGTTCTAGTAGAGTAGCACATCACGAGATCGCTGGTCATGTTTCTCATCTTCATGCACGAATCCTACAATTTGATATTCTTTGCACCTTCAACTTGGACAATCTTCGGTTGTCCACAATGAGTTAGGAAAATCCCAAGTCCTTGATATGCCTTCCTTGTGCCCAAATTCTCGTTCTTTTTTAACATTGTTTTGTGCGGGACTCAGGCTATTTAAAGAAACAAAAGATAGGGAATGTCTCAAGAAGGTTGGTCATGTTACGATTTGATGTAAGGGTTTTCCAATGCAATGTCTTATTGATTGGTGGTACTACCTCCGTCCCAAAATGGATGTCCCCAAATTTTTTTTTTCAAATTTGCTCTTGATCAACATAAAATTTGAAAATATTTTGGACATTTATTTTGGAGACGGAAAAATACTTCTTTTAATTTGCAAATCATCGACAAATATCCTGCAATAATGGCAATGGGTGTAGTCAATGGAACTTGAGGCCATTTTCCAAACATTTATGTCTCTTGGCTCTTCAAGATCGAGTAAGTTTGAGGACTAGATGAAGTCTGTTGATCATTGTTTTCCCTTTCTTTTCCTTTAGAGCGGCTTGCCTTTGCTTTTCTTGCCTTGCGGATGGGACTTATCTGTTTCATGAGTGTTGTTATCGAGCATATTGATGGCCACACCGATATTATTCACAAAGTTCTATATGGAGATTGGATACCTTGGTATGATTTTTAACTTTATTTTGGATAAAATGAGGTTGTACCTCTCTTAGGCTCAGCTATTGACAAATCCACCTTCGAGGAAATGAAGCGAAGAGACCTACATTTGCACAAGAAGATCTCGGGGTTCTAAATTTTGATGTTGGAAGGTAATAAATTTGAAACGAGAATATTGGAAAAAGCGAATGGCGAAAAAATTAAGATATACATCATGTTTGTTGCGAGATACCTATCAATAGTTAGAGAAGAAGGGCTTGAGATATCACGGCCCGGCACTTGACCTTGACAAATCGTGAAGGTGCATCATGAAATACAAGCACGTCAAAAGGGATTAAATTTGCACAGGTATATGTTTAACAAAAGTATTCTGACAAGATTTAATTTCTCTGTTTCTATTTAAATGAGAGATGAATATAGTTTAAGACCAAGTTTTGATTATGTTGTGATGACAGAAGGATAGAAAAAGTAAGTCGTTCTGGAAAGAAATGTTATAGAAATAGCACAGATCCTCCATGCACTGGGTAATATAACACGTATATTTGGTGTTTTATTACTTTTTGCTCCCGTTTTAGTGTCATATTAACTGTAAATAACCTACAATTCAGGTGGGTGGAAATGATGGCTCCTGTCTTTTCTAAGGCGTCCTGGCGTTGTACTTGGTATATGATTCAGGTATCCTTCTATTAGTTTAGTTTTCTGACAATTTTAGTTCTTGTCTGACGCCTACCTAAATTACGTTTAATCATAACTTCAATACTATGTCATTGTTTTTAATAGAATAACTTAATTCATGCGTGGGGATTGGATATGCAGCTTGGATACTGTGCGCAGGTAATTGTTCTATATAGAACTATGCCATCTTTATTCTCTATCATTCCGTATTGCACAAGAAGTGTCCGACTCAGAAGGTCTATGTCCGTTCATCTCTTAAAAGTAATGTATTGTGTATGTTGCTGATACTTCTAACCTTGCCATCAGAAAGATAGGAGAAGCAGGTGCGTCCCCTTAGGTGCGTCCCCTTTACTTGATTATTGGACAGTTTTCACTCGTATGATTTTCTAGCTTCTGATGCAAATACTGCTCAAGTATGAAGGTTAATATACTTCATTTTTATCATGAAGTGTAAGATTGTATAATCCTTGACAAAAAAACAGAAAATATTGTTATTAAAAAAATGGAAATGGTTGCAGGTGTGACAACAATTGGATCAACTAAGTTTCTTTAGGAAAAAATATCACACCTTCTCTACGGTTAATGAACTTGTGAGTTTTACTACCCTTTCTTGGATTTTATTTTTCAACTAATTGGTTCATAATCTTCTACTTAAAACCAACTCCCGATAACTTATATTATCTCCTTTCTCTTACGGACTACCGAAAGTGGATCATTTGGGAAGGACATAAAAATTGTTGGGAGTTACTTTTTTTTTTCTTTTCTTCTGTCATGTAACATTAGATGACTACAGTCATTAGAGTTTAGTTTTTTACATGTCAATTCTTATCCTTGTATTTATATTGTCCTAGTAGGATTAGGATGATACATTTTCTTGACAAATCTAGTAGATTGATTTTTTTTTTGGATTTTGTAACGATGAATATGGTCCATAATATAGTGATAGATGCAATTAATTTATTAATTTTCATGTTGTGCTAATCAACCTTTCTTTAATTTTTATTCAATTATTAATTATAAATAGGGCCAGTGAAATGGAAAAAAAATATAAATTTAAAGTACCTAAGGCGATTGCATTTGCCGTCTCCTTTTTCAAAACCTAAGGCGATTGCATTTGCCGTCTCCTTCTTTAAAACCTAAGGCGATTTCATTTGCCGTCTCCTTTGCTGAGCTAAGGCGATTGCAAATGTAATTAAAATAATTAAATAAATAAAATTTAAAAAAACTCTTACGCGATGGGAAAAGCAATTGCGAAAAATAATTGACAAAGGCGACGGCTTTTTTCAGTCACCTTATCTTTTCGCGACAAGGCTTTACGCGATTGCCATTGCGATGGCTTTTCCGGTCGCGTTAGCCTTCCGCGACGGCTTTAAGGGTTTACGCGACGGCTTTTGGCCGTCGCGAAAGACCAGTTTTCTTGTAGTGTTATGTGTACATAATCATGAACATATGATTTCACAAATTATCCTAAAACAAATAATTTGTTCCAAATCTGAGAATTTACTAATCTAATTAATCAAATTAAACAGATCAATAACCCATGTAGAAGATTAATCATATCAGTCAACTATTAATCAAAATCATGTTATATAGCATATAATTGTTTTCTCAAAACAACACATATAAATTCATAGATCTATTTCATTCATCATGTTAAGCATATATTCAAATTACATCTAGCATACCAATTTTAACCTAATCATGATAAAACGCGGCTCTAATATCACTATTGGGTTTTGGGGTTACAAATGCAGCGAAAGTCTTTAACATATAACACAAAACCCTAGCCATGAATCCGTCTAACATGAATAAATTAAAACTATGAAATAGATTTACGTACATTAATAGCGATTTTGTTGTTCAAAAAACGAATCTTAGATTCAAACTTTGAATCGTTGACGAACCTTTGATCTTCTCCTTGTTCTTCCTTGAGAAGAGAGGGAGTAGAGGGAATGACGCCCGGAGAAGAAAGAGAGGTGGTGGCAGTCATGGAAGGTGAGGCGTTTTAGCAGAGGGAGAGGGAGTGGAGAAGAAGACTTTCTAGACTGTTTCAAATGTGAGCGGGAAAGGGGTGTGTCAAAGTGACTTCACTCGTTATTTAGTAATAGATTTTAGATCAAATACAAATATTCTTAAGATATTTATTATTATTATAGTTATATAAAAAATATTAAGTTACATATATTTTATAGTATAAAATATTTTTATATATATCAAAAAAAAATTAAAAAAATAAGATTTTCAAAAGAAAGCAAGAAAGGGAAAGGGAAAGGGATAGTGCAAATCTATTTCTTGCACCAAATTTGGTGCAAGAAATAAAGCTGCTTCATAATAGAGCAAGGTTTAGAGTTTCGTTGTAGCTGATTAATGCTCTATTTTGAAGTTATAGAGTATCGTTGGACTTGCTCTTAATCGATATTTTTATTGTGCCTATTACTTTCGTCGATGTTTCTAGTGCGCCAATTACATTCCTAGTGCTCGTGTTCAAATAATAATAAAAAATTCTTTAAAATAACCTGAGCATGATGTCAAGACTTTTGGGTTTAAGTAAGATAACTGGTTTTAAATGGTGCAAACATGATAACACAACACAAAGAAAGCACCGTTGAATACCAAGCCGAGTTTGATCCTGACTAAGACACTTGGGTGTGAGAATGAAATCTTTGAGGAGTATTATAAACTAAGAACAAGGCTTAGAATGTCTTATGTGTGTGTGTGTTTAAGTTTAGACAATGTGACATACCATGTTCAAAAGGACTAAGAGAAGTGTTTATAGTGTAGGGAGAGATCTTCAAGATTAGTTTTCCACCGTTAGTTGTATTTATCTTACTTAGGACACGTGGCGGGCCCCAATTGATAAGTACAGAGAAATGACATTGTTAGGCCGAACATCAAAAGAGAATGTGACAGTTGGGTTGGCATCATATACACGAGATTAGGTATCTGGTAATGCATTAAATGGAATGTTGGTGGGTCGGTCAATGGTGTCAGGATAGTACTGCACGCAAGCTGGAAGGTCGCGAAGGTGAGCTCCAGGGATAACTCGGCTCGGGAGATAAGAGCCCGCTCCCCGAGTGACACTAGGTTCAGAATGACTTTACTGTATAATTGGGTTAGTCGTATGCAACGGTATTGGGCCTGGTTCAGAGGGTCCTGGCTCATCAGTAGCAATTTAGAGCAATCCAGACCGTCTTTTACTGCATTACAAAACGTTTCCTTCTTTGTTCCTCTTCTCTTCTCCACTCCGTCAGTTTACGATCTCACAAATAAGTTTCATTATCACAATCTTTCTCCTATTGTTCTAATCTTACTAGTAGGTAACCCGTGCTCCGCACGAGAAGCTAATTTGCTAATATCATGATTTATTTTTTATAATATAAGTATATTATAAATGAATTAAAACATTAACATTTATAAAGTTAGAAAAATTGTGTTCAATTTTAATAACTTTGTTGCACAAAAGTTTAATAGGAATTGCATTGTGACTAACAATGTAGCAATTTTTGCTATTTTATTTTTGATGTTCATACTTTATGTCATTTATTTTTGATGTCATAATTTATGTCAGAATGCAACATTTTTTATGGACGTTAACAAAGTGAATGAAAAAACTAACGACCTATTTCTTTTCAAATTACAATATTTTAAATACAATGTAGGGGTTCGAACCCTTAACATTCCCGAGAAAAGTACGTCTTTAAGCTAAATGAACATTGACATTATTAACGACCTACTTTAATATATATATAGTAACTATTATAATTAACTAATATTATTAATAGTAATAGTTAACATATATTGTAACTATAATACTATTACTTAACCTATATAGTAAATTAATACTATTTATAATAATAGTTAGCAGATATAGTAACTATTATAGTTAACTAATACTATTAATAGTAATAATTAACATATATAGTAACTATTATAGTTAACTAATACTATTAATAGTAATAGTTAACTTATATAGTAAATATTATAGTTAACTAATACAATTAATAGTAATAGTTAACATATATAGTAACTATTACAGTTAACTAATACTATTAATAGTAATAGTTAACAAATATAGTAACTATTATAGTTAACTAATACAATTAATAGTAATAGTTAACTTATAAAGTAACTATTATAGTTAACTAATACTATTAATAGTAATAGTTAACATATATAGTAACTATTATAGTTAACTAATACAATTAATAGTAATTGTTAACTTATATAGTAACTATTATGGTTAACTAATACAATTAATAGTAATAGTTAATATATATAGTAACTATTATGGTTAACTAATACAATTAATAGTAATAGTTAATATATATAGTAACTATTATGGTTAACTAATACAATTAATAGTAATAGTTATCTTATAAAGTAATTATTATAGTTAACTAATACTATTAATAGTAATAGTTAACTTATATAATAACTATTATTATTAACTAATAGTATTAGCTAATAAGGAGAATACCAAAAGTTATATAGATTTTGGGATAGTGATGACGTGGCTTCTCCAAAATCAAGAGTTTGCCTAAACTTGTCCACGTGGCGAAGCCATAACCCTTCTCACCAACTTTAATATATATATATATATATATATATATATATATATATATATATATATATACTCCCTCCGTCCCACGTGAATGCAAACTTATTTCCATTTTGATTCGTCCCACGTGAATGCAAACTGCCCAAAATGGAAACAAATTTATTATTTTATATTCACCCTACCCCACCCACTCATTCTCTCTCTTCATTTTCCATCATACAATTTATTCAACCAACCTACTATTAACTCCACTCATTCTCTCTCTTCATTTCCTACCACACATTTTCATTATCTTAATAATACTCCTTAATTATTGTGCCTGAAAAAATGGTTTGCAATGACGTGGGACGGAGGGAGTATATACTAGTACATATGCCCGTGTCCGAGGACACGGTGTCTTTTTTTTTTTAATTAACATAAACATTATAGTTATAAAATGATAATTAATTTAAGATACACAATAAAAGTTGTTTACAAAAAGATAAGACATAAATTAACATCTAATTAACATATAGATTTTTAACCGGTTGAAGTAAAGATGTTGTCTCAATCAAAACAGACATTGGCCAGGTACGTTTACGTAAAAGCACCTGAAATAAATAAAAAATGAAATCAATATATTTTTATTAAATTAACAATATAATAATTAAAAAAAATTACCTTATTATGCTCATTTCAAGTCCTTGTCGTAGGTTTGTGCAAGCGTCTACTCCCTCCGTCCATTTTATTGTTTCACGCTATCAAGCTTTGCGCGGGGATTAAGAAAAAAAATAATGATATAAATGTTGTGAGTGTAAAAGTAAAATAGGAGAGAGAATGAGTGGAGAGAATAGTAAATTATAATGGTGTTGTGAGTATTAAAATAATGTAGGAGAGAGAATGAGTGGGGTAGTGTGATGATGTGTCGCAATTTCGCGGGAAAAAATTCGATTTTTCGCGTTTCTTTGAAAAAAACCAAATAAAACCCGAGAAAAAGAACGGAGTCGCCACGCCATTTTTGTTTTAAGGGCCAAAACTTTGAAAAATGCCCGAGATCAGAAATTTGGGTTCGGAGGTCATGTTACACGCCGGGAAGGACGTTAGTGTGCACCCGGAATGCCTCGTAAAACGAGTCTTTCAAGCTGAAAATCATTTGTGTGTGTGTGTGTGTGTGTGTTTTGGCCAAAATAATTTGAAACTCAGAAAAGTAAAAATTGGGATATCTTTTTAAGACTTTAAACTGATCCCATGATTTTTTGAAAGATTTTTGGATTGCGATTTGGTACTCAAAAGACCTTTTGAAGTTGAGAGCCACTTCTGCCAGAATGAAAAAGGCAGTGGACCTTTGATTTTGAAATGGATTCAAGGGTCTTAAAACTTCATAATCTGGATAAACTCAGAGAATGAAAGTTGTTCCAGACACCTTAAATAAGATTTTTCCGAAGGAATTTTCCATTTTGGAGAAGATTTGAGGGGTCAAAACCTTCTGGAAATCTCAGATATGCAATCTGGATTTCCAGAAGCTGATGAACTAGCCTCTAAAAGAAAATTTGAAAAGAGGAGTTTTACTCACCCAAAAAATAAATTAAAAATATTTCTGGAAAGCTCTGGATGTTGGCTACAAAAAGTGTTTTATAGTCAACACCAAATTCCAAGTTTATCTGTGTCCAAAAATTAAGACAATGGACTAAGATCTTGGAAAATTGCTACTGGACAGCAACTTCTCAAGAAAGAAAATATGATTTTAAGGGGGTTTTGCATCCATGCTTGTCCCCATTTCCCTAGGTTTTGGTTAGTGATCACTTGAAATTTTAGTGGTGAATCAACTATACCAAACCATCCTTGGGGTACATTAGGACTAAGCACTTCATTTGCTTGGGAAGGGGATTTTTATCCTTTGAAAATGAGATTTGATGCTTGAAAATGTTTTTTAGGGTTTTGAAAATGTGTTTTCTTTGCAAGAAAGTAAGAGAACTTGAAAATAATGTTGATCCTTGTAGAAGATCATCCATGGAGATGAACTTCCATGGTGATCTTCTTGGATCTAAGACAAGAAGAAGAATGAACTACATTTTGTAGTTTGAAAATGTATGCATGGATGAAAGATTTAGGGTAAGAAGAGGGAGGTTATACCTATCTTCTTTGTATTTTGGGGCTTTCGCTTGAATGTATGAGTGTTTGAGACTTTGAATGTAAGAGTGTTTGGGTTTGATTTGAGTGAGTGAAAGTTGGGAAGATTCAAGAGAAAAAGGTGACAATTCTTATAGAATTCTCACTGTTTTCTCGAGTATATTCGCCAAAATACTGTGAATTATGCTCTTGTTCCTCCTTATTTTTGTGACTGGAGGGCTCAATTTATAGCCCTCTGAAAATTCCAATCATGTCCGCGCGGATGGGATTGGTGGCGTGCACTGTTCATTAAATGCTGCTCCAGGCTTTGGACAAGGGGAATAATCTTTTTTAAAATTCAAATTAACCAAATGTAATATGTTTCCACCATTTCTTTTTTTGGTTTTTCTTATTTCTTTTGCTTTTTTGATTCCTTTCTTTGGTTTATCTTTTTTTGGTAATCCCCATTTTGCCCTCACTTTGTTAGAAAAGTTAGGAATGTTAGGAATTGTTAGAAATGTTATAACTTTCGTTAATTTTCTAACGAAAATTCTAACAAGCTCAAATTGGAGCACTTACAGTAGCCCCTCGGCGACGGCGCTTTCGAAGGAAGCGGGGTCGTCGATAAGAGTAAGGCTCCATATTTGGCAGGATGATCAAGTGATCGGGTGGCTGAACCTATTAATAGGCTACCTACGTATCCCGAATGGGAATCAAGCCAGTCGTAGTTCGGGTCTTTGACCCTGGAGATGATGGCGTTTTAGGTGCCTCGAACCTGATGAGCGAGTTCTGCAGTTGGGTGCTGGAGAGAAACTCTGCTGGGGATAAGAGATGACCTTTTTTTGTCTGATGGCTATCCGCTCTGCTGGGGATAGGAATGACCATTTTCGGTCTGACGACTATCCGCTCTGCTGGGGATGATTGCGATTTATTGCTTTCCTAGTGATAGCGTCTTAGGTGCCTCGAACCTTGATGATGGCGTTTTAGGTGCCTCGAACCTTGGAAATGGCGTTTTAGGTGCCTCGAACCTTGATGATGGCGTTTTAGGTGCCTCGAACCTTGATGATGGCGTTTTAGGTGCCTCGAACCTTGATGTGAAATGGCCTTTCGGTGGACTTTGTCTGCTGCCGAAGGAGAGGGTGACCGTTTTGGTCGAGGGGCTGGACCTAATGATAGGCTACCTACGTATCCCTAGTGGGAATCAAGCCCTTTCGTAGTTCGAGATCTTCTCGAGATTCCGTTGGCTTTTGGGATTCCGTTAACTTTGTTGGGGATTTTGTTAGCCTTTGCTGGGGAAAATCAGACGTATTCGTCTGGGAAATCGGTCTTACGTTTGACTGCCGGGGAATGATTTTGATGAAAGATACGGGATCTCGTTATCTTTCTCAGGGAGGTCGGCCTTACGTTTGACTGCGGGGGGATGATTTTGATGAAAGATACGAGATCTCGTTATCTTTCTCGGGGAGAGTCGGTCTTACGTTTGACTGCCGTTTGATGATTTTGATGAAAGATACGGGATCTCGTTATCTTTCTCGGGAAGATCGGTCTTACGTTTGACTGTCGTTTGATGATTTTGATGAAAGATACGGGATCTCGTTATCTTTCTCGGGAAGATCGGTCTTACGTTTGACTGCCGGGGGTAATTTTGATGAAAGATACGGGATCTCGTTATCTTTCTCGGGGAAATCGGTCTTACGTTTGACTGCCGGGGAAGATTTTGATGAAAGATACGGGATCCCGTTATCTTTCTCGGGGAAATCGGTCTTACGTTTGACTGCCGGGGAAGATTTTGATGAAAGATACGGGATCCCGTTATCTTTCTCGGGGAAATCGGTCTTACGTTTGACTGCCGTGAATGATTTTGATGAAAGAAACGGGATTCCGTTAACTTTCTCGGGGAAATCGGACTTACGTTTGACTGCCGTGAATGATTTTGATGAAAGAAACGGGATTCCGTTAACTTTCTCGGGGAAATCGGACTTACGTTTGACTGCCGTTGGGTAATTTTGATGAAAGAAACGGGATCTCGTTATCTTTCTCAGGGAAATCGGTCTTACGTTTGACTGCCGGGGAAGATTTTGATGAAAGATACGGGATCCCGTTATCTTTCTCGGGAAATCGGTCTTACGTTTGGTGCCGTTTGATGATTTTGATGAAAGATACGGGATCTCGTTATCTTTCTCGGGAAGATCGGTCTTACGTTTGGCTATAGGGGTAATTTTGATGAAAGATACGGGATCTCGTTATCTTTCTCGGGAAATCGGTCTTACGTTTGACTGCCGGAAGATTTTCTTGTCAAGGGCGACTTTGGTTAACTTTGGTTAACTCTGTCAAGTTGGGGACTAAAGCTGCAGAGTTACAGATTTTAAAGGGCAAAAGGGTCATTTTGACCACGACAATCCTATCCGCGCGGAGAGGACACGTGTTCGGGGGGTATTAATGAGGGCCAACGCCCTTCTCCTTCCCCATTCAGATTTTTGAAATTCTCTGCATTTACGAGAGAGAGAGAGAGAGAACCGAGGATTTCACCATTTTTGGCCAAGAAAGCTTCGAAAATCCTTCATTATCTTTGATTTTTCGAGCAATGGAACACGGGAAAGGCGCTTTTCAAGGCCAAGGACGTGGCCCGGTAGCGGAGAGGCGATTGGAGCTCGTCCGAATGAGGAGGCATTACAATCTTTCGCAATCGATTGCGGAAGAGCCCTACCCCGATGCTTGGCAACATTGGGCTTGATCCGAGTCTCCGAACGGTATACTTGAATCTTTTCATTCCCTTTGTTGATTTCTTGCTTGAGATTTGAATTTTGGTGATTTTTGAATTTTTTTTTTTTTGAAAATTTCGAATGATTGATGTTCTTGGCTTTGAATCTTGATTTTGATGCTTTGCATGTTGTAATGAGTATATGAGTATCCCAAAATGTGCATTTTGCTTGAGAAAAGAATTGGCGTTTTGTCAACATGAGATGATGATATGAATGTATGATTTTTGATTTTTTTTTTTTGAAAAGTGGGACGGATTTTTCCTCCCGTTGATTGAATGCATGTTATTTTATGAAAATGGGACGGAGTTTTTACTTCCGTTGACTCTTTGTATGAAAGATTTTTTTTTGATGAATGCATGTATGCATGTCTTATGAAAAATGGGACGGAGTTTTTGCTTCCGTAGGATGTATGAATGTAGGATTTTTTTTTTTGAGATGACGGATGATATGCATGCATGCATAGGAACTTCTTTCTTTTTTTTTTTTTTTGAAAATGGGACGGAGTTTTTACTTCCGTTGGCTCTTTGTATGAAAGATTTTTTTTTTTTCATGAATGTTGATTGGGATTTCTTGAAAAGCTTGTCTTTTTGTGCGAGAAAAATGGGGCTATGCTCATTGTATCTTTGTTATCTTTGTCGAATTTTCTTTGAAATTTCATGATGCATATGTATGCCCTTTTTTTTGTGCAAATGCAAATGCAATTTTTTTTGACATTTTCTTCTTTTTTTTTTGTTTTATTGCAGGGTGGAAACAACTACGTTACGGAGCAGCTGAACAAGATGAAGACTCGAGGATCGGTGGAGTCTGTAGTTGACTTGTGGGACCGGCTTCCGAATGCGGGCCGAGGAGCTTTGCCGAGTCAGAGCAGTTGTTGTTGAGACCGGGCTTTGGGAGTTTGTTGAGTGCTTGAGGGGCGGTCAAGTTCCCTAAGAGCAAGGGCTTGATGTTTGCTTTGGCGCGGCATTGGTGGGATGCGACCCACACGTTTCACTTCTTACGGGGCGAGGCTACGGTTACGCCTTCCGACTATGCTTTGCGATCACGGGTTTGTCCTTCAATGGACGCGGCATTGAGTGGCGGGATGGCTATAGCGATGCGGATCTGCGAGCTCTTACAGGATTTTCCCCTATTCCCAAAAAGGGGATGGGGATGGAGTATGCGGTGGTCTACGGGAAGATTGTGGAGACCATTGTGAGTTACGAGGTGGGGAGGAGAGGATAGGCGCCGTCAGTTGCCGGGGCCTTCTTGTGGTTTGCTTTTTCGAGCACCCTCTTTGGACATGCTTTGAGGGACGGCGATCTTTGCCTTCTTGAGGTCCTTGGAGGACATGGAGATGGCTGGAGATGTCTCTGGGGAGAGGCCGGGCGCGAGCTTTACTTTGCTCTTGATAGGTACGGCGGAAGGCTGTGAGCTCCTTGTCTTGCTTTGAGTTTGCCACAGAGGTATAAGCTCTCTTTTTGCTTTCCCCCTTTTTTTTTGAGCACACACTTTTCTTTTGCCTTTGGATTGATTGGATTTTTACCTTTCGCAGTATGGGCGTTGGAGTTTTCCACGTCACGATGTGGCGGCGGCCGGCGGAGTACGTCGGGCGTATCCGGCCATGCACTCTTGGTCCAAGCATGCCCGGGAGAAGATAAGCTCCGGGGCGTACGACTCTCGGATACGCGGATTGCCTTCCTTTGACGGAGGGTGAGACGGATGAGAGGATGATATTTTATCCACAGGATCGTTTCGAGGTGGCGCGGTGAAGAGCGGCGAGATTTGGGCTGTGCGGCGGAGGATTACGAGAGGTCGACTGCGATGCCTATTATGCGGGAGAGAGGGTGACGCGCCGGCATGGCGTGAACTCGCCTTTGAGGACACCGGTGGAGCCTCCCGCCGATATGATGCACCGAGTGACGGATGCTGTGACACAGGATGATTACGAGCCGGCCGGCACTTCTCGGCATTTCGTGGCGATTGAGCCGTACCCGTATTTGTTTTGAGGAGGTGAGGATGCCCCGGGTTACGGATAGAGAGGGGCTTGGGATCCGCGGTACCCTCGGACGGATTTTTCATATATCCGAGGATGGGGTCCGATTGAGGGTGCGAGATCCCTCGGCTGGCGGCTTCCACGAGCTTTCCGGCCTCGTCAGGAGTATGAAGAGTATGGCTTCTCTTTCTTTTTTTTTTTCTTTTCTTTTCTTTTCTTTCTGTCATCATTTCTCGCTTCAAGCTGTTTCGACGCTTTTGCTTTTGTGCGGTTTTCGGAGGTGGTCGTCGAGAAGGCGACGAAGCAAGTGATCGGAGCTAAGAGATTCATCGGGAGGATGGTCGCTTGCGGGGCTCCTCGAGCTAGAGCGAGCGACCACGGCCGGCGCACTGTCGGGCGGGAGGCTTCCCTATTCGTTCGAAGACTTCTTCGAGACTCCTCTGTCTCCTCTCATTGATCCCCAGCGCGGTGCGCCTTCGGATCACGTCATTCTCGGGGATCCACACGGGCGGGGACACGTTTGGCGGCATGGTGGGTCGTCTTCGTACGTCCGGGAGTCCGACGCCTTCACCTTCGGATATGATTTTTCGCGAGATCTCGGCTTGCCCTATCGGAGCGTGCCGGTTGGTCTGACGAGCCTCTTTACAGAGACGAGGACGATTACGAGCCGAGATTTTCGGGGCTCTGAGGAGGCGGGCCCGAGTCGCAAGAGGGGCCGGGGACGGCGTCGGGCGCTAGGGATTACGATTGATTACCCCCCCGATTTTACGAGATTTTGAGATTTATGGTAGGATTGAGATTTGTACGGCTTATGCACATTTTTTTCTTCTTTTTTTTTTTTTTGGGATGTAATAATTTAGGATTATTTATGTTTGTTTGTTTTTTTTTTATGCACACTCTTTTTTTTTTTTTTGGAATGTAATAATTTAGGATTTTATTTTATGAATGCAATGCAGTATGAATGCAGTGTTGCATGAGCCTTTTTTTTTTTTTTGGCAAGGGTGTTAGTGTTTGGTATATGGGTGGTTTGGGGAGGTTTTTGCACGGGTTAGAGCAGCGGGACGGAATATTCCTCTTTTGGTGTAGCGGCTTGGGCATTGCAGATTTTCGATGGAAAGCAAACATATCCGCGCGGAGGAGTCTGCATCGACATTGTCCTTTAATTTTGCTTGAATCTGGTCTCACTTTATTTCAAATTCAAATATCCTCTTCAACCTCCGGTCAAACAGACCATTTTCGGGGAGAAAGAGAAAAATCATGGAAAACCTTAGAAAAGCTCCATCAAAATTGTCCCAAGAATCCCAAATGTCATTCTTCAACAAGTTCAAGGATTGGTCAGGGAGATTATGCATGAGAGGAGGTCCTTCTTTGAAGAAAGGTACAAGGTGAAGTGCTTATGGTCTCTCGAGGAATTGATTCCGGATTACGGTCTTTTGAGGGCTTCTTCCTCATTTTGGGACACTAGGAGGCATGTCTTTTGCCTTTCCTTCAACGAGATTGTTCCGGCGTCGAAGAATTTCGGGCCTTGCTTGGTGGTCGGAGGTGGAAGAGATAGCGGTTCCTTTGCCGGAGGAGCTTCTTTTCGTTGACGGATTGTGCGTCCTCCTTCATCTTTCCCGGAGGAAGCGCAAGGTATGATCCGTGGTCCGATCATTTTGATATTTCCGGCCTTCCCGATAGGTTTAGGGGCCTAGGCTTGGTGGATGATGCCTATTGGGATGCCTTTGCACTTTGTATGTTTGGCACCACGTTCATGGTCTATTCCTTTGGGATTTGCCATCGGTCTTTCTTGGATGTTGTCGTTCATTGTCGCTTGGCGAGAGATGTCGTTCCTTTGATTTTGGGAGAGACTTTTCATGCTCTCGATAGGCGCTACGGGAAGCGGTATATGCGCGGGCGGCCGTTCCTCTTGACCACCTGTGGGCGATGGAGCGTTTGGGGATTCTTCGGGAAACTCCCGACATGATCGAAGCCTTGGACATTTGCCGGGAGGGGGTTCTTTGTGGATTTCGATGATCGGGGCTCGTAGGAGCGTTGGATGGCTGGTCGCCGGACGAGAAGATATCGAGATGGTCGGTGCCTTGTTGGCGGGTGGAGACTCGCGAGTGCTTGGGGACGGGTCTCGTGGTCGTGCTTAGGGGCTTTCTCGGTCCGGCTTCTATATTCCGTCTTTGGTTACGAGACGGTTCGGCTTGGAAGCGAGTTCCTTTGGAGAACTTTGACGATATAGCCATCAGGGTTGTGGCTCCTGTTTTTATGGATGATCCTTCGGTGTTTCCATTTCTTTCCCGAGCATGGAGGTATGACGCCTTTCCTCCTCTGGTTATTCCTCGGGCGTCAGGACCGGTGTTCTGACCACTTGGTACCTGGATTGAGTACGAGAGGCATTTGGGAGAGACTCGAGATGGCTATTTTGAGGCGGCGTGAGGCCATTGTGGGTGCGGAGGACTGGCCCATTTACGAGAGGAGGAGGGCCGAGGCGAGGCCAACCCTCATGACGGGAGCGGAGACGGCGTGACCGACTATGAGGCTTACGTCAAGAGACGAGGAGAGGAGGGCTCCTATGCTACCGGCTAGGCTACGGGAGATGAGAGATGACGCTAGGGCTACTAAGGCCACGACGAGAGGTTGGTTTGATAGATCCTGTTCCTATACCGAGCTTGGTAGGAGGAAGGCCGACATTTTCTGTTCGAGAAAAGAAGACTCGAAGGGGAAGAAGAGGGGAGAGGCCGGTTCGAGTGGCATGGAGTGACTACGAGGTTTCCGTATCCCTTTCTTGTCATGGCGAGACACATTAGTTTGATTATGTATCTTAGTTTTCTTTTAGCGAGGTTGCCGGTTGTAGGAATGAATCGGGCTTAGACTCATCAAAAAGTTTTTAACTTGTAATGAATATTTGAATTGCTTTAGAGTTTTCGAGACGCTTTCATGGTGCGATCGGTTGTATTGATGTCAAAGTATGACTTTTATTTGTGTTTTAGACCGAACCGTTTCATTTGCCTACGTTCCCCTCATTTTGAGGAGCTCGGGTCTTCGTAGTTCAACCCGGTCGATTTTTTTGTTTTTTTTTTTTTTTTTTTTTTTTTGTTTTTTTTGTTTTTTTTTGGTGCAACCACATGTTTTTACCTAGGCCGCCCTTTTCGGGTTTTTCAACCTAGTTGGGTATTACTCTTTTAGCACTCTTTTTTTTGTTGTTTTCTTTTTTTTTTTTTTACGCGTAGTATACGCGCGGCTTGTCACCATTCCTTTGGGTGTACAAAGGGATTCCGTCGAGTGCGCAAGTTGCATGGCTCCTCGGAGAAGATCTTACGGACGACGTATGGCCCGACCCATACGGGCTCCCATTTGCCGAGGGGTTGATACGGGTGGGGGCTTTTCTTTCAAAACGAGATCACCTTCTCGGATCTCCCGATGCTTTACTTTCTTGTCGAAGGCTCTGGCCATTCTTCCTTGGTAGGCTCGGATGTGTTCCATGGCTTTCAATCGTCGCTCATCTAGCAGGGCCAATTTGTCATGGCGACTGCGGAGCCATTCGACCTCGTTGATACGGCTTTCCGGTAGTATACGGAGCGAGGGGATCTCTAGCTCGATTGGGAGTACGGCTTCCATTCCGTATGTGAGGGCAAACGGTGTTTCCCCGATTGCCGTTCGGCGTGTTACGTAGCCCCGAGTGCAGTGTAACTTCTCGGGCCAATCTACGCCTTGGACGACCATTTTCCGGATGATATTTTCCGAGTCTTGTTTCTTTGCCTCAACGGCTCCGTTGGTTTGGGGCTGTAAGGAGATGACTTGTGACGGGTTATTCGGAATTACGCGGCGGCTTTCACATTCCCCTTGAAGTGGGATCCATTATACGAGATGATTTGGTGGCAACCCGTATCTGCATATGATGTTCTCTTTGATGAAGAGGGCTACTTTCCTTGAGTTGAGGATTTTGTAGGATTTTGCGAGCATCCTTTCCAGTTCCTTTGAAGAAATCACCAATCTGCGTCTCTTTAGGCTCTTACGGTTCCCAGATTCACACTCGTCAAAATCTCTTCGGCGGCTTGGGCTCGATTTTCCTCTTTAGGACAACTTTGCTTAAAGATCCTCTTTTTTTGTTTGTTTGATTTTTTTGTTTAATGTGTACGCTTCTTTATCTAATGAATTATTATTAAATGTTTATTAATTAATTCATCATTAGTTAAAGTGGCAATCAAGGGATACTCGAAAGGTTCGTCATTTCATTGAAAACGAAAAGGAATACGGCGCTTGCTACGGACTCGTAGTCTTCGGGCGTAAGGCCGTCGGACGACCCTAGAGACTCGATCTTAACAAAGAGAGGCTGGGAGGACTTGTCCTAGATTGACACTGAGGGACGGGGGACCAATCCAAGCTTGGTGATCATTTCCTCCTTGGTCGCGGACGGGCACGAGAGGTTTTCCCAATTTTTAGCGGCTTTCTTTGTTGGTGGCCTCATGACTCGGGAGCTGTCTTGTTTTTGTTTTCCTTTCTCAATTCTTTGCTATCATCTCTTGGACCGAGCCGAGATCAATCGGTCAGCTTTGGACTTCTTCTTCGAACAATTCTTTGCATAACCGAGACCATCCCGATCATCGAGGAAATTAGTGGCCTTAGCTTTTGAGTGCTTGTCAATTCGAACTCGGGCTTCGGATCTTCTGGGCAATCGGGTTTGTGGTGGTAAGCTTCTCGAGCTGTTCCACCGGGTCGAGCACGCCTACGAAGGTATACTCGCTCTTCGTGGTAGTGGTAGCCCCGGGTATCTTGGGTAGGTCCGGGAACATTCTACGGACCGGGTTAGCCTTGGTTCCTACGAACTTGTTGAGGCTATCTGTAGCTTTAGCCATTCTTACGTAGGAGTGGGCTCTGTGATGTTTCTGGTTGTGTGGGACCCTTTACAAAGTAGTCGGCCAAATTAGGGTGAAGGGGAGAGATTTAGGGTCGTCGGCCAGGGACCCTTCTGTGGCGGCTTCAAATCTTTTTCCTTTTGCGGTGTCTGCGAGGAGGCCTCATATCCCGGGCCGTGGCGAGTATTACGTCCTTTCACCTCGATGAGTTTGTGAGTTCCTTGTTGGTGCTTCCCAGGACCAGAGGCCGAGGTAGATAGCTCATTTTCTCATCATTTTCAAGGCCGGTGGGATTTTATCTCGAGTGACCGTCGGATCTATGTTGCACACTTGGGCCTTGGGAGGCTCGGCCAGTGAAGCCCGTTAGCATGAGACCTTCCTCGTCATGTTTGATTTCGAGAATAGGTATTCCGCCCGTATCTGTGCCCTCCAAGTGACTAAATCCCCATAAATGGTTGTCGAGATCCCCATTCGAGGCAATTTCACACCTTTGGTGGAGGCTTGAGGCGACCCCTTGACTGGTGCGGCCAAGGTCTTCCCGATAAGGCATTAAAAGTGATCGGGATGTCAATAACACGGAATTCCACAGTATCAATTTGTCCAGAACCGAGAGGTCTAAAGTGGCGACTCGAGGGGCGCTCGAGATGTTGAGTCGTAGCTTTGGCGTGAGGGAGGAAGGCTTCAAGTACGTAGTCTTGATATCAAGCGGGCTCATGATCTTTCTTGGGAAGAATGTTCATTCCGGACCCATTATCAACCGGGACCCGAGGAGGCGTCGTTCATCCAAGCTGGTGTGATGAAGAGAGGCTCGTTATGATCGGCCCCAAATTGAGGGAGGTCGAGATGCGTGAAAGTGATTATATTCCCGTAATGGATGTTTCCAATTAGTGTACCACATCATCGGGAGTAGCATCAATAGGCACTAGAGTGCGAGCCGGGCTTTCTTCCGGCTTCGGCTTATGGGGATAGGACGAGGTGAGTAGAGACCGAGAGGAAATGTTGGCTGTGTTTGCTTCAATTTGGGTGAGCACGGGATCCTCTTTTCGAGTGCAGGTTTGTTGTCTTAGCATAGGGCGGCGATCTTCTTTCGGTGTTTGATCTGTGGCCTTCTTATACGCCTTGGGATTTCCTTGGAAGATGCGGATCGGGTCAACGGGTTAACTTCCTCATCGGTCGTCTCTTGGTGGATTTCTTCAATCTTTGCTAAGGTCGATGGGGAGCCCTTTTGGCTATTGGCCCTTGGTTACGACGGAGTCTAGCAACGGTGAGGCGAGTATCTTGGCTCCTTCTGGGCGGCCCTTATAAGCTGCTTCCCAAGTCACGAGGCTTTTGGGTTTGGGGTTGTGTTGTTGCCCCTTGGATGGCCCGCGAGCTAGGGCGTCCTCAGATTCACTCTCGTGGCTGCCTTGCTCATAGTTATCATGCAACAAGAGTCGCTATTGTCGGGGCTCGGGGGCTTTTCGATCTCATCCCGGTATAGTGCGGCCATTACGGTTCCTTTACGTAATACTCGAGTTGGAGATGATTATAGCATTACGTGTGGGAGCGCATCCGGTATCATGCCGGTTTCTAGGACTTCTACGAAAGGCGACATACATTCGGGGAAGGTGACCTCTTCTTGGGTAACCACGACAAGGAGTGTTACTTTGTTAAGGGTGGATTTGATCTAACCATGGTTATTTTCTCATTTGGGCGGATGGGAGTTAATTTTCCTCTTTCGATCGGATCTTCGACTATCGGCTGGATCGGACGCTGAAAACCCTTTCCCCCAAGCATGGTAGGCGGTGTTGAATTCTAAGACATCCACGTGCTCGAGATCCATGAAACTTCATGGCCTTCATGTCCTCGGTTTCATATTCGTCTCCCGAAGTGTCTTCGTCGTAAACTTCTTGACAACCAACCATTGTGCACGGCTCCCGTGGGCTCATTTCGGCATGATTGTTCCAGTTGTTTCCGGATGCGGGGCCTCGGTTGACTCTTCGCTCTCGTCATCATCATCATCATTGTTGTCGTCGGAATCTTCTTCCCATACTACGGGATTTCGGCGGAGAGGAACGCCGATCAAACCCGTTAGGGAATATGGGTGCGTGCGGCCGCATGAAATTGTCATATGCTCCCATTCCGGAAGTGGTAATTGTGACTCGGCTTCTCCTCCCGAAGCTGCGGGGGAAGAGTGAGAGGGGGTGGCACGTATTTGACACCGAGGTAGAATGTAGAAGGATTCTTCCTCCTACGATTCTTCGGTTTCATTGCCTTCGGGATCGTATTCGACTTCTCCAATAGCCGGTTTGTGGAAGTGTACTAGCTCCGGATGCTCTTCGGCCTCTTTCTTTGATAAGCCCCGATCTGAGGCGCTCGCCAGGAAGCTTTCTTGTTCAATTCTTCTCGATTGTTCTAACCATCTTGTGTAAATGGTCCTCTCATGTTTTGGCCAGGAACAGCCCGGCTCTTCGGTATTGGCCTTCCCTTCATCCGAGAAATAGCGGGCCTCGTATTCTTGCAAGGAGTCTCGACATGAGACCAAGATGGGTTGATTCGTTCGATATCCTCAAGTGAGGGGAATCGGGTCGGGATCCTCGACGAGGTTGGCCACGGGTATTTGGGGACCTTCATCGGCATCTTCACAGGCATGCGAAGATTCTCCGCATTCAATCATATTCACACGATTATGGTTCCTTGGCAGGATTTTTGAGCGTATTAGGCCCTTCGGGGCCTTCCAACTTTCCTTGCTCTATTAGCCTGGATTGCCTTTTTCGAGTAAAGCGGTTATCGGTCGGATGTCCGTGAGCTTGATGAAAAGCACAATACTTTGTAGTATCCACGGGAGCATTCGGATTCTGGGTTGGAAATTCTCAGGCCGCGGCAAGCCTTCCTTCACCGAGTCCTCTAAAGATGTCATTTAGAGGCATTCCAAAGTTTTCGAGATTCATGACCCGTGGTGCAGGCTCATTTGGTTTTACGGGAGCAAAAGGAGTTGTGTTATTACATTCTGTCCCGCATAGTTAATCATTTCTTTGCCTTTGGCGGGAAGCGAGGCGATGTTTGCGGGAGGAGCCCGATATACGTGGCGGAGTGCGGCGGCCGGTTCTTGCGGTGTAGGCCTTTTCAAACTTAGGCTGCGAGAGTTAACCATGGCCCGTAAGTCGAGTATGGGAAGTGGCGAGGAGGCTCTCGAGATGTGGTTTCAAGCATGGTGGAAGATGTCCGGTTGTTCCTCTTCGGAAGGAGGGATGGCCATTTCAGAGTTTGAATTCCACGCTTGTAGAAGTCCCCAAACATTCTCATCGGGGCCATGCTTTGTTGTTTGTAGGTCAACTCTATTTGTTTCCCACTCCAAGTTGGCCTTATATTTCTCTGTGAAGGCATTGGTAATCTGGTCCCACGTAGCCACAGCCCGGGTTTCAAACGGAAGAACCACTTTAAGGCCTGGACTTGAGATAGGCGAAATAATCGGCCAAGCTGGCGATTGGTGCATCCTTTGGCCTTCATCGCCAAGGTATATGTGTCCAAATGGGTTTTCGGGCATGCGGTCCCATCAAAGAGATCCAGATTAGGCATCACGAATTTGTGGGGCGAGAGGAACAATGGAGTCAGTGCAGTAGGCGGAAGGCGGAGCTTCTTGGCGATCGGTTCGGCGATACGCGCTTTCATTTCCTTGTGTTGCTCCATGAACCGGGCCGGATGAGGGTCTTGTGGCGGAGCCATGGCATTCAAGCTAGTGGCTGAGCTAGAGAGAGGAGCTACCACTGGAGCGGGCGGGTGGAGGAACGGCCGATCCGGGGACGTAGGTGAAAACACTGTCACAGGGGAGTTACCACAGGGAGCATGAGTAGGAGCTTGGGCGAAGGGATAGAACCTTGCGGCTTCTTTGTTGATTTTCAAGCGGCAAAGTAGGTGGAGGTAGCCCCGATGTAGCCGGATAACTTGGATTTCCCAGTGGGGCCCGTAAGTAGGCTTGAGTGCGGGTGTGTCCGGATTGTTGAATTGCATGGCACTTTGTGGTGAAGGTGTGTAACACAGGGGAATGCTGCGGTCTGGTGATTCGGATGACACCGGGATGGAGGCTTGGTAACCCATAGAAGTACTGAGTGAGGAATGGATTTGTGTGAGGAGCGGTGAACTAGTGCTGTTACGAGGAGGGGCTCTGGCGTGGCCCGAGAACCAAGTTGTGGCGGCATTCGAGCTGTGGCATTGTGGCCCTTTGAGCTGATTCTTTGCGAAGGCCGGATTGATCGGTTCCAAAGCGTGGCGGGATCCCGATTAGGCTGTGGCATTCCGAGATAGCCCAAACCATGAGAAGACATTCCGTGCTTGATTTTGTCCCCCCGATTTGTGCCGTCGGGCTGCATGGATCCGGTGATGGTGCGTGGTTGGGGAGGCTGGTGACCCGAAAATCGAGGAGCATGGGTTACGGTAGTGGCACCATAGGAGGTGGGTGGTGGCATCTGGTGTAGTCGGGCGGCGAGAGTGGGGTTGGCATCCTCGTCTTCTTCCACGGTGAAGGTGCCATCGGGATTGAGGCGGCGGCCGGACCATGGCTCTTAATAGCCTCCATAAGGCTATTTAGCTGTGCTTCTGTCGTAACCTCATACATTACGCTAGCGGATTCCCTTTGTTGCATGTCGAGGGTCCGGGAGGCGGAGTGACGTTATCCCCATCATTACCGGGCGATGCGGACATTACGAAACCGGAGTCGGAACAAACGGCGAAGGCGATGGCGCGCTTGACTCTTCCCAACTAATCAAACGATGACCGGTGCAGAAACCAACCTTTGTGAGGAGGCTGCGGGGGAAAGGACACGAAGGTTCGGATGTGCAGGAATGGAAGGAGGGTAGGTGTTTGGGCTTTAGGCTCATGCAACATGCGATTATTTGTTCACGTTTACTTAAAACATGATTTATTAACCTAATCGGTTGGAAAAGATTGCTCTTCTTTTTCGCAATCTACTCTGGATCCTGGATCAGTGGGCCCCGTCACTACGTCTATAAGCCCCTCGTATTCCACAGTATTTCGACCTCCCGGGGTGGACGGCCCGGGCGAGGGTCCTATAGGGCAAGCGGGTCCCACCGGCCCGAAAGAAAAACGATCCTAAAAGTACGGCGGGTAATCGAGTCTTAACGAGCATTCGATGTAAATTACGGACAAGGCGACGTCAAAAGTCAAGATCATGTCAGGGGCTCGACGAAAAGTCGGCATGATTTGGACGATAAGCGTCCACAATTGATCTTGACTTGTCGTCGGTTAAGCGTAATTAGGCATGGAATAATCATTAATCCTTGATGACTCGGTGTCAATCTTTGGGAGTCGGTGTATAATTTGTGCCGATCGAGCCCGAAGTCAAGGCGCCGGTCAATATCTTGGTCAAAGTACGCGGCGGAAAACCGGCGAGAACTTCGGCGATTAGGGTCCCGAAAGATATTGAGTCGGTATGCCGACAAAGGCTTGAAAGGAAAGGTCTATACACGAGACGGGGCATGACACGGACCGGACTAAAAACCAACCGGGTCTCGGACAAAGTGTGTCACGGACAAGTGCATGGTCGACACGAGGCTCCGTAGGATGTTTGGGTAGTCTGTGCTCATCAGAGGCGTAATAAGACCAAACGGACCGCGACAAGGATTTCCCGGGTTAGGGACGTAGTGTGCGGTGTACGGTCACGTGCGCGTAGTGTGCAAGCGATCTATATTCTTTTACGAGTAAAATAGAAAATTTTTTTATGTGTCTTAAAAATATGATGCATGATTTTTTTTTTTTTGAAAATTTTCTTTTTTTTTGAAAATCCTTTTTTTTTGAAATTTTTTTTTTTGAAATTTAATGAACACATAAGCACGTAAGCACGAAAATTCCGACAGTTAGGGACATTATTCCGACAGTCAAAATTTTGACTTTCTCCGAGGCGGCCAAAACAACACGAAAAATGTGCAAAAATCAACACACACACACAAATGATTTTCAAAGCCGGGACGGAAGCTTGACCCTCAAAAGCTTTTTCTTTTTTTTTTTGAAAACGGTGATACCGGTACGTGGGATTGTTAAACCACAATTTATCCCCGACTCGTGTTAGGAGGCGGTAACGGGAAGTTTAATGGTTTCCACCAATATACCAAATATCATTTTTTTTTAAAAAAAAAATCTTATTCCCCAGCGGAGTCGCCACTGTGATGATGTGTCGCCATTTCGCGGGAAAAAATTCGATTTTTCGCGTTTCTTTGAAAAAAACCAAATAAAACCCGAGAAAAAGAACGGAGTCGCCACGCCATTTTTGTTTTAAGGGCCAAAACTTTGAAAAATGCCCGAGATCAGAAATTTGGGTTCGGAGGTCATGTTACACGCCGGGAAGGACGTTAGTGTGCACCCGGAATGCCTCGTAAAACGAGTCTTCCAAGCTGAAAATCATTTGTGTGTGTGTTTTGGCCAAAATAATTTGAAACTCAGAAAAGTAAAAATTGGGATATCTTTTTAAGACTTTAAACTGATCCCATGATTTTTTGGAAGATTTTGGGATTGAGATTTGGTACTCAAAAGACCTTTTGAAGTTGAGAGCCACTTCTGCCAGAATGAAAAAGGCAGTGGACCTTTGATTTTGAAATGGATTCAAGGGTCTTAAAACTTCATAATCTGGATAAACTCAGAGAATGAAAGTTGTTCCAGACACCTTAAATAAGATTTGTGCGAAGGAATTTTCCATTTTGGAGAAGATTTGAGGGGTCAAAACCTTCTGGAAATCTCAGATATGCAATCTGGATTTCCAGAAGCTGATGAACTAGCCTCTAAAGGAAAATTTGAAAAGAGGAGTTTTACTCACCCAAAAAATAAAGTAAAAATATTTCTGGAAAGCTCTGGATGTTGGCTACAAAAAGTGTTTTGTAGTCAACACCAAATTCCAAGTTTATCTGTGTCCAAAAATTAAGACAATGGACTGGGATCTTGGAAAATTGCTACTGGACAGCAACTTCTCAAGAAAGAAAATATGATTTTAAGACGGGTTTTGCATCCATGCTTGTCCCCATTTCCCTAGGTTTTGGTTAGTGATCACTTGACATTTTAGTGGTGAATCAACTATACCAAACCATCCTTGGGGTACATTAGGACTAAGCACTTCATTTGCTTGGGAAGGGGATTTTTATCCTTTGAAAATGAGATTTGATGCTTGAAAATGTTTTTAGGGTTTTGAAAATGTGTTTTCTTTGCAAGAAAGTAAGAGAACTTGAAAATAATGTTGATCCTTGTAGAAGATCATCCATGGAGATGAACTTCCATGGTGATCTTCTTGGATCTAAGACAAGAAGAAGAATGAACTACATTTTGTAGTTTGAAAATGCATGCATGGATGAAAGATTTAGGGTAAGAAGAGGGAGGTTATACCTATCTTCTTTGTATTTTGGGGCTTTGGCTTGAATGTATGAGTGTTTGAGACTTTGAATGTAAGAGTGTTTGGGTTTGATTTGAGTGAGTGAAAGTTGGGAAGATTCAAGAGAAAAAGGTGACAATTCTTATAGAATTCTCACTTTGTTTTCTCGAGTATATTCGCCAAAATACGTGAATTATGCTCTTGTTCCTCCTTATTTTTGTATTTGGAGGGCTCAATTTATAGCCCTCTGAAAATTGCAATCTACATGTCCGCGCGGATAGGATTGGTGGCGTGCCTTTGTTCATTAAATCTTTGCTCCGGGCTTTGGACAAGAGGAATAATCTTTTTTAAAATTCAAATTAACCAGCCAGATTATGTTTCCAGCCATTTCTTTTTTTGGTTTTTCTTATTTCTTTTGCTTTTTTGATTCCTTTCTTTGGTTTATCTTTTTTTGGTAATCCCCATTTTGCCCTCACTTTGTTAGAAAAGTTAGGAATGTTAGGAATTGTTAGAAATGTTATAACTTTCGTTAATTTTCTAACGAAAATTCTAACAAGCTCAAATTGGAGCACTTACAGGTAGGGTTAATATTTTAATGATATAAACTTTCCTTTTTAAGTAAAAAAATAAAGTGTGAATTATGTATTTGGACGCCCAAAATAGAAAGTGTGAAGTAAGTAAATGGACGGAGGGAGTATATTCTTTCACGCACTCATCCCATGACTACAAATATATGCAAGCGTCTAGTACATGCCCGTGTCCAAGGCTACGTATTTTTTTTATTTTTTTTTTAATTTTTTTTTAAATTAAAAGAATTTTTTTAAGGACAAAATGGAAAATGGACATAATAGTGAGGGCAAAATGAAAATTTCGGCCTGACAAAGAACTTTTAACACCCTTTCCTAACCCTTCCCTAATTTATATTATAGATAGAAGATTCTTTATTTCAATTCATCTCTCTCTCTCTCTAGCTTTCTCTCTCTATCAATTGAAAATGAGATTCCCAATGGGTTACTCAGACCTCATCCTCCCCAAGCTCTTCCTTCACTTCCTCACCTTCCTCGGCCTCTTCCACACCGCAAGCTCATCTCCTCATTCTTCCGAACCATCGGCCTCCCCGATTTCCTCTAACCCGATTTCTCCTACTCCACCCGACCCGTCTCACACACCCACCACCACGACCCCCACCCCTCCGTCTCCGCCGTCCTCATCCGCGAACTCCTCCCCGTTGTCAAATTCTCCGACCTCATCAACCCTCCTGAGTCCTGCTCTGTCTGTCTTTTAAAAAAAAAAAAATTTTTTAAGGGCAAAATGGGAAAGGAACAAAAATATGAGGGCAAAATGGGAAATTTCCCGTGTGTAACTGTTCATTCTACTGTTGAGAAGGGTGCTTCCATTTATAATATATATATATATATATATATATATATATATATATATATATATATATTTATTTATATATATATGTATACTAGTATGTGTCCAGAGACACGGTTTTTTTTTTTTTTTTTTTTCAAATTAATTTTTTTTTTAATTTAAAAAAAAAATAAAAAAATCAGTTACTTAGATTTCAATTCATTTGTTAAATTTCAATTTTTACATTTATTAATTATCAATTTGACAATTAATAAATATAAAATCACGAATTAATTTTCGAATTTGATTTCTTGTTTTTTTTTAAAAAAAATTTGTTTTCTAGAATAGTATGAAGAAATCAATAGTTGTAGAACAATTCCTTCTTTTTTGAAAATGGAGTATATAGTAACAATATAACTAATCGGTACAAAATAAAAGGTGAAAAAGAATAATAATTGGGTTGCATTACGCAACAGAGGAACTGGCGGTGGAGGGACGCCCTGAAACAGCAACAGCTGGCTGCGTTTGTGTGGATCTCCATGCCAACCACCTGGACTCAACCGCACCGGCTACTTCCGCTTCTTCATTACTATCCCTAAACCTGCTCAACCCCGTGATTTCCGACACACTTCTCGTATTTATTACATTTCTGCCATTCCTCCACCACCTCCACCTCTGTCTCTGCCACCAACCATTATTCCCCTCATTTATACCCTTACTATTATTGGAATTATTATTATTATTATTATTATGATATTGCTGACGTGTAATTGACGGTCTCGATCCCACTACTCCTGAGAATCTACGGCTGTCGCTTATGATCATTTCGGATCGTAGATATAATAGCTCGGACGGCTGTACGTCGCTCCATCTGTGATGGGCCCCACTAGCTGAAGCGGAAATTATGATCCGGTGTTCCAGCCGTCTATCCAAGCTCCGCCTTTCCGCCTCCGTTGCTTCCGCCAACAGCAACCCGTCTTTCCGGTTTCTGTCCATACATCCCACAACCGCCGCCGCCGCCGGCGTTTCAGCTTCCGCGTTCTTCTTCTTTTTCTTCTTACAAGGAACGTCCAGAGATCTCCTATGACCTCCACCTCCTCCTCCCGCCCCAACCGCCACGGCAGCAGAGTCAACACTAATCCGAAGAAACCCACTCCCTCTTTCCCCCGCCGACGAGTGCCTGCCGGACACTCTCCGAACACTAATTTCCACCTCCTCCTGCACTTCTTGCACCTGATTGAGCTCCCGTTGTTGAATTTTACAATCGTCGAGTAAGAAAATGTCTTCCGGGTCAACCCGGTACCGGCAAAGAGGGCAAGTCGAATGAGCATCAAGCCAAGTATCCACACACTCAACGTGAAATGCGTGTTTACATTTAGGCAACAATCTCAAAACCTCAACAGGATCAAATTGATTCAAACAAACAGCACATTCAAGCCCATCCTTTTGCCCACTCAATGACCCGAATCGGAAAACCGGAAGCGACTCAATTATCGTACGCTCAATCCCGGAGTTCTTCCTCTCCTCAACCGCTCTAAACCCATTCCCGCCGCCGCTGTAGCCAGTACCGACACGACGGCGACAGTGCTTGGCGTAAAGAAGCAACAAGAAAGTAATTGAAAACATGGTTGTAATAACTCCGACGACAACAGCTATACTTGGTCGGAGAGGAGATTTTTGTATTAATCTCGGTGGTGGAAGTGGCGAAGGTGGTGGGACGGTTGGCAATGGGGCGGTGGTTACGGATAAAGGGGTTGTCATTAGGTGAAGGACAAAGAAAGGAAGAAAATAGAGAGAAATGAAAAAGGCCATTACTGACCGGAGAGAGAATTGAATTGAAGGGATTCCGATTGGGTTTGGTAATAGAGAGAGTGAGAGAAGGACAAATATGGGTAAGTAATTGAATTTGGGGATGTTGAGCAGTTGGGATTACAATGGGGTTTGATGGCCCCCTCAGCAACAAACAACCCCTCTATTCTTACTTTTCTCATTTTAATGACCAAATTACTCACTTGTTCTCATAAAAAATGTTATAATGAATTTGTTAAATTATTTAATATATACTCAGTATTGTCCACACTTGGTGCCGAAAGAAGAAAGGCGAGTATATAGGTTTGTGAAGGGTTAAGGCTGGAGTTTCGTAAGCAACTTTTGACGCACGACTTCACAGATTTTCAGGCGGCAGTGAACATAGCCTACAGAATAGAGAATGATATTGAAGAGCATAAGGGAAGGTCAGATGGTGGAAGTGGAAGTAAGCAGCGGTTTCAAGGACAAGGTTCGAGACAAGGTAGAGGACAACCAAGGTTCTCAAATCCTGGTGTAGCAAGAGGCGGAATTAGGGTGACTCCAGGGGCTCGTACTCCTTCAAGGCAGTCTGGGGTTGTTTGTGGGTTCTGTAAGAAGCTGGGTCACTCAGAAGATAAGTGCTGGAGCAAGTTGGGGAAGTGTTTAGAATGTGGAGGAGATGGTCACTTTAGGAAGAATTGTCCCAAGTTGCGAGGGCAGGCATCCGGTAGTGGGCAAGGTGGACCGAGAGGGGGAATAAAAAGAGATAATGAAGAAAAGCTGAAGGATAAGGTTCAAGGGCGAGTATTTGCCTTAGGAAGAGGGGAGATAGACCCTAATGCTGTTATTAGAGGTATTGTTCCTGTCTCAGGAGTCAAGGCCCGCATTCGTATAGATCCCGGGTCTTCCCATTCGTTTGTTGCATCTCATTTTGCTTTTGCATTGCATAAATTACCTGATTTTATGCCTTATGTGCTTGAGGTGTCGACTCCTATGGGAGAGTGCCTCACTTCTTCTTTGATATATAATGGTTGTGATGTGGTTATTTGTGGGCATGTGATGCCGGGGAATTTAGGAGAGTTACACATCCGAGATTTTGATATTATTCTTGGTATGTATTGGTTGAGTCATTACCATGCCATGGTTGATTGTCATAGGAAAAAGGTTTTATTTGATATACCGGATATGCCTTCTTTTGTGTTTGATGCCGACAAGTCTATGTTTGGTATTCATGGCATTTCTGCTATAAAGGCTAGAAAATTGCTTTCTAAGGGGTGTGCGGGGTATTTAGCTTATGTGGTAGATTCCAGTAAGAAGTCCCCTGAGTTAATTGATGTTCCCGTAGTAAAGAAATTTGGTGATGTGTTTTCTACCGAGTACTCTATGCCTCCTGATAGAGAGGTTGAGTTTTGCATTGATTTAGTGCCTGGTACCACACCTATTTCTAAGGCACCTTATAGAATGGCTCCTGCTGAATTGAAAGAGTTGAAGACTCAGTTACAAGAGTTGTTAGACCGGGGGTTTATCCGTCCTAGTGTGTCACCGTGGGGGGCTCCGGTTTTATTTGTCCGTAAGAAGGATGGTACTTTGAGATTGTGTATCGACTACCGTCTTTTGAATCAAGCAACTATCAAGAACAAAGTATCCTCTCCCACATATTGATGATCTGTTCGATCAGCTCCAAGGTTCCGTTATCTACTCAAAGCTTGATTTGAGAAGCGAATACCATCAGTTGAAGATTAGGCCCGATGACATTTCCAAAACAGCTTTCAGGACTTGATATGGTCATTATGAATTCGTGATTATGCCTTTTGGGTTGACTAACGCTCTAGCCGTATTTATGGATATGATGAATCGTATCTTCAAGCCATACCTTGACAGCTTTGTAGTGGTTTTCATTGATGATATTCTTGTCTATTCTAAGTCTCGGGAGGAACATGAGATTCATTTGAGGATTGTTCTTTCTCTTCTCCGTGAGAAGCAATTGTTCGCCAAATTCAGTAAGTGTGAAATTTGGCTCAAGCAGATATTTTTCTTGGGGCATGTGGTTTCAGTTCGGGGATATCAGTTGATCCTTCCAAGATTGAAGTCGTTGTCAATCGGAAGCAACCTTCAACTGTGACAGAAGTTCGTAGTTTTCTTGGGTTAGCGGGTTATTATCGAAGATTCATTGAAGGGTTTTCTCGCATTGCCACTCCATTAACTCGACTGACTCAGAAAGATGTATCGTTTGTGTGGGATGCTAAGTGCGAAGCTAGTTTTGAAGAGTTGAAGAAAAGGTTGACATCAGCACCGGTTCTTACCCTTCCAGACGATTGCGAGAACTTTGTGATTTTCAGTGATGCCTCAAAGGAGGGCTTGGGATGTGTGTTGATGCAAGGTGGGAAAGTGATTGCCTATGCTTCTCGGAAGTTGTCACCGGCTGAACAGAATTATCCTACACATGACATGGAATTGGCTGCGATTATCTTTGCGTTGCACAAGTGGAAGCATTATCTATATGGGGCGAGATTTGATATCTTCACGGACCATAAGAGTTTGAAATATTTATTTACACAAAAGGAGTTGAACAATCGACAACGAAGATGGTTAGAGTTCTTGAAAGACTTTGATTGCGTGATTTCTTATCATCCGGGGAAGGCGAATGTTATTGCGGATGCGATTAGACGGAAGGCTTACTTGTCAACTTTGAGTTCTAAAGAGGCAAGACATGAGTTGATTTTTGCGAATGTTCGGCTCACTTTCTTCCCGTGTCAACTAAGTTTTCGATGGAGAGATTAGCTCAGTTATATATGAGAGAGATTGTTAGACTCCATGGGGTTCCAGTTAGTATTGTTTCAGATAGAGACCCGAGGTTTACTTCGAGATTTTGGAGGGCATTACACGAAGCTTTGGGATCTAAGTTATGTTTCAGCATGGCGTTTCATCCTCAGACAGATGGGCAGACAGAACGAACTATTCAGATACTTGAGGATATGCTTAGAGCTTGTGTGATGGATTTTCACTTGTCTTGGGAAGATCATCTACCGTTGGTTGAGTTCGCCTACAACAACAGTTATCAATCTAGTATCGAAATGGCTCCTTATGAAGCGTTGTATGGTAGAAGGTGTAGATCTCCTATATGTTGGGATGAAGTGGGTGAAGCCAAGTTATGGGGTCCGGATTTGGTTCGGGATTCGACAGAGAAAATCAAAGTGATTCGAGATAGGTTGAAGACGGCTCAGAGTAGGCAGAAGAGCTACGCCGACAACCGAAGATGGGACTTATCTTTCCAAGTTGGTGACTTGGTTTTCTCGAAGATTTCTCCGAGGACCGGGATCAAAAGATTTGAGAATAAGGGGAAATTAGCTCCAAGGTTCGTGGGACCATTTGAGATTGTAGAGAAGATTGGGGATCTGGCTTACTGTTTAGCATTGCCTCCATCTTTCTCCTTGCTTCACGATATATTCCATTTGTCGATGTTCAGAAAGTATTGCCACGATCCTTCTCACATTTTGAGTTCATCTCCCGAAGAGATTCAAGCCGATATGTCTATGTAGAAGAGCCATTGAGGGTATTAGAATTCTAGAATTAATAAATAGGTCGCATTAACTGATAATTAGAGAGTGTGGTACATTATATAGTTTAACAATTATTTCATATTTGTAATGGTGTACAAATAGCAAGTTTTATAATTTTATTGGGATAATTACTCTTTCCTAAATATTTGGTCAAATTGCAATTAAATAAACCATTTTTTTTAGATTAGATGTTTTTTTAGCTAAGTGGGACCCACAAATTTTTGAAATGAGCTCGCTAACATGATTGAATCGGACCACAAGATGGAAGGGTGGAGCAGATCCTGATCCGGTACACGGAGTACTACTTTTGTCCTAAATATATATGTGTCTCAGTTAATTTGTCAAACTATTTAAGAAATAGTGTGTTTTGGTCAAATTTATGCAATTCAACTTCAAGGAATGAAATTGGGCACAATGTAATATAATACTTCAAGATTCAAGATTCTATAGACAAGGTATTTAAAGAGGAAAGTCCTTGAACAACTTGTTCGCCGGCACAAAACCTCGGAAGATGGTATTTTATTGATATGATGGTATGATCGTGAGTGTGATTACAGAGAGTATATTGATGTGTGGTCATGGCAGCTATTTTCGATGCTAGGATCAAGATGGTATAACCTCAAAGAAGGATGAAGAGATATAAGCGAAGGACAGTGAGCTCATACAATGGGTGGTTAGAGTGGCTGAATCTAGCAGGAAGCATAATAAGGAGGTGGAGATCATCCATAATGATTTGATGGCTAAAGCTGCCAAGTCTGTTTTCGATGCTAGGATCGAGATGATCAAAGAGTATCAAGCTGGTAAGCATACAGAATGGGACCTGGACAAAGAGTACGCAGGTATGGGAGGATTGCTGGTGAGGTCAATTCCAAGGCTCAAGATGCAGAGAAGGCTGAACAAGTTGGTGAAACTCAAGAGGAATGGAAAGAAGATGGTAAAGTTGTGCAGGTTTGAAAAACTATCTTAATTTGTCTGGGTGTTTGAAAACAATTTAGATTTATGTTTTGCTGCTTTTAAATTTTAATTGAGGGGGGTGTCCTCATAAACAATTTATGGTTTGTAACTTGATATTTTTTGCCGAGGGGTTTGTCCTCGTTTAGATAATGAATTCCTTAGGATGTAATTTGGGATTTTTGACATGTCTATTTGGACGTGCTTTTGTCAAACTGTTGTTTCCCCATGTTTTGTGATAGTATGGCGAAATTTTTTGGATGTTTTTGGTTGATAGGAAAAGATGCATTTCTATGTGTAACATGTTGTTGTCACAACTTGGAAATATTTTGGGAATGTAATAGAATAGGAATGTGTAGCAAGTTGAAGCTACGAGATGAAATGAATGAATAGATGTTTTTGATCTATAAACCTTGTATTCATTTGGTATCATGTTGATGTTATAATCTGTTGTTTCAACTTGAGTTCATAATTTTAATTATGTGCAAGAAGGTAATCAATATGTACTTGACACATTGGCCTACCTACAACTTAACTAAAACATGAAAAACGTGCGCCCAGGCGAAGGTGTAAATAACCTTAATAACTTAAGAAAGATGCAAAATCTTTAAACCTTAGAAAGGTGTATACCTTACATCTTGAATGTAATCTTGAACTTTTTGTGTGAATCTGATTCAACAAGCGGCAACTTGAAGACTAATCGCGAAATGCTCTAACAACTTGGTCTTTTAGCAACCTGAAGCATTACCTAGTTTATCCTGATTTTCTTTACAACTTGATTTGAGCATGTTGTTCATGTCATCTTGAGTATAAACCTTAAGTTGCCTTGCAAAATAGAAACATGTTAGGGGTGGGTGTTAGCTTAGCTAATACCCCTCCGATGCTTAAGTCAGTAAGAGTTTGAAAAAGTATAAATCGAAATGAAATAAAATAAATTGAAATAAAGTAAAGTAGATTATACCTGAGTTTCAGAATTGAATGGACAAGCTACAACTTTGGTAGGCTTAGTCGCACACCTACTAAATTAAATCGAGACTCGGCCACAAGAATGTAGCAAAGGTAAGTCCAGGATCGAACCAGTGAAAAACGGTATTGCAAACGAACCCGTCACACACAAATGGGGGGGGGGGGGTTTGTTTGTTTTTAAATTAAAATCCTAAGACGGAAATTAAAAGCTAAGTTATAAATAATGATGTAAAAGAACACTTTGGACATGCAAAATTATTCCCGCCTATCAATCAATATCACATGAATGATTCTTTCTTTATTTCCCCTAATTACTTGATCACGAGATATAAAATCTCTATCTCTTCTTTGATAGTAGTTAATAGCGGCGACACGCTCAACTAAAAACCCTAATTGATAAATAAAATCTAGCCGACACGGTCAAGATTCTAATTATTAATTGATAAATTTCTAAGATATTAAGATCAAGGAATTAATCTAGTATTATTTCAAATATAATTAAAGCTAATTTTACTTTAATCACAATGCAAGATGACACATACAAGAATTGCGAAGGTGCTACAATGACAACCCTAGTCCGACACGATAAAAGGGAGATCTAGCAATAATCAATTTAAAGGATCAAGAGATTGATCAATTTCTCAAAACCCTAAAAATAGCTTTGAATTAAGAACAAGTAAAATTGCAATTAGGGAAAAATAAATTCGAAAGAACCAAACCTCAATTGATAATCAAGATGGTTAAAAAATTACAATCCAAAGCAATGGAGTTAGGCTTCCATGGAATTCCAAGCTTCCCACGTTTCTTCTTCCCATTCTAATGAAAATATCACATAAACCTAATATTCTCTTCAGCATTCTATTTATACTAAGATACTAAAAATTGAAAAAGGAAATTAAAATAATAAAAACCAAAATGGTCAACTAACGCAGAGAGAGAAAGAAAACGTCAATAGTACTCATTTCTTCCACGTCTTGAGTTCAGATTTAAAGTCCCTGAAGTTTCAGCTTCTTGCAGTTTGGTCCCTGAAACTTCTGATAATTACAGTTTGGTCCCTGAACTTTACATATTTGCAAAACAATCATTAGCTTCGTATGACTTTTTGGGCTGGAATTTTGACTCGCTTCGGGTCTTCTTTGATTGACTTTGCCTTGAATTTATTGACTTCCATTGATGTAGAAATGATGATCTTGAGCTTCTTTGAGAACCAAAAACGATTACACAATAAACTCTCTAAATTTCTCTCGAATTACATTGTTTCTCTCATAATTTTCACAATACAAAATTCACTCAAAATACATCAAACCTATACTAAATACATGGAAATAAAGAATAATAAGGACGGAAAACATAGAAAATAGATAGTATAAATTCGTCCTATCAAATACCCCCACGCTTAGACCATTACTCGTCCTTGAGTAATATCCTAAACTACAATCTAACACCGGTCTAAAACAGATGCATGGAGGGTAATGATTCCTAGTCTCCTCTAATCCGCTGACAAAAACCAATCAACAATATAAAAATCGGAGTAATAAAAACTCCGTCTCCTTATAACACCAAAATATAACCAATGAAAATAATTACCTTAGATTGATACCAACTCCCAATAAACAACGGTATTCAAGCTAAGATTCACACACAAAAGCCAAGGGGAACTAAATATGTCCTATGTTTTCCCCACGCTTGGCTCACACTACATCAATCCTCATATAAGAAATCATTGTTAAGGTTGCGATCCTTAAACAAAGATTTACCTCGTGAAAAGCACCAACACCCCTTATAACTCCAAAAATTAACGAGGGTTTCTAAATCCTAGGCACCACTATCCAAACCTCCTACTCCATAGTGGTCCTACCCAACACTCCAAGAGATTTGAAACTACAGGGGTTAAAATGAAAATTGGGAGAAAATGGGGGGAATAAACTTGGATTGAAAGTTTAGGGGCTAAAGTGGAAATCTGGGAAAATAAGGGACCAATTTGGTTTTAGAAAGTTCAGGGGTCAAAGTGAAAATATGGAAAAAGGGGGGAGCAAGGTGAAAATATGGAAGTTAAAGGGCTAAACTGCAGTTGATTGAAAGTAGAGGGCTGCAGATGGAAATTGGGCTGGCCAGCCAAGCAAGGCAATTCTGGCCGAGGCAGGTGGCCAAGGCTGGCTTGGGTTGGCCGAGGGAAATGGCCGAGCTAGCCAAGGAAATGGGGCGGACGCCTGGGAAAGAGTGGGGCGGCCGCATGAGAGGCAGAAGCTTGGCCGGCCAAGCAAGGGAATGATGCGGCCGCATGGCTTTTGCTGGGGCTGGCGCCTCAAGGCCATTCTTTCGTCTCGAAATTACTTTTTTTTTTAGCAGGCCTCTATTTTTTTTTATTTTTTTCAACAGGCCCCAAATTTTTATTTATTTATTTATTATTATTATTTTTTTCAACAAAGGAATTAGGCACTGTTTCAGGCACTGTTTCGCTTCCGTTTCCGTCTCCACTGCTTTTAACTGCACAACACCAAAACCCAAAAACCTTAGTAGCACCAATTCTACACATAAAAAAATATAAAATATAAAAATACATAAAAAAAAAAGAAATTTCCGGATTGCCTCCCGGTAAGCGCTTTTGGTTAAGGTCGTTAGCCCGACCAGATTCCCACTTCAATGGGGATTAAAGGTGGACACTTTTTTTGTCTTAACTTTTCTTTCCTTGGTCCACCTCGCACATTCACGAGTACATATACCCACAATTTTTCACACATATGCACCATTCTTGATTAAATCGGGTGGAGCCCAAGGAGTTTTTGTGGCCTTTTTCTTGGCCTTTGTCTTTTTTTTTCTTTTTTCTTGGGTACCTCCCAAGGAGTTTTTGTGGCCTTTTTCTTGGCCTTTATCTTCTTTTTCTTTTTATTGGGGACCTCTCCCCTAAATTCACTCGGTGCCTTGGTCTTATCAACATCAAGCACATCAGCAAGACCCATCACCGCCTCCTTCATCTCATCAGAAAGAACAAATTCTAACTCTGCACATCCTAAGGCATCATCCAACACAGATTTCATGTCATCAAATACATTAAACTCCATTCGTTGTCCATCACCCTCCATAGTCAAACAAGGTTTAGAAAAAGATGACAAAAAAACTTAACAAAAAGGAAACAAGAAAAAGAAATAGATTAAGAAACAGAAAAAGATCGTAAACAATTACACTGTTCCCCGACAATGGCGCCAAAATTTGGTAGGCTTAGTCGCACACCTACTAAATTAAACCGGGACTCAGCCACAAGAATGTAGCAAAGGTAAGTCCAGGGTCGAACCACTGAAGAACGGTATTGCAAATGAACTCGTCACACACAAATGGGGGGGGTCGTTTGTTTTGAATTAAAATCCTAAGACGGGAATTAAAAGCTAAGTTATAAATAATGATGTAAAAGAACACTTTGAACATGCAAAATTATCCCCGTCTATCAATCAATATCACCGGAATGATTCTTTCTTTATTTCCCCTAATTACTTGATCACGAGATATAAAATCTCTTCTCTTCTTTGATAGTAGTTAATAGCGGCAACACGCTCAACTAAAAACCCTAATTGATAAATAAAACCTAGCCGACACGGTCAAGATTCTAATTATTAATTGATAAATTTCTAAGAGATTAAATTCAAGGAATTAATCTATTATTATTTCAAATAGAATTAAAGCCAATTTTACTTTAATCACAATGCAAGATGACACATACAAGAATTGCGAAGGTGCTACAATGACAACCCAAGTCTGACACGATAAAAGGGAGATCTAGCAATAATCAATTAAAAGGATCAAGAGATTGATCAATTTCTCAAAACCCTAAAAATAGATTTGAATTAAGAACAAGTAAAATTGCAATTAGGGAAAAATAAATTCGAAAGAACCAAACCTCAATTGATAATCAAGTTGGTTCAAAATTTACAATCCAAAGCAATGGAGTTAGGCTTCCATGGAATTCCAAGCTTCCCACGTTTCTTCCCCACGTTTCTTCTCCCACGTCAACAGTACTTGTTTCTTCCACGGCTTGAGTTCATATTTTCCCCTAAAGTCCCTGATGTTTTAACTTCTTGCAGTTTGGTCCCTGGAACTTCTGATAATTATAGTTTGGTCCCTGAACTTTCCATATTTGCAAAACAATCTTTAGCTTCATAATCTTGACTTTTTTGGGCTGGAATTTTGACTCGCTTCGGGTCTTCTTTGATTGACTTTTCCTTGACTTTATTGACTTCCATTGATGTAGAAATGATGATCTTGAGTTTCTTTGAGAACCAAAAATGATTACACAATAAACTCTCTAAATTTCTCTTGAATTACATTGTTTCTCTCATAATCCTCACAATACAAAATGCACTCAAAATACATCAAACCTATACTAAATACATGGGAATAAAGAATAATAAGGACGGAAAACATAGGAAATAGATAGTATAAATCCGTCCTATCAAACTTACATGAAGTACAACTTGAGATGGATCACATTCCAACTTCATGGGATCCTCGTGCCATCTAAGGTTGATAGGCTATATGCCCCCTTTCCAGATTCTGCATCAACCAGATAGGGGCCTTCCCACTTGGATAAGCTTACCCGCATTTAATTCCCTTGTGTTCTGAAATACTTTCCTCAGGACCATGTCTCCAACTTGAAATCTTCTAACACGGACATTCTTGTTGTAAGACTTAGCAATCCTTTGCTGGTAGGCTGCCATTCTGATTTTAGCCATGTCTCTATGTTCGTCAATAGTGTCTACGTCTTCGGCAAGAATAAGATGGTTATCTTCTGGAGTTGTTAGACCATATCTGGTTGTTGGTATTGCGAATGCTACAGGGATAATAGTCTCAGCATCGAATACCAAGGAGTAAGGGGTCTGTCCAGTTGCGTTTTTTGGGGTAGTTCTGTCTGCCCACAGTACTAAGGGTAGCTCATCGGACCATCTTCCTTTCTTTTGATCAAGACGTTTCTTCACGTTGTTTATTATCAACTTGTTACTGGACTCAGCTTGACCGTTGGCTTGAGGATGTACTGGTGTAGACATTATCAACTTGATTCCCCATTTTGTGCAGAAGTCTTGCGTCTTCTTGCTGATGAACTGAGAGCCATTGTCACATATAATCTCAGATGGAACTCCAAACCTGCTAATAATGTTCCTTTTCATGAATGATATTACTTCTTTGTCTCTAATTTTCACACTTCAGCTTCAATCCATTTTGAAAAATAATCTGTCAATGCCAACATGATTACTTTGCCTCCGGGTGCTTTTTGTAGCTTGCCAACTATATCCATCCCCCACTGCATAAAGGGCCAAGGTGATAGAATAGGATGTAGTGGTTTAGCAGGTTGATGTAAGATGTTATTGTGTCTCTGGCATGTATCACATTTCTGGACATACTTGATTCATCTTGACGCATGGTTGGCCAATATTAACCTGTTCTCTATGCTTTAGATGACAGTGATTTGCCCCCATCATGGTTGCCGCATTCACCATTATCTAATTCCCTCAAGACTTCTTCAACTTGTTATGGTTCTAAGCATTTGTGTATAGACCTACAAAATACTTTCTAAACATAATATTATCTATTAAAACAAATCTTGATACCTTTATCCTGAATGACCTTGGATTTTTCACATCTATTGGCATCGTCCCATCCTGCAAGAATTTAATTATAGGCAGTGTCCAAGATGTGGAATTACTAATAGGGCTGGTTATTTGTAAGTACCCAAATCCGGATCGTCAAAATCCGTTAGAAACTTAACCGAAATCCGTTAACTGGCCCGCTCCAGGTTAATCGGAACCCGTTAAGCTCCCCGTTGCCATGACAACGAGACGTCCCGGGACTGTCCCGTGCTTCCCGATGTCGAAACGTACTTGACACACGTCATCGCACGTGAAAGTACGGCTTTCCCTGAAAAACGCACTTTCCGGCACTTTCCGGACATTTTCCGGACTGTTATTTTAAAAACGGACAAAACCGGGGAAAGTGGCACAAATTTCCATGGTATGGTGAGTCACAGGGACACGTGGCTCACATGCCACAGCCCTCCCATCACCTTTCAATCAATTTCAGAGTGAAAAGACTAAAATACCCCTGGTATGCAGTCCAAGTCCGGCCGAACTCCTTTGCAGACTCTCAGAAATATCCAGTAAGTCCCTCCAATTTCCAAAGTTTAACAAAACCCCCTGGATTTCAAGCTAAGTCCGGCCGGACTCATGCTGAATTTTCACCTATAAATAGAAGGGCTATCAAAGCCATTTATAACAACAAATTTACTCCCCAAAATCACCACAGCCACGGCCCAAACCCTTTTCACCCCTTCCCGAGCTCCCGTTTCGTCTCGATTCGCGTGAAAACTTTGCATTTCGATCAAATACGCCCCCCTCCACTTCGAAACACCATTTCACACCACTTTCCATATCCCGTATACACCTCCCGAGTCAAAGGAGTCGACCCTAGCCATAGGTATAACTCCCTCTCTCTAATCTCTCATTCCGTCTCGGTTTACGCGCCAGTCGCAACAACCGTTTCGGACGAACACCGTTGAAATGTAGACGCCTCCGTCTAACGGGGTCCGATACATTTTAGCCCCTAGATCCTCTTCTCTTCCCGTAAGAGAAGTAATTTCGGGTTAAAACGGTGTTTCGACCCCGTTCCATTTAAATTTCTGTCATTTACAATTTCGGATCGATCGATCAGTCGATCGTCATTTAAATTCCTGTCATTTACAATTCCGGACCGTTTGATCCGTTGAACGTCATTTACAACTCCGAGCCGTTTTGGCTCATCGATCGTCATTTAAAATTCCGAGTCGTTTGGCTCGTTGATCGTCATTTACAATTCCGGATCGTTTGATTCCGTTGATACCGCTTTAAATACTGTCATTTACAAAGTCCGACCCGTTTGGATCGTGATAGTATTTACTTTTCAAAGTTCGAGTCGCAACCCGATTCGTTGATTGAAAATCATTTAATACGCTTTTTCCCGTAAAAATCGTTAACAATGTAAAGCCCGGTTCAAAACCGGAGTTCGACCTTCGAACTCTCTTTCAAAATGCGCGAAATGACGTTTGGCATCCGAACGCTCATCTTCAAACTTGTTAGTACCCGGTCCGAAAAAAGGTATTCTAAATACCTGGCCCGGTGTAATTAAATAGAAACCCTAAAAATCCCTTAAACCAATCGGTCAACCCCGCCGTCATTTGCCTGCGTGGAAAGCACGCCAGGTCAAAGTGCCGATCGGCCCTTTATTCGCTGTATGGCCGATCGACCCTTTTATTTGGTGCCGATCGAACCTTCAATCATTGTGCCGATCGTCCCTCTAGTCAGTGCCGATCGACCCTTATATTTAGGGCCGATCGACCCTTCAGTTGGCCCAGCCCAGGTACCGAAGCACTATAAATAAGTGTGCCCGGCTCCCCAATTTCAACACACAATTCATTCGGGAGAAGCGAGATTACACTTGCTTTACCCGTATTTCTTCCCACATTCTTCGAATCGCCCTAGATTCGACCCCAAAGTCTTGCTACAATTGGTAAGACTCTTTTTAATATTTTTGTTCCCTATTATTATTGTCTTATTATATTTGCATGCTTATTATATTTTAATTGTTCCTTTATACTAGATTTAGGACTGTTTTAATATATTTAAATATGTATAGCCGAGGATGATCTAAGGTTTCGCCCAAGAAAACCCAATGGATCTAGGAACTATTTCTTTCCTTCCACCTTAGTAATAATTGTCCCATGATCAACAATCCCCCAAGGATGAACGTTGATTAGTGCACCTTCCGAGGGCCTAACTCAAAGGTTCTAGGGTGTGATCATTAACTAATTCTTTCTCTCCCCTCCTCCTTATGCATGATCCCGTTTCTTCTATCTATTCCTGTAAACACCGCACACAACCAACACCCCACATGCTAGAAAGACCGATTCGTCGGGCAATAGGAGTGATAACGTTTCTTCTTCTGTTGTAACTTGACCCCCGAACCCAATTAACTGTTTAGCCTTTTTTCAAAGCTTTGGGCTATATCAAAGTGGCGTGGCGACTCTCAAAATTAAACTAATATTTTAATATGGTTTAAAGCGAGTGTCACTAAATGAATATCCCATTTCGGTCCGACAATATATGATTATTTATTTCAAACTTCCGAATGCGCGTTGCATCGGGACGGGGTATTCACAGTGGCGACTCTGCTGGGGACTGTTTTGAAATTTTTTCAAACTAAGTGGGTCAGACTTTCGTTTTCTTGTATGGTGTTGTATTTTACTTCCTTTTTCTTTTTCTCCTATTCTTAAGCTTTGCATTGCATGCATGCATCTCAAAAAAATCTTTCTCTTTTTCCTTAAAAAAGAATTAGACTTTTACCTCACACTACCACTAGAGTCCGTGTCACCTTTGCCACGGACACCCTTTAACCCATCGGAGAAGCCAAAGTGCGGGAAGCGTGGTGATCATGTCGCCTCCCTTCCGAGTCTCACTTGGTCATCCACTCATCAGTGCGCTTCGGCTGCACGGTGGGAGCCTGAAATCTAACCCTTGTGTCACCCACTTTGTTAAGAGTACACTCCCTGTGACCGGTTGGTTTGACTAGCTTTTTTATATAGACAATTAATAAGGTCTTTGTGTTAAGTCACTACGAATCAATAATAGGTCAAGATCTATAGAGAGAATAAAGGGCACTAAAAATTGATTTCCTTTTAAAGGACGTGCCATGTAAAGTTGAATGCTTGATCTTGTCCTATCATGGGTCTGTAGTACTTCCCATATATATCATCTTAAATGTCTATATGAGACGGTTAGTCATTAGGATTCACCACTTTAGGACCTTTAGTTAGTTGCGAAAAAGGGGTATCCCTTCCAACCAAGAGTAGGTTCTATGAAAAAAAATAGAGGGCTTTTTTGTAAATAAAATGCTTAACTGCTCCTCATTTCTAGGACCCTTCGAGGTCCGCTCCTCATTTCTAGGACCCTCCAAGGTCCGCTCCTCATTTCTAGGACCCTCTGAGGTCCACTCCTCATTTCTAAGACCCTCCGAGGTCCGCTCCTCATTTCTAGGACCCTCCGAGGTCCGCTCCTCATTTCTAGGACCCTCCGAGGTCCGCTCCTCATTTCTAGGACCCTCCGAGGTCCGCTCCTCATTTCTAGGACCCTCCGAGGTCCGCTCCTCATTTCTAGGACCCTCCGAGGTCCGCTCCTCATTTCTAGGACCCTCCGAGGTCCGCTCCTCATTTCTAGGACCCTTCGAGGTCCGCTAGGACCCTTCGAGGTCCGCTCTTCACTTCTAGGACCCTCCGAGGTCCGCTCTTCATTTCTAGGACCCTTCGAGGTCCGCTCTTCACTTCTAGGACCCTCCGAGGTCCGCTCCTCATTTCTAGGACCCTCCGAGGTCCGCTCTTCATTTCTAGGACCCTCCGAGGTCCGCTCCTCATTTCTAGGACCCTCCGAGGTCCGCTCCTCATCGCTAGGACCCTAATAGGTCCGCTAGGACCCTCCGAAGTCCGCTCTTCATTTCTAGGACCCTCCGAGGTCCGCTCCTCATCGCTAGGACCCTTCGAGGTCCGCTAGGACCCTTCGAGGTCCGCTCTTCATTTCTAGGACCCTTCGAGGTCCGCTCTTCATTTCTAGGACCCTCCGAGGTCCTCCCTTCACTTCTAGGACCCTCCGAGGTCCGCTCTTCACTTCTAGGACCCTCCGAGGTCCGCTCTTCATTTCTAGGACCCTCCGAGGTCCGCTCTTCATTTCTAGGACCCTCCGAGGTCCGCTCTTCATTTCTAGGACCCTCCGAGGTCCACTCTCCACTCTTCATTTCTAGGACCCTCCGAGGTCCACTCTCCACTCTTCATTTCTAGGACCCTCCGAGGTCCACTCTCCACTCTCCATTTCTAGGACCCTCCGAGGTACACTCTCCATTTCTAAGACCCTCCGAGGTCCACTCCTCATCTCTTGGACCCTTCAAGGTCCACACCCTCTACTGCGGACCACCCTAGGTCCAGTCTCTCTATCTTGGACCGTTCAAGGTCCACTCTTTGACCCTTCGTGGTGCTCTTCCTATACTAAGTCCACTCTCCCAATCTTAGAACATTCAAGGTCCACTTCTCATCTTTTGGACCCTTCTAGGTCCACTTCTTCTACTTTGTACCATTCAAGGTCCACTCCTCAATTTAGGACCCTTCGAGGTCCACTCTCTCTATCTAGGACCATTAAAGGTCCACCCTTCCACCTGAGACTCTTCGAGGTCCACCCTCGTCTCTTGGACCATCCATGGTCCACTCCTCTACCTTAGACCCCCATGGTCTACAAGTTAGGACCCTTCAAAGTTCTACCTCTCATCTCTTGAACCTTCCATAGTCTGCTCCCTTAGCCTTAAAACCATCCATAGTTCTCTAGCACCCTTCAGCGAAAGACCAACCAAGGCCAATCCTCACCCAAGACCAAATTAACTCACCTAGATCACCCTCATTTGACCAAGGATCGAGTCATCTTCCTCTCCCTTTTTCACCAAACGGACTCTTTTACATTCATCCTCTCTCTTTCTCTAAACTTAACCCTGGTTGTATCATCAATCGGAGCCCCCTCGAACTACGGTGACCTGAGACTCGTATCTTAAATGGCAAGGGTTACGTAGGCAACTTCAGCCCGGTCAAACTCAAAATTGTGGAGGTCAAATATTTTCTCAAGGATGCCTTAAGATTAATTATGAATCTAATTCAACTCATTGGTTTGACTCCGCCATATGTTCTTACAGAATTCCACATCATGTCTCTGGAGAAAAGCATTGAAGCCCTCAAAGAAGTCTCAAACATGAGGTTGGGAGTGATCAACCTCCTCAAAGACATGCATGAAATTGAGCAGCACCATTTGTCTCACATTCAAGAACACTTGAGAAGAATTCCTCCTCCTGTTCAATTTCAGAGTCCCTACCATCCACATGCTTGTGATCCCACTTATGGTTCAACGCATCAGAATTTCTCATTCAGGAGGCCTGCTGTGGCCACCAACCAACGAAAGGCACCAATACCCGAGAAGAAGATCAACAAGGAACATTTTGATGACTTGGGAATGCCTGTGGGTGAGTTCTTCGACATTTTGGTGGGAAAGAATTTGATCAAGCCGCTCGAGAATTACAAGCCTATTAACCCAAGGGAAGACTTAGATACATCCAAGTTTTGCAGATACCACAAGTACGCTGGGCATACCACTGACAAATGTGTGCAACTGAAACGCTCAATTCAAAGATTGATCAACCAAGGGAAGACCCAAGGCCTCATTGATGAAGGAACCCTCACCCTTCGAGGGAAGATTTAGATTCATTCAGTCTTGTAGGTTCTAGTGTGTCTTTTTTACGTCCATTTTGGGCATTGATATGTAATGTCCACTTTGAACTAGTTACTTCAATAATAAAAAAAGGTCTTTCTTTCTTTTCTCTCCAGACTTGAGACATAATCTCGCATTACTTTCAAGAAGATTGTTTTATTTATAATTATCACTTGGTTGCTAATCTCACTGATAAACTCACCGGCTAATAAAGTAAACAATGAATGAATGCTTTGATTGGAGTAAACAACTCACCGTTCCTTCTTCATATACACCATCCCTATATACCCTTCTCTCATACACTCTCTACATACTCAACCATATACTTTTCGTACACTATCTTCAGACCCTCTCCTTATACACACCCTCTATGCTCCCTCGAGCATACACTTCCCCAAATACACTCTCCCCCACTTAAACATCCTTTTCATATGATCAAGATAAGCAAAGACCGTTGTTGCTCATCATCAGAAAATAGCTGCTCACGCCACTGTAATTTAAAGAAGATGCAAGGAGTTGTTCTTATCCTTCACAAGTGCTACATGAATATCAACTTGGGGCTCACCAACCCCCAAATCTCGCGTCTCCTCTGATTTTCCATTTGATCGATAAGCTTTCATTGAATATGCTCACATATCTTTCTCATGGTCTGAATATATTTTGCCTTACACTAATAAGTCGGTTAAATGAGTTTGCATTTATTTTAAAAATACTCTTTTGAGAATGCTATCCAGTAGCGATTGAAGCTTAAACCTCTCACCATAGGAAGCCATAACCTTATCCTAACTTAATAATACCCTTTCATTTCAAGATCGACAAGTTTTGAAACCCTAAAGAAGAAGCCCATACTAGGGGTTCCCCTGACTCACAAAGGAAGTAATCACCTCCAAGCTCAAGAAAGGCGGAATGCAAAAGAAACTCATACAAGGGGCTCCCTCGAAGGGACCACCTCCAAGCCCAAGAGGGAAAAGGTAAACGCATCCTAAGGCATACACTAGGGGCTATCGCGAGCAAATAAATCCGAAGGCTTTTCTCGATAAGAGGGTGTTAAAAAAAAAAAAAAAAAACCCTTCATCACCCCGAAGTGAACCTCCCATCCCAAAGGTTGTGAAAATGAGACATCAAGTGAAGGTCCTATCGTGATCAAGTTACCTGCTGAAATCACAACAAACTCGCGAGAAGAAGCAACAAAGATTCCCTCTTGGACAAATCCCATAAACCCATTCCAAAGTCCATCCTCTCACTTTTAGAGGATTCCATCACCACCCTTGACCTTGCCAAAATCAAAGTTAACCTCACTCTTAGAGGTCCTGAAGAGGCAACAACAAGAAAATCCCTTCACCTTAGAAATCCCAAACACATCCCTCAAACCAACCTCTCAGCAAAAGGCCCAGCCGACCTCTCACTTTAAGAGGTCATGTTAATCATCACCTAATGATCGATCGCAATCCAAAGCCCAGCTACAACCGCTACCGGATGGCATTCTCAAAAGATTATTTAAAAGAAATGCATATTCAGATTTTTGAGTCACTTGTTATCCTACGTGAGCATATTACATATTCTCTCAAAAGTTTGGGAACTCGTCCTATTCTTGAAATTCGTTCATTCGACTCCTCAAACACTCGCTCTGCAAAGTCTCACTGGGCTTCGCATCCGTGCCTCTCAGCGGCACTCCGGTAAAAGTAAGGAGACACGCGCCAGGGACTACTCCCCTCGGCTTGCGAGAACAAAGGAACAAAGAATCTTCACTTGAAGGAATGAAAAAATCTTTGGGTTATAATCAGTCAAATCCCACCTTTTCTTCCACCCCAATCTTTTTTCTATTTTTTCATTCTTTCCCATGAAGGAGATCAATGCAGCGGCAGCCCGCACCACAATTACCACCGAACAGCCTTGAGCAGCAAGCAACAACGGAACATCCTTCTCCTTCTAAAGTCAAGCCCAATTTCACCGTCAATCGATTTTCTTTCTCTTACTACAACTCCAAATCAAAGCAGTCATTATTTGTTACTTACATAATTGGAATTTGATAAACCAGTCAGTGAGGTCCATTCTCAAGCAATCAAAATATAATTCTGAATAAAACAATTCTTCAAATGTCTCGACAAGTCTTCTTTTTCTACATCATAGGAAAATAGAGCCAAACACTGTCTTTCTGTCAAGCAGGGGCTTCCATACACTTTTCCACACCTTGTGATGCTTATACTCTCCCAAAAGAGTCAAAACCAAAAGCGAGAGTGTCATACACGAATTCGGGATCCATTCCCACCTTCGAAAAAATGCACCCCTGCACGTATACATTTCCGAGTCTTGTCCAGCGACTGATTGAATGTTGTTCGAAACAATGGGTCGCCTCCGTGGCCGCAAGATGACTCTGTCTGCAATAGAGATACATTGAATCTCTCCAAGCTGGGGCTTTTATTAAGCTGTTTTCTCAGGCTCTCTTTACCAGATTCCCTTCGGGTTTACTTTGCATCATCGACTGGGGCTACGCCATGGTCACTTCATCAAATGTTGAGGCTCCTCAATGTAAATAGGTCGACTATGTGGTTCGTCAGAAGAGGTCAGGGGCTCTAATCGAGGCTTCGACAAAGTCATATCTAGCAAGAAGGGCATCCCTTGTCATCAAGATCAGCATGTGGCAAACGCTTTGAGTTAGTTAGAAACATAATTAATCATGAGGCCTCTTTATCAAATAAACATACTTTCAAAATACCGTCCTCCTTGATACCTTGTTTACAAAAATCACTCTTTGGTCTCCACAAATTTTCAAACTCTTCAAATCCATCAAAGACGTATCTCTGTGACTCTCAAGATGACTCGGTCCTTATCTCTGGACATCAAACTTACCTAATCCCACCTTCTACCATAGACACTTACTCGGCCTCGCCTAGTTAAACCATAACCTTTCTGCTCAAACTGCCTTGTTTAGACTACCTTTCTAACCCTAGCCTCAAGCCTAGGTGACAAATACCTTTCTAAATCCTAGCTCCAAGCCTAGGTGACAAATACCTTTCTAAACCCTAGCCTCAAGCCTAGATGACAAATACCTTTCTAAACCCTAGCCTTAAGCCTAGATGACAAAACTCCTCTCTAAACCCTAGCCTTAAGCCTAGATGACAAAACTCCTCTCTAAGCCCTAGCCTTAAGCCTAGGTGACAAATACCTCTCTAAACCCTAGCCTTAAGCCTAGGAGACAAGACTCCTCTCTAAGCCTTAGCAATGATCATCCAAAACTTTTAATCGCTTAGTTCTTCGGCTCGGGAAGCCATAGTAATCCCAATCAATTCACACAACTATTCCTCATCAGCAGCCTAAGTCCTTTGGCGGCTACAGTTTTCATCATTAGTGGCCTAAGTCCTTTGGCAGCCACCATTCTTCATCAGTAAAGCAGTAGCCTAAGTCCTTTGGCAACAACAGTTACCTGTTTTCATCATTAGTGGCCTAAGTCCTCCGGCAGCCACGAATCCTTATTTTCCGGGGTGACTGTCACATCAGTCAAATTTTCTTGGATGACAACCTCACCAGTCAGATTCTGGGGTGACTCCCGCAGAAGTCAAATTTTCACAAGGGGTGACTCCCGCAGAAGTCAAATTTTCACGAGGGGTGACTCCCGCAGAAGTCAATTTTTCACAAGGGGTGACTCCCGCAGAAGTCAATTTTTCACAAGGGGTGACTCCCTCAGAAGTCAAATTTTCACAAGGGGTGACTCCTGCAGAAGTCAATTTTTCACAAGGGGTGACTCCCGCAGAAGTCAATTTTTCACAAGGGGTGACTCCCGCAGAAGTCAAATTTTCACAAGGGGTGACTCCCTTGAAGTCAAATTTTCACAATTTTCGGTGACTCCCTTGAAGTCAAATTTTCACAATTTTCGGGGTGACTCCCGCAGAAGTCAAATTTTCACGAGGGGTGACTCCCGCAGAAGTCAAATTTTCACGAGGGGTGACTCCCGCAGAAGTCAAATTTTCACGAGGGGTGACTCCCGCAGAAGTCAAATTTTCCCGCAGGAGTCAAATTTTCACAAGGGGTGACTCCCGCAGAAGTCAAACTCTCACAAAACTTTTGGGTGATTCCCGCACAGTTACACCAGTGACTTTCGCGCAGTCACGTCTTCACATTCCAGTGACTTTCATACAGTCACATATTTCCGGGTGATTCCCACACAAATCGCATCTTTGGCTTGAGACGCTGCACGTCCGCCATTCTCGGGTACTAAACGCCCACTCTTTCGAACTACGACTTGGCTTGATTCCTTTTGGGATACGTAGGTAGCCCGACGTGGGTCCAGCCGCTTGACCTACCTGGTCATCTTTTTGTGACTCGGCTCGAGTCCAACCCTCGCATCCGCAAAATCATTCTCTTACCTCCCGAAATCCTTTTTTCAGGACGGATCCTATTTTTTCTATCGTCGACCCCACTTGTCTTACAAGAAGCGTCGCCGAGGGGCTACTGTTAGTACCCGGTCCGAAAAAAGGTATTCTAAATACCTGGCCCGGTGTAATTAAATAGAAACCCTAAAAATCCCTTAAACCAATCGGTCAACCCCTCCGTCATTTGCCTGCGTGGAAAGCACGCCAGGTCAAAGTGCCGATCGGCCCTTTATTCGCTGTATGGCCGATCGACCCTTTTATTTGGTGCCGATCGAACCTTCAATCATTGTGCCGATCGTCCCTCTAGTCAGTGCCGATCGACCCTTATATTTAGGGCCGATCGACCCTTCGCCTGGCCCAGGTACCGAAGCACTATAAATAAGTGTGCCCGGCTCCCCAATTTCAACACACAATTCATTCGGGAGAAGCGAGATTACACTTGCTTTACCCGTATTTCTTCCCACATTCTTCGAATCGCCCTAGATTCGACCCCAAAGTCTTGCTACAATTGGTAAGACTCTTTTTAATATTTTTGTTCCCTATTATTATTGTCTTATTATATTTGCATGCTTATTATATTTTAATTATTCCTTTATGCTAGATTTAGGACTGTTTTAATATATTTAAATATGTATAGCCGAGGATGATCTAAGGTTTCGCCCAAGAAAACCCAATGGATCTAGGAACTATTTCTTTCCTTCCACCTTAGTAATAATTGTCCCATGATCAACAATCCCCCAAGGATGAACGTTGATTAGTGCACCTTCCGAGGGCCTAACTCAAAGGTTCTAGGGTGTGATCATTAACTAATTCTTTCTCTCCCCTCCTCCTTATGCATGATCCCGTTTCTTCTATCTATTCCTGTAAACACCGCACACAACCAACACCCCACATGCTAGAAAGACCGATTCGTCGGGCAATAGGAGTGATAACGTTTCTTCTTCTGTTGTAACTTGACCCCCGAACCCAATTAACTGTTTAGCCTTTTTTCAAAGCTTTGGGCTATATCAAAGTGGCGTGGCGACTCTCAAAATTAAACTAATATTTTAATATGGTTTAAAGCGAGTGTCACTAAATGAATATCCCATTTCGGTCCGACAATATATGATTATTTATTTCAAACTTCCGAATGCGCGTTGCATCGGGACGGGGTATTCACAAAACTTAAAAGATGAATTTTGACATTCAAAATCATTTAATACGCTTTTTCCCGTAAAAATCGTTAACAATGTAACACCCGGTTCAAAAACCGGAGTTCGACCTTCGAACTCTCTTTCAAAACTCAAAATCGACGTTTGTCATTCAAACGCTCGTCTTTTCAAACAAAGTCACCTAATCAACATTTGACATTCAAACCAAGATTAAGCTTCTCATTCAAGCCCCCATTTCAAAATGCAAACACACACACACACGCACACGTTTTCGAGAAAGGTAGAAAGACTCGTCATACGAGGCGTTTCGGGTGATCTCGTAATACTCTTCCCGAAACGTAACGTGACCTCCGAACCTAACAATCTTTGGTACTCAAAATAGCTTTTTACTCATTTTTGCTACCAATAAAAATGACCCCCAATTTTCAAAGCTTTTTCCTAAGTTTTTGCTACCAATAAAACGACACCATTTTTCTCTAAAGCCGTTTCTCAACGTTTTGGGCTCAAAATACAAAAACCGCGTGGCGACTCCTCACTCCTTCCCGAAAAGCGAGGTCTCAGACACCAACCCTCCGCGAAAGACAACCTCGCTCCGCGTCCGCGCAAAATCCCGGGTAATTTCAGATGGCGACTTCGCTGGGGATCGAAGGATACTTTTTTCAAAACTGTCGTTGTTTTCAAAAAAGCCTTCCGTGGGTCAAACTTTCGTTTACCCTTCCTCGTTTTCTTGTGCGTGTGTTACTTTAAAACTCGAACGTTTTTTTTTTCCAAAGGCATTACATTGTTGTCTTTTCAAAATCATACCATATTTGTGCATCCCCATTCATGTTTGATTTTCATGCTATCTTTGAACAGCGCATCAAAATTCTTTAAGACACATTCTGAAAAATCTCTGTTTTACTCAAAAAAAAGAATTTTAGTGACCGCACACTACTCGCACTTGCTGCCTCGCTACACCGCACTTCACGTGCACTTGCTGCCTCGGTACACTGCACACTACGACCCGTAACCCGGGATGGCCTTATCAGTTGCACCTCGGTTGGTCTGCCAGACACCTTTCAGGGGCGCACGGGGTCATCCCAAACAGCCCATCCTAGCCCGTGTAAGCCATGCACTCTTTGCGTCACACTTTGTCCAAAACTCCAGTTGGTTTTTTGGCATAGTTCGTGTCATAAAGCCTAAGTGTATGTTTTTTACGCCGGGTTCCGCCACGAGTCAAGCTCGAGAGTTTGAGACCGAAGGTCGTTCCCGACCCGAAGTCTTGAGCTTTTCAGCCTTGACTTTGACGCGGAGCTCTACCGAAAAATATACCCGAAGGTTCAATGTGACACCGTGTCACCAAACCTCACCGTATGCACCGTGCCAGCCACAACTTGGCCAACAAGCTAAGGTTTCTCGCACAAGCGAGTCAGGAGAGGTCATGCCAAAATTTTGGCACGATCCCCGCCTTAACTTAAGGACGTTGACTTCGAGTGTGGCCCGTGCGTCACATACGTTGGAAGTTTGCGCGATCAGCTAGCCTTAGGTTCACTTTTTCGTTTGTCGGTGGAACTCGCTTGCCTTATAGGACCTCGCTCGGGATAGTCCGTCCCGAGAAAGATGATCTACAAATGGAAACGAGGGGCTTATAAGCGTAGTGACGAGATCCACTGATTGGAGCTCTAGGATTAGTTGCGAAAAAGAAGACACGCTCTTTTCCAACCAATTAGGACTCTGAGAAAACGTTTTTTAAGTAAACATTAATCGGTAACTGCACATTGTACAAGCCCGAAACCTTGAGCCAAATACCCCTTTCTGAAGCCTAAACCCTTCCTTTCGTTCCCTGTAGCGAGCAGAATGTGGTTCAGATTTCCGGCCGCCTCGCAGAATCACGCATGTACGCGGCGTCGGAGCTTCTTCGGTTCCCTCGGTTCCTCGGCTAATATCCGACATGTCTAGCTCACCGAGAAATCGTGACGGGGACGGACCCCCGCCACCTGTAATGTATATGACTTTGGAAGAAGCCATCCGGGCTTGTGAGGTTCACAAGAGGCGTAAAGTAGATCGCCAGAATTTCGTGGTACGGCCTTACGAATGAGTGAGGTATAGCACTATCCCCGCTTAGATGGTACTTTCATCCTAGTCGAGGATGACGATTCCTGAAACCAGTTCCTCAAACCTTCAACCAGGTTCCTCCCCCGCAAACTTACGGGATTCCTTCGAACCAAGGAAACAACCGACCTAGGCTTCACGTTGCCACCTCCCAGGGCAACCCTGTCATATTTGGCCAGGCCACTGCTACTCCCATCACTCAATACCACCAGCGCACCTCTGCACCATCTCAAACAGATACCAATATCCTTCAATACCCTCCCGGGTTCGTCCCGCTGCCTATACATGAATCCCAAAACACCGGGGACAAACCCCGATACAGTTTAGAAAAGGCCCCCATATATTCTCATATATCAAGCCTTATACCTCCAATCACTAATGCTCACGTGGTAGCACCCGGCGCCGAGCCTCACAGTCCACCACTGGACCCTACCTTAGCCTGGATGGTCGAACAGATGAAAGACCTGAAAGCCACCATGAGCAGCTCAAAGCAGGAAACGCTCAAGTCCATGGATCCGGGAATGGTCACGCCTCTCCCAGCCAAGTTCAGAATGCCGGAGATGGACCGATTCGACGGAACCGAATGTCCTCAAATGCACGTCGACACCTACGTTCTCGGCATGAGAGCGAAAGGAGCAACCCTCCAGCAAATGGCCGACCACTTCCAGCATACGCTCAAAAGTTCGCGTTACGATGGTTTCGAGGGTCAAGCCTCGTGGATCGCCACACTTGGGATCGATCGCAACATCTTCCCGGAACGGCATGCATCCAACTTAGAGTGGGAAACAAGTCGTGAGGACTTAATCACCTCTGAGTAGAAAGCAGATGAAAGCGTCGGAGAATTCTACAAAAGGTGGAGTTGGAAACTCTCCGAGATCATGGAGCCACTCTCCAAGGATGAACAGATGCGGATCTTCAAGTCCTGCTTAAGACCGTCTATCAGAACTCTCATCAATCATCATTTCTTCCCAGATCTTTGGGCCATGGTCAATGCCGGCTCACGCTCGAGAAGGATCTCAAGGAAAAGTTGGCTACTGCACAACCATACAGATACCGATCAGCAGTTGCATTCAATCCCGCACCGGCCCCCGGCAAAGGGAAAGATACGTCTGTCAAATACATCCATCAGGGACAGTAGTCGGGCAACAGAAACCCAGTCCCACAAAGCAACAATTCTACTCAGAAGCAGCCTGTCGTGCACTTCGACAAGTTTGACATGCCACTGAGCAAGATGCTGGAAGGGTTAATCAAGGAAGGTCTCCTTAAACTCGTTGCAAATTACAAACCCAAGAATCCCGTAGTCAATGCTGACAAGAGCAAGTACTGCGCCTTCCATCAGTATCACGACCATACCACCGACAACTGCGTGGGGTTACGATACGAAATTCAGAACTTGATAGAGGAAGGAAAATTGGAGCGCCCCCGTGGACCCAATACAGTCGGAAATCCTTTCCCGAACAACAACAGTGTAAATTCCATTGAATGGGTGCCCAAGAAGATTGCCGCAGAGCCAGTTCCTCCGCCTCTTCCAGCCGGGTCCTCATCAAATGTCCACATCAGCTACGATGTTTGTGGATCGCTCGCCCGCTCGGAGTACGAGTCCCAAGACATGGTCCGAGCAATCCTCCGAGAAAAACGAAGAAGAAGTCCTCTCAACGACCGAGAGAAAGATACGAAGCTGGAGACACCAGTGTGGGTACACTCGGAGAGCCATCCGGGAGGTTCGACTACTACATACTCTACTCCAGCCAGTCCTCCCTTCCTCCAGGCCATGCAGCTTTAGAGCAAGCAGGGGTGGGAAAGCCGAAAAGTCATGCTGACAATAGAGCTCAGACCTTGGGACTCCGAAATACCTCAGATCCTAGTAATCTTACTGCCAGTCAGAAGCCTAACCCCCCGCGGGATCAGCCAAGGTTCAATTTGTCCAGCTTCCGAGCACGGACCGGCAAAGGAATATCAAAATCAGCTTGGCACTTGCACTCGATCAACGTGCTAACCAAGGGCGGCAACCGCCACAAACAGCCTCAACGAAATCCCGAGGCTCCAGCAAAGGCTTTACCTCGCAAGAGGAAAACATGAAACGGATGGCTTGATGACTCTCCTTCTCCGGATAGAGATTAGATCTACGATTTCCGACTGTATGGCAGTATGATCACGTTCTGTGATGAAGACTTACCGAGAGATGCCTCGGGGCACAACGAAGCTCTGTACATCACTCTCAAGCTCAACACCATAACACTCCCCGGAGTATTGGTAGACAATGGGTCAACCGTTAATGTTCTCCCTCTCAGCATGATGCGAGCCCTCCGTATCAACGAAAGCCACTTGATTCCGTCAGCTCGGACTATCAAGGCCTACGACAACACGTCTCGTCCCATCCTGGGGACGGTGACTCTGGAGCTCTGGTTTGAAACCCAAATGGTGCCAGCAAAATTCCACGTGATGGACATTCCATCTGAATTCACAGCTCTGTTGGGACGCCCTTGGCTACAACACATGAAAGCCATAGCCTCCACTCTCAATCAGTGCGTTAAGTTTATTAACCAGCAGGGAGATCTCGAAGTCATCAGAGGGGACAGTTTCCTCATAGGAAACGAATCTGAGACAGCATCCAAGCGTGCCCACAGCCAGGCACCGGGGCTACCTCCCTCCAATCAACCAAGGGACTATCGGGGCAAATCTCATCAGAATCCCTCAGAGTCCGGAGATGCTAACTACGTCAATGTCCTCGGAAAGGCAGACCTTGAAGCAGTCCGATACATCAAGTTCAACTGTCGTTTCCAACATTTGGAGGCAGATTGGAAAGAAACACTGAGCATCGCCATGATGCGGGCACATAAACCCCCTGTCTCCAATCGGAGATTTATCAGCATTCTTCAAGCCAACTCTCTGGCCCCGCTAGGCAAAGAGATTTTCGTGATAAAGGTCAACAAGCACCGTCATACTCGTCTTGAATGCATGGACGTCGTGTGGGATATCCTCCACGAGGAGCTACCCGCTGAGCCCCTTTTCTCCAGCGAAGGGCACGATGTTTTTCTAGCCACTCCAGCAACGCACCTGGACACAATACGTCCCTACGTTTGGGTTGAGCCGTCAGACGGTGATGAATCAGGACTCTCCGGAGTCGATGACGCGGCAGACCCGCAAGAAGATCCCTACATTCACATGCTCAGTTTCGAGGAGGGCACCCATTCCGATCAGGTCACCTACGACAAGGGCTCCAACACCATGGAAATTGTCAAGCTCAATGTCCAGTATAGGCGGATATTCGACAATTGGAAGCTACTGGTTGACACGACAAAGAACCCCTCTGATCAAGTGACTGACGACGACTTCGTCAACATCATCTATTCCAGATATCCTGATGATACCAACGATTCGGTCCTTATTGTCAAATTCTGCAATGCCAAAGTTACCCTCGACGACTGCCTACTCATGGTAAATGAGGCCCTGGCCAATCGAGCTCAGAGCTCATCATCACTTCTGACTACCAGCCCCAGTGGAAACTGGCCCGTGCCGTCAGTCAAGCTTAAAGCCACAAGCGCCGCCAAGGGGAAAGGCAACATCGAAGGAGACAAAGCTCCTCACCCTGCTACAAATCAGATCAACCTCGGGAACGCTTCCGGAAGCCACCCCGAAAACATCTGTAAGGGTCTTCCTCGCAAGACAGAGTCAGCTTCCAACGTTGGAAATGACCACCTCAGCATCAACATGCTCCGCCCGTTCGGTCGCTCCCGGTCGTCACGACCACGGGATTCGAGACATCCCGCCCAAAGAACCGCTAGCCCTGATAGACTTGGCGATCGAACGGGATCACGAGACTGTCAACATTGCAGAACTCAACACCCCCGTGGGGTCAATCAAGCAGATATGGGCGAACTTCTTGGTAATCGAGATCAAGGAAGGCCACATGGAATGTCCCAGCCCGACTTCCTTCATCAACATAATCCAAGTATTTCCGCCATTTGGAGATTTGGATGTAATCACAGTTCTAGACACTAGTCAGACGGCGCTCACCTAAGGAGACTATTTAGCTCTTGCAAGGAAGGCCCTCATGGAACTAGCCGCTCAAGAGAACCATCTCTGGGATGAAAACCAAGCTTGAAAGACCGACAGGGACCGAGCCCTTAAAGTGTCACAAGCAGCTTCAGACAAAAAGCTAGAGGCCACTCTAGACCAGTTCGACCTCAGGGGTTTTGCTCACGGCAACTTCCTGGACTACCGTCTGTTCTCATCCAACCCCCTCTGCCAAATGAGGGTGGTCAACGGTCCCGATGACATAGGAGATGGAATGGCACAGCAGAACAAATACCAGCGCTTATCTCCCCGAGGAAAGCAAGTTCTCTGTGAAAGCGATGACGAAGACGATGAAACCATTCTCTTCCATGCCGGGCATGAAGTCAACAAAACCGGACTCCCAAGGGTCCTGGGGGGATGGAAACGGATCATTTCCGCACTCAAACTGAAAGGCCAACTGAGAGAGGAAGGTCTATTTAAAAGGAATAGAAAGATAGAAATACATCTCCAGCGACTGCTTAAGGAGATTCCTTAGTCTGCGACATTCGTTTACAGAAACGATCAACTAGGACAGCCACCAGTTACATGGGCAGATGTTCGGGAAGCCGTGTACTCACCTTCCGACATACCCGCCACTTAGATAAGGAGGAAAGGAAAGCTCTCCCCGATGGAGGTTTACCTAGACTGCCGCACGCAGTTCAAAGAAGAACTAGCTATTCTCACATGGGAAGAAACTCATTCATTAACTCTCGACGCAGGCTCTGCTGCAAGAAAGTTGATCTGGGCCAAGAGTGGAGGAAAACTAGCAAACCATGAGTATCGCTAGACCCAACTCCAGAATGCCCTGAGTATGCTCAGCAAGAAGGAAAGGAGTGCGGTATACCGTGAAGAGATCAGGGAGACTGTTCGCTTGAGCCAAGAACTCTCCAACCTCCCCCGGAGGATCAGCAACGTACAGTTCAGTTCTGGCAACCACTGTTGTGCATTGGCGTTCGAACAGCTGCGGCAATCCATAAACTACCTCCCCACGGAGGCACCCAAGCCGGTATCCTGGGACAGAATCCGTAAAGCTGCCGAAGCTCCCGGGAACACATCTACAGTCAATGAATTAAAGGAAGACATGTGGCCCTATGCTACGAGGAATCCTCCTCTAACTATGGCTCAACTTAGAGCGGCCTGTTCAGAAGGAGCCAAGCCTGATGTCAGCGTTCTAACCCGATCGGGTCAAATCCCTGCACCACCACCCTTAGGCCACCAAAACGCCGACGGAGCCAGAACTGCAACCCGGCCAGCCCGAAGACGCAAGTTCCCTAAAAGAGGACCCGATCCTCACTCAGCTCAAGCAGACCCAGGCGAACATTTCCCTTTGGTCCTTGCTCACATCTTCATATCCTCACAAGTTCAAGCTAGAGGAAAGTCTGGCCCGTACCATGGTCCCGGTGGACGCAACCCCAGACGAAGTCATTCAGATGATCGGCAACATCCACTACGGCAACATTATCACCTTCACAGATTTGGACCTTCCAAAATTTGGGGCTGATCATAATGAGCCACTCTACATCACAGTCCAGCTGGACGAGCGTCGCCTTCCCCGTGTGTTGGTAGACGGAGGTTCCGGAATGAATGTCTTGCCCGCCAAGATGATGGATTTGCTTGACATCAAGCCCACAGATCTGAAACCTTCAGTCCATACTGTCAAGGCCTATGACTCTACTTCCCGTATAGTTCTCGGGGTTGCTACTCTTAATATCTGGTTCGGCAAGCGGGTGATCCCCACCGAATTCCAAGTGTTGGACATTCCAATCACTTTCACAGCCATCCTGGGGCGTCCCTGGCTGCATCAAATCAATGGCGTGGCATCCACCCTTCACCAGTGCCTCAAGTTCATGCAAGGCAACGAGCTAACCTACGGCGACAGCGTCACCACCGAGGGGACCAGCACCAATGACATTCCAGTGTTAGAAATCAAGCATAATGACGACATGGCATTAAGTGGATTAACTCTGGAGACCTCCAAGATCCAAATATGCAACGTGGACCTTCCACTATCTCACGACCAGATTCCTCCCGCCATGAAGATGATGAAACTCATGAACTTCATCCCAGGACTGGGGCTCGGCAAAAGGTTACAAGGCCAACACCAAGTCATCGAAGTCAAGGACCACGCCACGGTCCAGGGGCTTGGTTATGTGCCAACACCGGCTGACATCAGGGAAGACAAAAGGCTCGCCTGCACCAAGGCAGCAGCCCGCAAAAGGGGAACCTTCGACGGCACACCCAACCTCAGACCTTACAGTTTTGACCTCGCTCATTACTTCACCGAGGGAACCGACAGCAGAACTGAGGGGACCGACAAGGGAACCGACAGCAGAACTTAGGGGACCGACAAGGGAACCGACAGCAGAACTGAGGGGACCGATAGCGGAACCGACAGCAGAACTGAGGGGACCGATAGTGAAACTGATGAAGATGAGAAAGAAGCAGGAATAGTTAGCACAGAGACTACAGAAAGGATGGAACAGTTAGCACGGGACCTCAAGCGTTTCAGAGGACTCAAGGCTAATCCGATAAGGGGAGCATTCCTCGACATCACAGCTCTATCTGTACCAACTGCCACCACGGTCCAGCATGAGTACACATTCAAGGGAATCCCAGACTTGGAGGAGCAGCTCACGGCACTCTCCATGGGTAACAGACTATTCGGATCAGCCGCCAAGGCCACATTCGAGACTGTAACTCCAAAGCAGAAGGAACCAGAGTTCATAGAAGACGCTCTCAGTGGACCAGCTCTACAAAGTCTTTTTGAAGAAATCATGGAGGTGCCAAACCTGATTGACCTGGGCTCCGAAAACAGCATGATCGCCATGATTGGGACAGCAGAAGCCAAGCCTCTCGATCCCAGAACCCTCATCAAGCATCTAGAAATGCCACTGAAGAATTGGGTAACTTTCACCGGACCAAGGGCAAGCCAGACAGAAATGGAAGACAAGCTGGGCCTGCACCCACATCTCCCTAAACCCGGTCTCGAACCCTCTGAGTCAGTCCTTGTAAAAGTCCAGTCCTCTGAGTCGTCCAACGGCCTTACGCCGGAAGACTACGATAATGTAGCCAACCATGTATTTCCGTTCTCGTTTAATGAAAAGTCTGACCTTTCGGAGTATCCTCTCATTGCCACTTTAACAGCTGATAAGTTAACAAACAACTTAAAAGACGTTAATAACTCAATTGATAAAGAAGCAGACACATTAAATGAATAATACATTAAAGAAGTTCTCTAGCGTGTAGTTGACCAAGAGGACAATCGGGCCCAAGCTGCCGAAGAGGTTATGACCAAAGTGAACCTGGGGTCAGTGAAAGAGCCTAAAGAGACACAAGTGGGCAGTTTCTTCGCCGATGCAGAAAAGGAATGATAAACCTCCTCCGAGAGTATGTTGACGTGTTCGCCTGGTCCTACCAGGACATGCCAAGACTCGATCCCTCAATCGTGGAGCACAGAATTCCCTTGGATCCCGAATCCAAGCCTGTCAAACAGAAGCTGCGCAAGATCAAGCCAGAGTGGTCCTTGCAAGTTAAAGAAGAGATTGAGAAAATGCTCCGAGTTGGTTTCATCAGAGTGATTGAATACCCGACTTGGCTCTCCAACATCGTGACGGTCACCAAGGTCAATGGAAAGGTCAGATGCTGTGTAGATTTCCGAGATCTCAACAAGGCCAGCCCTAAAGATGATTTCCCACTGCCTAATATCGACATGCTAGTCGACACCACGGCAAATTTCGAAGTAAAGTCCTTTGTGGATGGGTTCGCTGGATACAACCAGATCAAAATGTCCGAGGAGGATCAAGCCAAGACTGCTTTCACCACTCCGTGGGGGACATAGTGCTACATGGTCATGCCATTCGGTCTGAACAACGCTGGGGCTATTTACCAACAGCCTGCAACAGCCCTCTTCCATGACATGATTCATAAGGAAATCGAAGTATATGTCGACGACATGATCATCCACTCCCGAGGATCAGACATGCAACACATGACAGATCTGAGAAAGTTCTTCAACAGACTCAGAAAACACTTCATGAGATTGAACCCTGCGAAGTGCACCTTCGGTGTCAAGCGCGGCAAGGTACTGGGGTACATGGTTACAGAAAGAGGTATCAAAGCCGATCCCAAGAAAATCAAGGCCATCATCAGCCACCTCAGACTCTGACAGAAGTGAAAAGTTTTATGGGAAGACTTCAGTACATCAGTCGCTTCATCAACCAGTTGACATCTCTCTGCGAGCCCATGTTCAAACTGATGAAGAAGAATGCCGACATCAACTGGGACCCCGAGTGCCAGACAGCTTTTGAGAAAATCAAGACCTACTTGGTGAATCCCCCAATTTTGTGCCCGCCATATGAACACAAGCTACTACTCCTGTACCTAACAGTAACAGACACGTCAATCAGAGTAATGCTGGCATAAGAACAGAAAGATTCCAAGGTTGAGCATGCAATCTACTTCGTAAGCCGGAAGCTTCAAGGAAGTGAACTCAGCTACTCAGCATTAGAGAAAACTTGTACCGCCTTGGTATGGGTAGTCGGGAAACTGAAACACTACATGCAGTCATATTCAGTGCTCCTGGTCTCCAAAATGGACCCCGTCCGATATCTCTTTAATAAGCCATCCCTGTCAATGCGACTAGCCAAGAGGTCATTCTTCCTGGCTGAGTTCGACATCAAGTACATGGTCAGAAAATCAACAAAGGGCAGAGTAATGGCAGATCAGCTGGCAGACATCCCAAGTAGCGAACCCAAGTGTCCTGATCCGCAATTTCCGGACGACGAAATCTTCTCACTCGATAGCGCGAACTGCTGGAAACTCTTCTTCGATGGGGCAGTCAACAAGAAGGGTAATGGCATTGGAATGCTCCTTGTCGATCCCAAGGACGAGCACACTCCCATAGCCATCAAGCTGAATTTCGAAATAACCAACAATGCAGCAGAATACGAAGCCTGTGCAGCCGGTCTGGAAGCTGCTCTCGAGCGCGACATCTCAGTACTGGATGTATACGGAGACTCAGCATTGATCATCAATCAAGTGTCCAACAAATGGAAAACGGTAGATTCTGGCCTACAGAAGTACCACGCATACATGGAGGAGCTCATTGCTCAGTTCAAGGACATCTCTTTTCACTATTTGCCAAGAGACAGAACCGCCGCGTACGCCCTGGCAACCCTCACCTCTCTTGTTGAAATTCCCGATGGGAAAGCAGTAAAACCCCTCAGAATAGGCAGACGGGAAACACCCGCCTATTGCTGTGAGATCGAAATAAAAAAGGAAACGATCGACGAACCCTGGTACAATCAAATATACCAGTACCTCCAAAACGGAGAAGCTTCCTTCACAAATGAAGATGGAAAATACAAAGAAGGGATCAAACACAAAAACATGATGGCATTAAAACGCCTGGCATCCCATTTCGTCATTCTGGGGGTATGTTGTACAAGAAGCGCCACCAAGGGCCACTCCTTCGGTGTGTAAACAAAGAAAAAGCCAGTGAGCTAATGAACAAAGTTCACAACGGAACCTGCGGTCCGCACATGAACGCCCGAGCATTGACACAGATCATTCTCCGTATGGGATACTATTGGATATCAATGGAAATAGACTGCAACCTGTTCATCCGAAGCTGTGACAAATGTCAACGATTCTCCAATCTCAATCACATTCCTTCACATGAACTCTATTGCATGACTACACCATGGCCTTTCGCCACATGGGAAATCGACATCATCGGCAAGATCACTCCACCAGGTGAAATAGACCGGATCCGAGTAGGCTTCGCAGCCCCGGCATCTGGCATCTTTCGCGTTGGCGGCGGTGTCTCGCCGTTTTGTTTTCGCATTTGTAGAGTCGCCACGCCGTTTTTATTAAGCCCAAAACATTGAAAAAGGGCATCAGTTTAAAGATAATTTTAAACTGTTTTTGTGTGATGAGATTTTGAGTTCGGAGGTCAGATGACTCCTCGGGAAGAGAATATTAGAATATTAGAGCTCACCCGAGTCGCCTCGTAAAACGAGTCTTTCGGATACCCCTAATATCCTTTAAATGTTGTGTGTGTGTGTGTGTGCTTTTAAAAATGCATGCTGTATCGGATGTCTACATTGTATGCTATGTATGGAAATGTATTGAAATAGTAATGGAAGGAAGCCTTACCAATGTTGGTTCGTGTCTGTCTTCCGCTGGGGAATAGTGTTTGAGGTCTGAGTAGCGTTCCGGTACGGATCGGGATTGCTTCGGGAAATGCCGGTTGTCTGCGGACAGAGTTTCGGCGTGAGTTGAGGTTGCAGGCTGCGTTCGGGCAGAGGTTCGGCGTGCGTGGGGATCGTCGGGATCACTCGGGCAGAGGTTCGGCGTGCGTTGTGGTGGCAGGAGTCACTCGGGCAGAGTTTCGGCGTGGTTTGGGATCGTCGGTTTGACTCGGAAAGAGCCGGGACACCGTGGAAAGACCAGGCAAGGCCTCGGAGTACCACGAGGGGCCTCAAAGTACCTCGAGAGTGCCTCGGGGCAGCGCGGGAGCGTCTCGGGAGCGCTCGGGGAGGCTTCGGAGCACCACAAGGGGGCTCGGAAGGCCTCGGAAGGATCCGAAAGGGGCCGGGAATGCCTCGGAAGGACTTAGAGGGGAGGCCAGAAGGCCTAGGGAGGAAGAGAGAAGTGGGAGGTGTGTGAAAATGAGGAGGGGGAGCCCTCTATTTATAGTGCCAGATTAGGTGCAAAGAGGTCCGTACGGACCTCCCTGGTAATCCAGTATTTTGGTTTTCCTCGATTTGAGGGAATCTGTGATGATGGTGAATATTCTTTAATTATGGTGTCCCCTGAGCAATAAGGTCCGTACGGACCATCTTGCATGCAAAGAGGTCCGTACGGACCAACTAAGCATGAGGGTAATCATTTTCCCCGGGATTTGAGGGAATATTGTGGACTTTAAGAAGATTCAGTAATTATTAAAGCAAAGAGGTCCGTACGGACCATTATTGCTTTTCCAATTTCCTGAAAATTCCCAAAAGGTCCTTTTGTCCCTTTTTATCCCAGAAAGGCTCCTCCCTTGGTTTGGCTGGGGGTTTAGAGAGGGTTTTGAGTGAGAGGGGTCGTCGAGACTGCGTTGATGAGTCTGCGGTGCTTCCCGTGTGTTTGAAAGGGTGTGATCCAGATTGGGGTACTTACAGAAGCCCCTCGACGACGTCACTTATGAAAGAAGTGGGGTCGCCGATAAGATAAGGGTCCTAATCTGGATCGCGTGCTGGGAGATAATGTGACCGGGAAGGTCAGTGTGAGGACGTGGTGGTGTCCTATTGTGTGACCGTTTAGGTCAGTAGGCTGGACCCTGTGATAGGATTCCTACGTATCCCTGGCGGGAATCAAGCCTGGTCGTAGTTCGGGTGTGGGGTGAGTGTTTTGTGAATGCGGGCGTGGTGGTGCCCTGAAGTGTCGTGTGACCGCCGAGGTCAGTGGTGAGGACGTGGTGGTGTCCTGGGTGACCGCATAGGTCGATGGCTGGACCCTGTGATAGGATTCCTACGTATCCCTGGCGGGAATCAAGCCTGGTCGTAGTTCAGAGGTCGTGAAATTGTGAGTGCGGGCGTGGTGGTGCCCTGAAGTGTTGTGTGACCGCCGAGGTCAGTGGTAAGGACGTGGTGGTGTCCTGGGATGTGGTGACCGCCGAGGTCAATTGTGAGGACGTGGTGGTGTCCTGGGATGGAAATTTTACGATTTTCCGAATCGGGTGGTTTAAGGCCTTCCGGGCCGGAGATAGTTGTGAGGACTTGAATCGTCTTCTGATTGCGGTTGCGCCATGTTTGAAGACTTTGAATCGTCTTCTGGCTGAGGTTTGATGTCATGCGCGAGGACTTTGAATCGTCTTCTAGCCGCAGTTGGTGCCACGCGGGAGGACTTTGAATCGTCTTCTGGCGGCGGTTGGTGTTATGCGTGAGGACTTTGAATCGTCTTCTAGCCGCAGTTGGTGCCACGCTGGAGGACTTTGAATCGTCTTCTGGCGGCGGTTGATGTTATGCGCGAGGACTTTGAATCGTCTTCTAGCCGCAGTTGGTGCCACGCTGGAGGACTTTGAATCGTCTTCTGGCGGCGGTTGATGTTATGCGCGAGGACTTTGAATCGTCTTCTAGCCGCAGTTGGTGCCACGCGGGAGGACTTTGAATCGTCTTCTGGCGGCGGTTGATGTTATGCGCGAGGACTTTGAATCGTCTTCTAGCCGCAGTTGTGGAGGCATGGCTGCCTTGTGCTTTGATTGCGAGAGGCGTAGATGCCTTTGTGTTTTTGCATGTTGAGTAGAAGGTTGGACTTACGATGACTGCCGGTGCTTGCGTTGCCGTTGAAGTGGGCAAGGATGACGGCCGGTGATTGCTTCACCATTTGGCATTTTGGAGGCGCTTCGTGCCTTGGGACTTGTACTCGGAGGTGTTGGCTCCTTCTTGTGCTTGTTTTGCCGTTGAGTGGGCAAGGATGATGGTCGGTGCTGGGGATATGCAGTCTTGTATGACTTCCCTTTGACTTGTTGGGGGAGGAGCTCGGGCTTACTTTGATGGCCGGTGCTTGCGTTGCCGTTGAAGTGGGCTAGGTTCGGGCTTACACTGACTGCCGGTGCTTGAATTGCTGGGGATGCATGACCTTGTAGGGGCCCTTTTCTGTTGGGAAGATGACTTCGGACCTCTTTTGAGGGCCAGTGGTTGAGTTGTCGTTGAGCGTTTGGAGGCGTCTTGTGCCTTGATATTCGTGCTGGGAGGTGTTGGCTCCTTCTTGAATTGCCATCGGGCGTTTTGGAGGCGTCTCGTGCCTTGATATTCGTACTGGGAGGTGTTGGCTCCTTCTTGAATTGCCGTTGAGTGGGCGTTTTGGAGGCGTCTCGTGCCTTGATATTCGTACTGGGAGGTGTTGGCTCCTTCTTGAATTGCCGTTGAGTGGGCGAAGACTGGTCTTACATTGACGGTCTGTGGTTGAATTGCCGTTGGAGTGGGCGAGGATCGGGCTTACGCTGACTGCCGGGGATTGAATTGCCGTTGGAGTGGGCGAGGTTCGGGCTTACACTGACTGCCGGTGATTGAATTGCCGTTGGAGTGGGCGAGGACCGGTCTTACGTTGACGGCCGGGGATTGAATTGCCGTTGGAGTGGGCGAGGACCGGTCTTATGTTGACGGCCGGGGATTGAATTGCCGTTGGAGTGGGCGAGGACCGGTCTTATGTTGATGGCCGGTGGTTGAATTGCCGTTGGAGTGGGCGAGGACCGGTCTTATATTGACGGCCGGGGATTGAATTGCCGTTGGAGTGGGCGAGGACCGGTCTTACGTTGACGGCCGGGGATTGAATTGCCGTTGGAGTGGGCGAGGACCGGTCTTACGTTGATGGCCGGGGATTGAATTGAAGGGTTAGGGACCATTCTGCACTTGGATTTGCTGGAAAAGGCCTTAGGACAGCCAGGGGCAAAGATTATAAGGGCAGGAAAGTAATTTGGCCACCCCTTGCAAAGAGGTCCGTACGGACCAACCTGGCTGCAAAGAGGTCCGTACGGACCACCTTGGTTTTTTACAGTTCCCAGGTTTTGACCAGGTTTAAATGCCGAGCCCTTCCCCATTCCTTCTTCTTCCGTGCGTGAACCAGAGAGAGAGAAAGAGAGAAAATCCTCCATTGTTAACCAAAATCAACAAATTTTTGCTTGAATTGCTTGCCATGGCTGAAGGATCTCGAAGGAGTCGTCGTCAATGCAGTCAAGAGGTGGTCGAGCAACGGATGGAGCTTCAAAGAAATTGGATTTCGTTCGTTCCATCTTCGAAGAACTCGGATGTCTTGTATCCGAATCCGGAGGTGCACAATCGTCGTTCTATGAACGTCGGGGAGGTAAGAAATCCGTTCCGTTTTGATTCCCTGCTCGAATTTTTGAATGCTAGAACTAGGTTTTAGTTTTTCGCATTTTTGAATTTTTGTTATTATTTTTTTTATGCCTTTTTGTGAAATTCTTGATGAATTGTTGAAAATGGACATGTAAAAATTGTGGGTATGTGTATTTTGTGCAGAAATGTGTAGATTAGCTTTTATTTGTGAAAATAAAGTGCCTCTCTAATGAAATGCATGCTTTGGTGTTTTGTACCGTATGCTATTTATGTATGTACATTATGAGAAAAGTTTGTCGTGTAGTGACAAATCTTGTGAAAAAATGTGACATGTGCCGTGTTTTGTGACGGGTTTTGTCTGAAAGTGTGTGCCGTGTAGGGACGGATTTTTTGAAAAATGTGTTATGCATATGTGTCGTGCCGTGTGTGCCATGTTTTTGGGTGACGGACTTTGTGGGGAAAATATGTGCAATATGTGCCGTGTTTTTGTGACGGGTTATATGTGCCTTTGCCGTGTTGGGACGGACTTTTTTGAAAATGTGTCGTGTAGGGCTTAATCCCTTTTTTTTTTGAGAAAATGTGTACAGTGTGTGCCGTGTTTTTGTGACGGACTGCATGGGAAAAATTATATGTATGTGAAAATTATGTGCAATGTGTGCCGTGTTTTGTGACGGGATATATGTGAAAAAAATATGTGTGCCGTGTTTTGTGACGGGTTATTTTCATGGCTTTCCGTGTTGGGACGGACTTTTGTGCCTTTTGTTTTATATTAAGTACTGTGATTGACGTACCTTTGCTGTGTTTACCTGCAGGATGCGGGGCTTATGGCCGGGAAGGCCAAGAGGATGAAGACTCGGGGATCGCTCGAGGCTGTTGTTGAGCTGTGGCAGCGGATGCCCGATATTTCCGTGGATGGTAGGCCGAGTCCCAGGAGGCTGGTCTACGCTTCTGGCCTGGGTGTGTTCGTAGAGAACCTGGCCGGAGTTTCTGACACGAGGAAGAACAAGAGCGTCTTCCTTGGCCTTTCCGAGTATTGGTGGGATACCACCCACACCTTCCATCTGAGCTGGGGAGAGGTGACGGTGACGCCGACCGACTTTGCTGCGATCACTGGGCTTTCCTTCAAAGGAGGGCCAGTGCGGTGGAGAGATATGATCTCCGATGTTGTGTTGACCGAGCTGCTGGGCTTTGAGCCTCGTCCTCGCAGGGGCCTGGGGATGCTGTATAGCGATGTGGAGCTGAGGATCACGGCCAGTATTGGGGCCTATGTCCGGGGTACCGGCCAGGTGACGGCGGAGCAGCTGGCGCGCTCCTTTTTGTGGTATGCACTCTCCGAGACCTTGTTCTCGAACCATGCGACTGCGGCTCCCTTTGCTCTGTTGGAGAGCTTGATTGATCTGGATAGGGTCTGTGATATTGCTTGGGGCGAGGCAGGCTTGGCTGAGCTCTACTTCTCTTTGGACCGGTTTAGCCGGGGTGTGGCCAGTTCATTGGCCTGTTTTGACTTTGCTTTGGAGGTATGAGTTTATTGCTGTTTTTGATTTAGCAACTTGTCGTTTCTCCGTTTTCTTTTGCACTGAGCCTTCTCTGTTTTTGTCACAGGTGTGGTTCTATGAGGTTTTTCAGTGTTTCCCGTGGGATAGAGATCCTGGGGCTGTTGCTGCGTACCCTGCTATGCTGGGCTGGGCTCGTACGGCGAGGAAGAGGAGGACCAGCAGGGGGAAGCTCACCATCGCCTACGGGGATGTGCAGGAGCGTCTGGAGAGGGGTAGCCCGGAGGGGTTCGTTTTGTTCCCGTGGGCTCGGTATGAGGGTGATGAGTTCGAGGGGGCTCCCGAGGTGACAGCGCAGCGGAAGATGCTGCGGGGCTTGACCTGCGATGTTATGTATCTGGGGGAGCGGGTCTTCTGGCAGCATGGCCCCGGTGTGCTTCCCGTGGCTCCGAGGGACCCTCCTTTTGGGATGCTTGATTCCCGGGACATGGATGTGCTTGACTTTGAGAGGTACCTTGGCGGTGTGGGCGCCGAGGAGTTCATCTTGTATGGAGAGGAGTACGGGGCCTTCGTGAGGAGGAAGCTGAGGACGCCGCAGGTACTGGCGAGGGAGAGAGAGGCTGGCCCGCAGGCTCCCCCAGAGGTTCCGATGCCGGGGCCGGATTTCACGTATGTCCGGGGGGACGGATCGAGGAGGAGGGTGTCTGTACCCGTTCCTGAGCAGGCTCCTGCTGCATACCGAGTGGATCCTGACAGATCGGTGAGTGTGCTTACTCTTTTCCATCTTGGCATCTTTTCTGTATTTTTCTCTTTTTGTTGTTGAGTATAACTGTATTGCTGAGCGTTTCCTTGGCTGCTTGTTGGTGCAGGTCCCGGGGAGAGCCTATGATATGCTGACTCGCCGTTATGTGGCGATGAGGTCGTTTGCGAAGAAGATGGCGTCGAAGATATCTTGCCGGTCTTCGCGACGCGTGCCGGCGTACGAGCCTATGCCTTCGAGGCATTCTGTAGACGTTCCTCCGCCTAGAGCCGAGCCGGAGCCGCAGCAGGAGGGACCTTCGAGGGGGCGGCATAGTATGGATGCCGGGACGTCTTCAGGAGCTCCGGGGCAGCAGCCCTTTTATCAGTTCTTCCCTCCTCAGGATGCACAGGGCGAGGGTCCGTCAGAGCCTTCTTTCTTTGATCCTTTCGCCGGATTTGATCCTTCAGATTACTTTGAGTGGCAGCCTCCGGCGGGGGCTCGGTACTCTGATGACGAGGATGTGGCGGGCGAGTTCACAGGGATGCCCGACTTCTCTCTGGAGGACCTCGGCGAGGATGATGATGATGCTGAAGAGTCGGATTAGGGTCCATTTGCTTTCCCTCTTTCCATATCTTCTCTTTTTTTTGTTTAGCAACAGACATTTGATATTCCTGTAATAAAACACTCATATTTGCACGGCAAACAGCATTTTATTTTAAGATGTAATGTCATTTTTGTGATTCCCGGGATTTGTCCTAGAAATGGTTGCTATTATTATTTTTTATTTTGTGCATGCCACGTGAGCTGAGAGTGCGTTTGTGGGTAGTGTATGTTCACCGGGGATGGCTTTGGCCAGTGTTTGGGCAGTTTGGAGCAAGGTCCTGCTGAGGACAGTGGTTGTTGTACTGTTTGCTGGGGAAATGGGTTCTTTTTGCAAGGAGGTCCGTACGGACATACCTAGCATGCAAAGAGGTCCGTACGGACCAACCTTGCTTTTGGGAAGGAGATAAATGCTTTCCAGTGTCTGGTTCTTCCCCATTTCCCCATTTGCAGCCATTTTCGAGCTTTCTTCCCCATTTTCTCTAGGAACCTCCATTTTTGCCATGGATTCTTCGTACGTCCCTAGAATTTTGCCGAGGCTTTCGCAGGAGAGGCAAGCACACTTCCTTGAGCAGTTGAAAACGTGGATGCGGCGCCGTATGAGGCATCAGAGACGGGCTTTCGAGGTAAGGTTTCGTCTTTGCTCGATTTGGTCTTTTAAGGAGTTGGTTCCTGATTGGGATTTGTTGCGGGCTGCCGCGAAGTTCTGGGATGTTAGGAGGCATGTGTACTGTTTCTCCTATAATGAAATGGTGCCCACTTTTGAGGATTTTCGGGCTTTGATGGGGGGACCGGAGGTGGAGGCCATCTCGCTTCCTTTGATTGGTGGTGCTGCTGTGAGCGTGAAGCTTGCAGGCTTTCTTCGTACTTCGTTGGAAGAAGTGCAGGGCATGATCCTTGATTCGGGTCATATCGACATTTCTGAGCTGCCAGAGCGGTTCATGGTTGATGATGAGAGTGACGTCTCTTGGGATGCATTCGCCTTGTGCGTGATGGCGACGCTCTTCATGGTCAGCTCCCTTGGCATTTGCGATGGCGCTTTGCTAGATGTGGTAGGGCACTGCAGAGCTGGAGAGGATATTGTCCCGTTGGTGCTGGGGGAGACTCTTCATGGTATCGACCGTCTGGCGACTGGGGATCGTTTTATGAGAGGGGGAAGCCCCGCTTTGCTCACCTTGTGGCTGCGAGAGAGACTTCAGGCCATGCCCGAGGCTCCGACGTCGTTTAGTCCGTGGTCATTTGCTCAGCGACCTCTTGTGTTGGATATGGATCAGTCCGCCTGGGAGAGATGGATGGCACAGCTTGGTACGCATCAGATCCGCTGGTGGGTTCCGCACTGGAGGATTGAGACTAGGAGGATCTTGCAGGAAGGGTCCTACGTTGTCAGAGTTCCAGGTTTGTCTTGGTCCTCCTTCTATATTCCGTCGCTTGTTTCCCGGTAGTTTGGGATGAAGCAGGAGCCTTTGTTGGGCTGGGATGACCTTGCTACTGCGGAGGTAGTTCCTCTTTGTATGGCAGCTTCAGGTGCCTTCTTGTATTTTCTGAGGGTATGGAAGTATTCCGCTTTCCCTCCTGTGGTACTCCTTAGACGTCGGGAGAGTGTCGTATTGACGACTCAGTACCTGGCCTGGTATGAGCAGCGTGTTGGGCAGTCCCAAGTGGTCTTGGAGAGCAGGCGTGTAGCGATTCTGGGACCCGGTTGCCGTAGTAGCTATTGCCTTAGGAGTGCCGAAGCCTGGTCTGACCCTTTGGATGTGACGGGAGACACTTTGTTTGACTACGAGACTAGAGTTGACCGACTGACAGGGAGAGGTCCTCTTTTGCAGACTCGCAGGGAGGAGATCCGAGCCGAAGCACGGGCGAATGAAGCCCTGAGAGCTACTGGATTGTTTGACTCTACGGGGAGGACCCCTGATCTCGGACTGAGAGACGCAGAGTTGGTTCACGTGGAGCGAAAGAAGACTCGCCGGGGACGAGGGAAGAAAGGAAAGAATGGCGAGGGGACAAGCGCAGACGGCGCGGAATGACCTCCTAGGTATCCATTCATTGCATTGCAAACACATTATTAGTTAAATGTATTAAGCTGTCTTTTAGCATGTTGTGAACTTGAGAGTAGACCGTGCTTGAACTCATCAAGAAATGTTGTAACCGTTAGTGATTTGTGATTTACTTTTAAAGCTTTGTCGAGACGCAAGATCTCTTGTTTGCCTTTGCTTTTGTTGTGCACTTTGTCGGCGTCCGTCCTTGGACTTTTCTGTTGCATTTGCGGACTTGAAGCAGTCTGGGCTATGACGGCAATCCCTTTTGCTTAGGCTTTGTGCTTGGCTGAGAGGTTGAATGCTCCCTTGACAAGTCGTTTTGACGGTCTTTTCCACAGCTTTCTTGCCTCTTGTTGGCGTCGGGCTCTTGACCTCTTTTTGCAGCTTCTGCTTGAGCTTCTTTTTTTTTGTGAGCCCTTGCTCGAGCTCTCTTTTGTTTTTTTGTTTTTTGAAGCGCGTGAGGGCGAAGACAAGCCCCTGGCTTGGAAGCAGACATGAGTCAGTCGTTTGATGCTGAGTGACCCTCGGATGTCCTTTGATGTTGCCGCCGTCGTTTGACTTGGTCAAGGTGACTGCTGGGGCGTGTTTCTTGAAAAGTGCGTAGCTTGATGGAGGTCTTGATTGACATTCAAACTTTTGACTTTTTGTGTATTTTTAGACCGGACCAATTAAGGTTGCCTACGTTCCCCCGGACTAGAGGGCTCAGGTCTGCGTAGTTCGACACTACATGGAGTGCCAAGAGATGCACAGCTGTTCTTCTTCAGGCGAAGTATCTGCGAAGTTTGCTTCCGTTGACCGGATTCAATGAAGGGATTGCCGTCTAGGTCCTGTCGGCTTCATGGCGCCTCCGGAGAAGATCTTTTGAACCACGAAAGGGCCGATCCATGTGGGTTCCCATTTTCCCAAAGTGGGTTGGTTCGAGTGGGAGGCTTTTCTTTGAGTACAAGGTCGCCTTCCCCGATGTCTCGGGATTTGACTTTCTTGTCGAAAGCTCTAGCCATCCCGCTTTGATAGGCTCGGACGTGTTCCATGGCCTTTAGTCGTCGCTCGTCTAGCGAGCCAATTCGTCGTGTCGGCTTCGGAGCCATTCAACTTCGTTGATGTCATTTTCCAGCAAAGACTCGGAGTGAGGGAATTTCTAGCTCGATGGGAAGGACTGCTTCCATCCCGTATGTCGGTGGCAAATGGGGTTTCTCCCGTGGTCGTTTCCTGACTGATGTGCGGTAGCCCCAAAGTGCAAGGTGCGGCTTCTCGGGCCAATCTCGTCCTCGGGTGGTCATTTTTCGGATGATCCGTTCGAGGGTTTTGTTTGCCGCTTCCACGGCGCCGTTTGTTTGTGGCCGATAGGGAGAAGATTTGTGGCGTGTGATCTTGAATTCAGCCAGCAGCCTCGTCGAATTCCCCTCGAAGTGTGAACCATTGTCCGATATGACCTCATTTGGGATGCCGTATCGGCGATGATGTTTTCCTTGAGGAAATGCGCGACCTTCTTGGAGGTGAGTACCTTGTAGGACTTGGCTTCGACCCATTTGGTGAAGTAGTCGATGGCTACTAAGATTGAACTCGTGACCGTTGCCGCTGGCGGAGCAATTTTCCCGATGACGTCAATTCCCCAAGTGGCAAATGGCCAAGGTGTAGTCATGCAAGAGGAGATCGTGGGGAGGTAGATGATTGAGGTTGGAGAACCGTTGGCACTTGTCGCAGCCTTCGGACAAAGTGGATGCAATCCGCTCCATGGAGATCCAAGAGTAGCCCATCCCGAGAATGATTTGCATCGTGGCTCGCGTTATGTGGGGACCGCAAGCCCCATTGTGGACTTCTGTTCATGAACTTGTTTGCTTCTTCTTGGCCGATGCAGCGTAGGAGTGGCCCATGGTAGCGTTTCTTGTATAGCATGTCCCCGAGGATGACGAAGTGAGAGGCGAGGCGTTTAGGGCCATGATGCTCTTGGTTTTGACCCCTTCGTGTGTGGGTCTTCCTTGTTCATGAAGGTGGTTTCCGCCTTGAGGTATTGGAAGATCCGGTTTCAGGCCGGAAATGGCGTCGGACTTGCGTCTCTTTTGCTCTTCAAAGAATCTTTGCAAATCGTTGTGATTAAAACCTTCTCGCGGCTTGGGCCCGGTTTTCTCTCGTTTGACAACATGCTTAAATGTTTGCTTGATGCATTTATTTAATTAATGTGTTTGCCTTTTGTATAGATGAATTGTTATTAACTGTTTTGATTAGTTAATATCATCATTTGTTAAAAGATGCAATGAAATGATTTTTTAGGAGGGTCGGACCTTTTATTGAAAGCGTGAAGACTGTACATTGTTGATCAAAGATTCACAATCGTCGGGCGTAAAGCCGTCAAAAGACTCAAAAGATGTGAATACACGTACAACAAGACTCGAAGCTAGACTATAGGCGACGAGGATTGGACCAGCTTCATTACTCTCGGATGGCCGTAGCTCTAGAGGGAGTGGTGTCGGTTCGGGTGGCCAATCTTCCCTTGGCATGAGTCCCGGAAAGTAGCTTGCATGCGGTTCGATTTCAAACCGTATCGCGGAGGTTTTTGGCTGCTCCCCGATGATGTCCCTCCATTAGTGTTGCCACCACCCTTGGGGGTTTTTGATGATAGAAGTCGCCGAGGGCTACTTCTAGGAGGGCGAAGCATTCGCCGATTCGGAGTTGATTCTTGCCGATGTTGATCACTTTCATAGAATCCGCCTTTTATCTCGGGATCTTTGCTTGGACGACATTTACAATGTCCGATTCGAGGGGGCATGCTATATCTCCTTCCCCGATTAAGCCTTGGAGGAGGTTGCGCCACTGTTCATCCAGTCGGACACCGGAATGTTGAATTGAACTAAGCCGTGATGGCCGTCCCCATAAGATCCGAGAGTGTCGGCTAGAGGGTTGTCTTGTACCGGGGATCGGTGATGAGCCGCTTGCAAGAGGGTTTTCGGTGAAGTAAGGGTCTACTCCTCGATCAATCTCCATTAGGGCATCCATCTCTTGATCCTCTCTCAAGCATTCTTCACGCCGCATATATCGAGTTGTCATCCCGACCTACGAAGTTCTTCAATTTCCAACTGTCGCGGCTTAGAGCGTGGATGTAAGGATCCACTTCGTAGCGGGACAGGTAGGAGAATCATCTCGGGAAGAATATTTGGTCATGTCGGGACCTTCTTCTCGGGTCATAGCTTGCCGGCCAAGCACTTGCCATTGCACCGCTTCCGCGGATCACTTCGATCGCTCCATTCGGGCATTGATGAATTTCACGCATTGGTGAAGAGTAGATGATACCGCTTTCATCCGATGTATCCAAGGTCGTCCCAACAAAGCGTAGAAGGTTGGTTTGATTTCCACGACTTGGAACTCTACCGACTCCGCTTGTACGTCGAATTGGATCCTTAGATTGATGACTCCTACGATTGGTCGTGCGGTGGAATCGTAGGCTCGGATTACCCGAGGTGAAGGCCTTATCGTAGAACGGTCGATGCGGAGTCGTTTCAAGGTGCTCAAAGCGATGATGTTGACTGCGGAGCCGTTATCAATCAAGACGTTCGGGAGGAAGAACATCTCTATCTTTATGAGGATGAGGAGGGCTTCGTTGTGCCGATTCTCACATATTGGCAAGTCATCGTCTCGTGAAGGCTAAACCGCTTCCCGTGCTACCGTTTGACTCGCCTCTTCTCGGGGAACGTTCGATCCATCCATTTGTATGCCTTGGGCCGGGGCAAAGATCGTAGGGAGACAGCTTGCCTCGGGCGTTCTTGTCGGAATTCCCGGTCACGAGATCTCTTGACTCGGTTTCACGCTCCCAGTCGTAGCGGGACAAAGATGCCGATGGTTTCGAAATTGCAGTGGGGGTCCGCTCTCGCTTGGAGTTTCGTCAAAGGCTATTGAGTTTACTCCCGTCGTTCCTGGGAATGGATTTCCGATGGTATTGGGACCACGAGGGCGGTCCAATTTTCCTCCTCAATGAGCCCCTGGACCACCTGCTTGAGTACGAAGCAATTGTCGGTGGTGTGGCCGGGGTAATTGTGGAAGGCGCAATGCTTGCTCATATCCATGTTGGGTTTGAGAGTCTTCGGTTGGAAATTCTCGAGTGGTTTGAGAAGATTTCGTTTCACCAAAGCTTCAAATACTTGACCCAAGGGCATTTCCAGGTTATCTAAATGCCGGAACCGTGGGAAGCGAGGGGATTGTTATTCTTGGGGCCGCTTGATCGCGGTTTACTTGAGCTCCGTTCGAATGTAGTGCACTGTTCCTGGCCGCTTCTTTTCCCTTGGTTGGGGCAGGAGTTGAAGTTGCCAGGTTTGTTCGATAGCGGTAAGATGAGGCAGGGGTTGCTGTTGCCTTTTGAAGACTCAGAGTCTTTTCAAACTTTGTCCCGGCGTTGACCATGGCACGGAGATCCGGATAGAAATGGTGACTGATCAAGGTCCTTAAAGATGGCTTGAGGCAGGAATGGAAGATGTCCATCTCGCTCTTCTTTGGAAAGTGGATCCATTATCTCGCTTAGCTTCCAGTTCCATCTTTTGTAGAACTCGCCCACCGGTTCGTCATCCTTTTGTTCGGTGGCTTGCGGGTCATGGCGGTTTGTTTCCCATTCAAGATTGGCGCGGTACTTCTCCAGAAGATTTCACCGATCCGATCCCACGTGGAGCGGTTTTCTCGCCTTCACATTGAGGAACCACCTTAGTGCCGTGGATTTGAGGGAATGCCGAAAATGATCTCGCCATCCGTTGAGGGGTTGCCCCTTTGGCTCTCATACCCGTGACGTAAGTGTCGATGTGGGTTTTTGGGCATTCTCGTCCCGTCAAACTTTTCCATTTCCGGCATCCCGAACTTTGGAGGGAGAGGGACCACTTTGTTCGGAACAAGAGGCGGGAGGGAGTCCTTCCGAGAACTAGCTAGCTTTCCTTGCATGTCTTTCATTTGTTCAATCACCAAGCCATGTGAGGATCACTGTCTGAGGTGGGTTACCGTTTTCGGGGACGGAAACCGAAGATGGAGGTGGATTGGCCGATGGGATCGCCATTCGGGAGTCTTGGGGAGGTAGTTGAGTGTATACCAACCCATACCCCGGGGTGTTGAAGTTGAGGGCGTGATTGCCAGTCCGCTAAGGGTTGTGTTTGGGAACCGGGAAATGATTCGTTAGCCCCAATCGCGTACTAGCAGGTGGCAAGCTTGAGATGTCGGGATATCCGCTCTGATGCCTATCCCCGGTAAGCATGGGGACTTTTGATTGTGATTGCGAGGCTCATATAGAGGCAAAGGATTGAATCCTGGGGATACCGAGATGCATTGGGATCTCGCGGAGCAGCACGTATGTGTGCCGTTGGTACCGAGCTTGATGTGCAGAGCCGGAAACCGACTATGCCGAGGCGGGTATGCCTGAGCCGCTGACCGACGCCCGAGGGGAGCTTAAGCGAGAGCCGCTTGCGTTGCCGGGGTCTCGTAGCTTGGCGGAGGCGGAACTTGCTGATAGCTTTGAGAGACTGGGGGAGCCGGTATGTCTTCGTCCTCTATGAGAACAAAGGTTCCGTCGGGTTGGGAAACTGCAACGGTTCCTCGAAGACGCAAGGTGTCTACGATCCAGGCTTGCTGCTCTTCTTGGCGCTTCTTGATGGTTTCGAAGGCTCGCAGCACCTCCTCCATTGTCTGGAGGTTCCTTAGTGGCGGGGTTCCGTTTCCCTCACTGTTATCTGTTGATCCCGTCATGGGAGAGTAGCGGACGGTGCGGACCGTTGAACTGGAAGGGCTATCGGACCTTGTGACCTCGATACTGAAAAGGCGGCTCCCGGGTATTCTCAACCACTCTCGGTTCGCTGGAGGGGTGACGGGCAAGGTTTAGACACAGGAATGGCCTCTCGGGATAAAAGGGGGAAAGCTCACGTGGCATGCGGTTTCCGTTTCTCTTATGATTTTTTTTTTTGTTTTAATTTACTTAAAACGTGTTTTCTCAGAGTCCTAGGTAGGTTGGAAAAGATTGCTCTTCTTTTTCGCAACTATGCTAGATCCTGGGTCAGTGGAGACCATCTGTGCGGCTATAAGCCCCTCGTTTTGCACCTGTATTTCGACATCCCAGGGTGGACAGCCCCGGGCGAGGGTCCTATAGGGCAAGCGATTTCCACCGGCCTAAAAGAAAAAATCGAACCTAAGGACCGAGCCTGTCATGTTCGTTTTGATGCGTTAGCCATGTGAATAGTGAACCGAGCCGGCCACTAAGTCAAGATCAGGTCAAGAGTTCGGCATGACCTCTCTTTACCTTGCTTGCGCAAGGGATCTGTGACGTTAGGCGTTGGCTGGGTCATATTGTCATGGCTGACGTATCAAAGGCTTGATGACATGGTGTCATGTGAGCATGGATGTATATCCGGGACGGAACATCGTCTGAGTGTAGCTTCGGAAATCAAGATCAGGTCAAGATTTTAGCATGACCTTTCATCGCTTTGCTTGCGCAAGGGATCTTGAGTTCCGAGCCATGACTCAGAAAATGGCCGGCATGGTATATGTATCCAGCCGTATGACACGGACTGGGTAAAAACCAACCGAGTCTGGACAGAGTGTGACTCAAGACTCAAACGTGCAAGGTTGACGCTTGGCTAGGATGGGATGTTTGGAATGATCCCGTGCGCGTCCAAGAGGCCTAGGAAGACCTAACGGACTGCAACCGAGACCACTCCGGGTTAAGGGTTGTAGTGTGCAGTGTATCCGAGGCAGCAGTGCGCGTAGCGTGCGGTGTAACCGAGGCAGCAGTGTGAGTAGTGTGCTGTGTAACCGAGGCAAGAAGCTGCGAGTAGTGTGCGGTCTCTAAAATTCTTTTTCTGAGTAAAACAGAAGCTTTTGAAGAATTTTAAATGTATGCACAGATGTATATTGATGCATTTTTTTTTGTATTTTTATTTTTTTTGTAAAATAAAAAGTAAAGCACGTGCACACACACACAACAGTTAAAGGAAGGGGTAAAATGAAAGTTTGACACTCATCATCATTTTAAAAATCTTTTGTTTTGTTTAAAAAGATTATAAAACAAAAATTCCCCAGCGGAGTCGCCAACTGAAATTACCCGGATCCGAATAGGCTTCGCAGCCCCGGCATCTGGCAATCTTTCGCGTTGGCGGCGGTATCTCGCCGTTTTGTTTTCGCATTTTGTAGAGTCGCCACGCCGTTTTTATTAAGCCCAAAACATTGAAAAAGGGCATCAGTTTAAAGATAATTTTAAACTGTTTTTGTGTGATGAGATTTTGAGTTCGGAGGTCAGATGACTCCTCGGGAAGAGAATATTAGAATATTAGAGCTCACCCGAGTCGCCTCGTAAAACGAGTCTTTCGGATACCCCTAATATCCTTTAAATGTTGTGTGTGTGTGTGTGTGTGCTTTTAAAAATGCATGCTGTATCGGATGTCTACATTGTATGCTATGTATGGAAATGTATTGAAATAGTAATGGAAGGAAGCCTTACCAATGTTGGTTCGTGTCTGTCTTCCGCTGGGGAATAGTGTTTGAGGTCGGAGTAGCGTTCCGGTATGAATCTGGATTGCTTCGGGAGGGGCCGGTTGTCTGCGGACAGAGTTTCGGCGTGAGTTGAGGTTGTAGGCTGCGTTCGGGCAGAGGTTCGGCGTGCGTAGGGATCGTCGGGATCACTCGGGCAGAGGTTCGGCGTGCGTTGTGGTGGCAGGAGTCACTCGGGCAGAGTTTCGGCGTGGTTTGGGATCGTCGGTTTGACTCGGAAAGAGCCGGGACACCGTGGAAAGACCAGGCAAGGCCTCGGAGTACCACGAGGGGCCTCAGAGTACCTCGAGAGTGCCTCGGGGCAGCGCGGGAGCGTCGCGGGAGCGCTCGGGGAGGCTTCGGAGCACCACGAGGGGGCTCGGAAGGCCTCGGAAGGATCCGAAAGGGGCCGGGAATGCCTCGGAAGGACTTAGAGGGGAAGCCAGAAGGCTTAGGGAGGAAGAGAGAAGTGGGAGGTGTGTGAAAATGAGGAGGGGGAGCCCTCTATTTATAGTGCCAGATTAGGTGCAAGAAGGTCCGTACGGACCTCCCTGGTAATCCAGTTTTTTGGTTTTCCTCGATTTGAGGGAATATGTGATGATGGTGAATATTCTGTAATTATGGTGTTCCCTATGCAATAAGGTCCATACGGACCATCTTGCATGCAAAGAGGTCCGTACGGACCAACTAAGCATGAGGGTAATCATTTTCCCCGGGATTTGAGGGAATATTGTGGACTTTAAGAAGATTCAGTAATTATTAAAGCAAAGAGGTCCGTACGGACCATTATTGCTTTTCCAATTTCCTGAAAATTCCCGAAAGGTCCTTTTGTCCCTTTTTATCCCAGAAAGGCTCCTCCCTTGGTTTGGCTGGGGGTTTAGAGAGGGTTTTGAGTGAGAGGGGTCATCGAGACTGCGTTGATGAGTCTGCGGTGCTTCCCGTGTGTTTGAAAGGGGGTGATCCAGATTGGGGTACTTACATATATGCCTCGACCTTGGTTCTTATTGCGGTTACCCTTTTGGTTTCGATTACCCCCGCCCCCACGGTTTGGGCTAGGAATGAAGAAGTACCCCCCTTGGTTAGGCTGCCCAAAATGCCTCGAGCTTCCCTGATTGTGATGGTTCGAAACAGCATGTTGAGTTAAGTGTTCAGGTTTTTTCGGTTCTTTAGCGGCGGAAAGAGCACTCACGGTAGGAGAGATTTTGTTGGCAAACTTTTGTTGAAGTGCTTCTTCTTGATGCAAAAGGTCCTTTAGATCGTCAAGAGTGGTATCACCCTTGGAATTTTGAGTCGTTATGAATTCCTTGTAGGAATGACCTAGGCCGCCAAGGTTTCGACTACGAAGTGTCTGCGATGAAACAGCTTCACCCGCACAAGTAAGGGAATGAGAGATGGTCTTGGCATAGAGGATGTAATCTTGGATGGTCATGCCGGGGGGATAGATTCAAATTATGAAGCTCCTCCTGGAGCTTTTGGATGTGGATAGTAAAGGCCACACCAAACTCTTTGGCAAGAAGGTCCCACGCCTCCGGTGCTGTTTTACAAGGGTTTACATGAGGTTGGACTTCATGTGTAACGGTGGCTTTGATCCATCCGAGAACGAAATGAGAGGTATGGATAAAAGCTTCATAGGCTGGATTTTTAGAGGTGGTGTTATCGGCGTTGGTGAGGGTTTGGGAGGGTGGGATTTTATCGGTGACAACATTGGTGAGGTAGTGAATTTCCAACATTGATAGAAAGAGGGAACTCCAGTTCTGATAATTCTCATTCGAAAATCGACTGTGACCCATGTACGATTGTACGTTGAAGATAATGGGGAGGTTATGTTTGTTGCGAGGGTTAACTTGCCCAGGATCGGTGGTAACCATGGTTTTCGAAGCTTCGTCACCCATGGCTATATTGATGTCGCTCTTAATACCATGAACGAATCAATCAACCTGCCTAAAGTAAGAAATAAAAGAAGAGGAATGGAAGAAAGAAAAATACTCTACTGAAGTTAAAGGAGAATAAAGACACGAGGGAAGGAGAGAAAGGAAGACCAACCTGCTCACTTTTGGTTTCCAGTCATTTTTCTTTATATGGTTATTTACAATCCTATTTCTATGGAAAGATTACAATCACCTACTAAACTATCTCTATCACTCCATAATTCACGGGATATTTATATAGAATAATAGGGAAAGGATATACCATAATATTTACAATGTCAACTATATCATGCTTGATTTGAGGAACACATTTCTTTGCTTTCATAAAATACCCCTTTCAAAAATGTCATATGCAATGCATATGACTAATTTAACGGGATAAAAAGTAACGGCATTAGTAAAAATGATCACGGTCGCAAAATAAAATTGAGTTGAGTGTTATGGATGCAAAACAAAATGAGTTTGATGTATTGTTTGCAACAAAAATTAGTTTAGAAGTGAACCCACAAAAAGTGAATAGTTCAGTGATTTTATTACAAATGTTAATATCAAGAAATTGTATCTTTATTATGATCTTGTGTATCTCTATCATGATCTTGTGTATCTCTATCAATTACAACCACGATTGTTTCTCCCTCCTCTGTGAGAGGAGGTCGGATCACATCGGGATGAATGCTTTTGTTAGCAGTTGATTTATTAAACGTAGCCTAGTAAGAAGCTTGGGCCTTTGAGGCATGGACATATGACTCATACCTCTCATGAAAGGTACTATTTCTATGGGTATGAGAAGACAATGGGGAGTAGGCGCGAATGAGCTTTAGACTAAAGCCGAAAGGTTTAGAGGCAACTTTTGCGATGTGAAAGAGGGATATTAGAAAGAGTAGAAGAATGATAGCAGGTAATGCTTTGATCTCAGCCATGTTTGAGGATGAATTGATCATTTAGTCACCTCTCCTTTATATTAGTTTGGGAGGACAAAAGTAAATTACATATATGAGTCGAGCATTATTTAGATTTGACTTTTAATTTCGGCCAATTTCCTCTAGGGCCCCTTGGGCGAGATTTAAACCCAATTTAGGAAACAACATTTAGTTAATTCCCCAGACACCCCTCGATAATACAAAGACATAATTATCCTTACTTTCTTCCACGTGTGTGAAGGGTGGTTACCAAATTCGAAAACTAAAAATTATACTTTAGTCACTGAAACTTTGAGAATTAAATATTGGTCACTAGACATTCAAGTATTTTAAATCAGTCATTAGATTCAAAATAGTTTCAGTTTAATTTTTTCAACCAAAAAAAAAAAATCAATATTAACAACAAATTAATCTCATAATTTACTCATTTACAACACTTATAAGTTCTCTTATAATAGACTTATAAATCAAAATTTTCAACAAAAAAAAATCAAAAAATTTAATAATAACAACGAATTACTCTCATAATTTATACATTTACAACTCTTATAATTATAAGACTACTTTGACTTTTATAATTCACTTATAAGATAATTTTTTCAACCAAAAAAATTAAAATTTTGAATAATAACAACGAATTACTCTCATAATAACAACGAATTACTCTTATAATTGACTTATAAACTTATAAGACTTTTTTAAAAAGTCTTATAAGTAACATATAAGACTTTATAAAAAAGTCTTATGTAACATATAAGACTTTTTTAAAAAGTCTTATAAGTAACATATAAGACTTTTTAAAAAGTCTTATAAGTTATTTATAAGACCTATTTGAACATTGAAAATTGTGTTGTAAAAAAGTCTTATAAGTAGTAACTTATAAGACTTTTTAAAAAGTCTTATAAGTAACATATAAGACTTTTTAAAAAGTCTTAAAAGTTAGTTATAAGACCTATTTGAACATTGAAAATTGTGTTGTAAAAAAGTCTTATAAGTAGTAAATTATAAGACTTTTTAATAAGTCTTATAAGTGACATATAAGACTTTTAAATCTTATAAGTTAGTTATAAGACCTATTTGAACATTGAAAATTGTGTTGTAAAAAAGTCTTATAAGTAGTAACTTATAAGACTTTTTAATAAGTCTTATAAGTAACATATAAGACTTTTTAAAAAGTATAAGTTAGTTATAACACCTATTTGAACATTGAAAATTGTGTTGTAAAAAAGTCTTATAAGTAGTAACTTATAAGACTTTTTAATAAGTCTTATAAGAAACATATAAGACTTTTTAAAAAGTCTTATATGTTAGTTATAAGACCTATTTGAACATGAAAATTGACGAACCCAACCACAAAAGCATAACCTCTACCTCGACAACAATTATCTTCTCTTTTTAAAACCCAAATAAATTCTACAAAGCAAAGTGAAGAATTTTATTATCACTCAATTCAAAAACAGGGCCACCACCCTCGTGTAGCTTGTCGACTTCATAGATCGTGACATGAAGAGTTCCATGGAGCAAAATCTGAGCCATTCCTGCCCAACAGTAACAAATTCAACTCACATTACTCAATTTTCCAATATATAAAATAATTAATACGGAGTAACAAACTAGAATACGACCGATTAGAACAGAAAACAGATAATCATAACGGACTCTTTGCATAGAGCAGATTACGACTACGTATTCACAGAGGAGATAAGTCAAAACTCAAAACAATTTGGAATTGAAACAGCAACAGGAACAACGTCAAAATAGCATAGATCGAGGCATAAATGAAAGGAATTAGATGACTTACAGCAATTTCAATAGATCAAGCGTTTGAATAACATGAAAGATCGAATGTATGTTTTGTCTAGTGATTCTGGTGGTGCCGACTTGAATACGGAGCCAGATCTGAGTTGATTTCGCGGGAAGGAGTTCCAGATCTGCCGAGTTTGTAGTTGAAGATGTTAAAGAGCAACACTAACTCTTCCTCTCTCCAAGAAATTACTAGGGTTCTCTAGAAATTATTAGGGTTCTCTAGAAATTTCTACATACCTTGAGGAGTTTTCAAGAAGCCCCAAATTGAAGACCACCGCCATTGGAGAAAAGGGACGAACCTTCTGGATTTAGCGTAGAAGGCGACTTGGGCAGATTCATCTAGAGAATTCCTTCACCGTCCTAGGCTGAGTATAAATAGGTAGGAAGGCTTTTGTGGGTGTGTGTATTTTTGTGAGAGAAGAAGAATCGTGAGTTGAGTTGTGAGGCTTTCTTAATTGCTGAGTTATTATCTAGTGTGATAGTCTTATATTAGTGTGTGCATTAAGCACTTGTACCTTATCCTTGTGTAAGTTTGCTTAGTAATAATAATAGTGTATTATTATTATTACTTGTGGTTCGCCAATTCGGGTACGGAAATTCAACAAGTGGTATCAGAGCGGTACGACCCGGGATCGCGGGAACCGTTGTTGAGGCGTTGTTCGGGATCATTGCAGGTGCACAGTAGGAGACTGTGAAGCTCGTGGTGGGAGACCAGGCTTACTTGGTGACGTACACGGAGGCAGTACCAAGTCACGATGGTAGATCCGGCAAGCGCATTTGGTGGAGTCAAGAGACTCAACAATGGCAATTATAAGTATTGGCGAACGTGTATGCAGTCGTACTTACAAGGACAAGAGTTATGGAATGTCATGGGTGGTAGTGAGACCACGCCACCGGAAAAGGAGGACACTCAAGCATTCCGAAAATGGGAAGCGAAAGCCGAGAAGGCTATGTACGCGCTAAAGATTAGCGTCGAGGATGAACTTTTGGAGCATGTCGAGGATGCACAAACTCCAAAAGAGATATGGGATACATATGCCACGTTATTTTCGAGGACTAATGAGGCTCGTCTCCAGATGCTCGAGAATGAGCTTATGTCGACTACGCAGAAGGATCTAAATGTAAGTCAATATTTCAATAAAGTTAAATCTCTTTGCCATGAAATCTCGAAGTTAGATCTTGACTCAAAGATTAATGAGCAAAGGATGAAAAGAATAATCATCCATGGATTGAGGCCCGAGTTTAAGGGGTTAGTTACAGCAATTCGTGGTTGGGCCACACAACCATCTCTATTAGAATTAGAGAGTTTGTTGGCCAGCCAAGAAACATTGGATAAGCATACATCTAGGTCATCAACTCCGAAGTCAGTAGAAACGGAGGAGGCATTGTTCAGCAACCGAGGCCGCGTAAGGCAACAAGGACGTGTTGCGACAAGGTGGATTAAGAAAGAAGAGATACAAGATGATCTTGAAGAGCTGAGGTACAAAGGAAGTTCTCATGCAGGGGGAGCTAGGATGAGAAATGAAGATAACTCCCTTCTTGATGATTGGAGGCGAAACAACGAATGCTACAACTGTGGTCGTAAGGGGCATTTCCTTAAAGATTGCCCGTTTCGAAATAAGGTTGTTGAAGGCAATGCAGTCACCAATCAGAATTCACACGATAGTGAAGAAGAATGGGACGCAGAAGCATCCTTCGCTGATATAGAGCTTCATAAAGATGATCCTGAAGAAGAAGAATGGTTCGAAGACCATGCATATCCGGTTATCGATGAAAATTGGATTGATGAAATGGAAAGTGAAGAAGAGATCGACTTCGATGAAGGTCGATGGTTCGAAGATCTGGCTGCCATGATCAATGTTGGATGTAAAGATAATCTAGACGACAACAACACTGCTAAAGCATTAGCATGCTTGCACGATGTCAGCTCAGAAGAAGGGATAATTGAAATGATCGATAAAAATTTAGATGCTCCAAAGCTCATAGACGAAAAGAAGTTAGAGATAAAGGGGGAGCAACATCAACAAGATTCAACACATGAACAAGCTCGAGAGAAATCACCGTTGAATGTGGATATCGAGAAGCAATCACAATTGTTCCAAGAACGATCAAGAGTAAGCAATGTCACGAACGAGCGCACGATAAAGACGATTGAAGAGAAAGGGAAATGGTCAAGGAGCGCCGATGAAGAACAAAGCCAACAACAAGGATCAAGTGGGAGAAATCCGCTCGTACGGTTCAAGAAAAAAGAGTCAGTGTTGAGGGGAAGTGTTAAAGAGCAACACTAACTCTTCCTCTCTCCAAGAAATTACTAGGGTTCTCTAGAAATTATTAGGGTTCTCTAGAAATTTCTACATACCTTGAGGAGTTTTCAAGAAGCCCCAAATTGAAGACCACCGCCATTGGAGAAAAGGGACGAACCTTCTGGATTTGGCGTAGAAGGCGACTTGGGCAGATTCATCTAGAGAATTCCTTCACCGACCTAGGCTGAGTATAAATAGGTATGAAGGCTTTTGTGGGTGTGTGTATTTTTGTGAGCGAAGAAGAACCGTGAGTTGAGTTGTGAGGCTTTCTTAATTGCTGAGTTATTATCTAGTGTGATAGTCTTATATTAGTGTGTGCATTAAGCACTTGTACCTTATCCTTGTGTAAGTTTGCTTAGTAATAATAATAGTGTATTATTATTATTACTTGTGGTTCGCCAATTCGGGTACGGAAATTCAACAGAAGATGTCGGCGATCGAAGAAGAAAGAAGTTTGGTCACCGGAAAAGGTTGGTTGTCGAAGAAGAAGGCTAGTTGACGTAGTTGTCGCCGGAGATGGTTAAGAGAGAGAGACAACTTTGAGTGTGTGTACACGTCTGTGTGATGTTTAGAGAGAGAAAAAAACATCAAAAATGAGGAGAGAGAGGAGGGAGGTTGGGGTTTTATCTGGTGGGAGGGAAGCCTAGCTAGGGGTGTTTGGGGAATTTAAATTTGGGAATAACTCTTTTTTTGGGATTTATCAAAAAGATTTCTTTAATGAGTCGGTTTGCTGAGAAACGCGTTTCTCCGTCGCGTGTGGAGAAACGGGGCTATGTTTGTCGCACGACATACTTAGCCAGTTTCTGGATATCCTTTTCAAAGTTTCTGGATATCCAGAAGCTTGAATATGGATATCCAGAAGCTTTGGAAAGGATATCCAGACACCAAATATTTTTTCTGGATATCCTTTCCAAAGCTTCTGAATATCCAGAAGCTTGAATATGGATATCCAGAAGCTTTGGAAAGGATATCCAGAAAAAATATTTGGTTTCTGGATATCCATATTCAAGCTTCTGGATATCCATATTCAAGCTTCTGGATATCCAGAAGCTTTGGAAAGGATATCCAATTGTTGTGGCTAACTATGTCGCGCGACAAACTAAGCCCCGTTTCTCCATACGCGACGGAGAAACGCGTTTCTCCCCAGATTTTGTGTTCTTTAATAGGAAAAAATCTGGGCTGAGGGGCCTCAGTGGAATTTTTCCTTTAATTTCTATGATTTCATATGATTTAGAAAATATTTAAAAACTATTTAATAACTTATTTATTTTTTTACTTTAGATGGTTTTGCGCCATAACAATTGAAATATACTGTATGTAATTCTATTTCATAACTAATTTACTTTTTACTTTTTAAAGAACTCATTGGTTATATTAAATATATATGGCATACTTTGGATATGTGATTAAGAAAGAGTTTTAAGTGATGCAAGTAAAGGGCCGGTTCAATGGTGGGGTCAGATTGGGCGGCCGCCCAGATGCCAGCTAGAGGCCCAAATTTATGTTCAAAATAATGTATATTGCATGTACTTTAATTTTGCACTAGTATGAAATAGTAGTGCAAAATAATTTAATAAACGATGTGTTGATTTGATAGTAAATTAGTTCATTTGATGGTAAGCGAGCAACAACTAAATAAGGGATAGGTTTGATTTTGAATAATTGAGGCCCCGGTTGTAGGTTATCTTTAATTTACTTGTTCTATTATTGTTTATTTTTATCGATAAATATGAAGATCGTAAGTATCGGGCACAATATTGAAGTCGGCCATAGAAAGACCTACGATCGACAAACTAAAAAGGGTGGGGGATCGAGAGAATGGTGGAGTAGAGGCCTACCGTTGCGCTAAAGAGGGAGAGACTAAATATGAGTATTTTGTAATTTTTCCACACACACACACATATATATATATATATATATATATATATATATATATATATATATATATATATATATATATATATATATATATATATATATATATATATGAGGTTCTTAATTTCCTTTATGTTATATCTTATCATAAGATTTTTAATTGCTTTGTTTCATAAATGGCAAAATACGATTCATATGAGTATAGTGTTTTGGAGAAATTTGTTCTCATAAAGTTCATATAACTACAAAAAAAATAAAAATTACCTATCTTATTTTTCACACACTTACTTTATTAATAGTGTTTTGGACAAATACGTCCCCAACTCACTACTTTTTTTACCCATTTTTGCCTTAGTTTCTCAATAAACACGCAAAATCAAACTATAAACTTTAAACCGGTTGGAGAGTATAATTTAGCACTCATGATTTAATATTATTAAAATACTTATGTGTATATGTCTCTACAAATGTTTAAATATCAAAATTTATTTAATTTTTAATGAAATAAAATAGATATTCATTTGGGGAAGAAGAGATTGTATGATATTCTCAAAACTCAAAAAGAAAAAAAAAAAACACAATATTCAAATTAAATAAATCTCCAAATGTAAAAGCTATTTTGAGAATGCTAAGAGAGAAAAATAACCAATATATAAGTGGAACAAGATATTAGACAAATTTTCTTTTCTTTTCATTTCTTTCTTTTTTTTTTCATTTACATGTATGTAACTATTACATTTCGAAATACATACATCATCTGATTGCATAACTTAAAGCAAAGAACAAAGCATCGTCAGTGGCTCCGCCTCGTTTCTTACCTTCTTCATTGTCATCGCGAGGAAGCAAATCTATCTTGGATCTTCCAAGCGGTACTCGTGACGAGGTTGTAGCATGTGGAGACGGACTGAGGAGGTATGAAGTCCAAGGATGCATTCTGATCTATTATCTGGAACATGATACTCAGAATGCTCTGGTCCTTATTTCTTCTTTCTTCTGCTACGTTGTTTAGTTCATCAGGTAGGACAGAAAATCCCGAGGCCAAAATTGCCACAGCGTCAGGATTTCCAGTGCCTACCGTAATTGTGTTGATCGTCGGGATGTCAATAGGTGCATATACCATATAATGGCCTATTGCATCAGTATAGCTATCTTCTAGATAGCATATGGGAATCCTCTTCTTCTGCTTATGCTACGAAAAATCAGGTAAATTTTCAGTTCTGTCGTTTAATTTGATTAAGAGATAATAATTTTGGGAATTATATTTATGCATAAAACCATAATTTCCATACCTCAACTAGCACTGTTGAGACAAGATTTGTTGGTTCGCGACCAGTAGGAATGCACGCTTTTGCTTCCAGTTTGCACTCAGAAGAAAGAAGATCCCACTGCCATATTTAACAGATCAATTAAGATAGGTTGATAGGTATATATACCAGAGAAAATCTACAATAGCCGTAAGTACGTGGTGATATATATAGAGAGCAAGAGAGTTTACATGAAACCAGAAGAAGAAATCCCGACTTTTTCCCCAAATTAATGCATGAAAGAGCCACAAGAGTTTGTCATGATCTGAATATACAGATCTGATAAATGTGAGGTAGATCTTGCGATTCAGCAAGGTTAATAGGAGATTACGAATCGAATGAGGGCAACAAATGCATTCAAGAGAGAAGTGAGAGGCAATCATGATCTGACTATAGAGATCTGATAATCCCATGGCTAGGATCAGGAGATTGAGCAAGTTTTATAGGATATAAGGAAGGCAAACAAGAAAGAGAGAACAGAAAGACGGTCAGAAATTCGCTTAATGCAACTGGAATACCATCGGCTTGCCAAAGCAAGAAGAGGACTGATGAGAGAGAGGACGGCATAATGTTCTATTTATAGAGACTAGGGTTGAAAATATATAAGATATTTATCAATAGATGGGTGTGATTGCATTCGGAAGATTTGCAATGGACCGCAAGGATTTTAAGGATAATATATGCGGTCCTTTTGACCGGTTTGTATGTCCCTGTATAGACCGGCCGGTTTATAGAATGACAAGCGAAACGGGTCGAAAGGATAGCATTCTTTATATCTATGGGTTATCCAGTAATTTTTTCATGCTTTAGACTATTGTACTATGTACCATTTTAATACAGTGTACAACAGTTTACAGCATGCTGATCTTAATGAATAATAGCATGCCAAACCAAGGTCAATTGAACGCAAACTATAACGCTATTTATCATTTGTATGTTATCCATAATATTTCAACCGTCCTACATCTCATCAGTCCTCTCTTTGCCTCAGAAAGTTGATGGAAATCTTGACAGGATTTGGTAAATTATTTCTCAATCTCTGAAGTAAGATCCTATGGAATGCTACCTATTTTGATAACCTTATGAGTGATGAATACTTGTATATTGTAATATAATCGCATCAAATGATTCAATTTATGTAAGTGCACTGCATCTTCAAATTTAAGTGTTACCTGGGGGCGACAACATGAACAGCGGATGAACTCAAAAATATTTTCAGCAAGTACAGGCAACCTTAAAGAAGTAACCACACTTATGATAACGCCACGAGGGGTTCCGAGGTCATCATCATTATAGCTTGTCCTGACAAAGATGTTTTCTGCATTGCTTGTAGGCATTGGCCTCCAATTGTTCCCTGCAGATGTATTTAGCATTGCGCTAAAACTCCTGCTCATTCTGTGAGCCAGGCAAAGCAAATTTCTGTTTCCCGGCACTGTTAATGAAAATGAAAAATGGAACACCAATATTAGTTGTTATCGTGTTCATGATTTTAATTGAGTATTAATGAGTTGAACGTAAAGGAAAAATTAATATACCTTGGTTTTCCCTTAAGGTTGCATCAAGATAATCACATTGTTTTTCAAGCGTGGCTACCCACCGTTCCGCACTAAATGCTAAACCTAAATCTACTAGTCTCCTAAACAGATTATGTACATTACTGTTGTCTACAAAGTTGTGCTCGACCCACGAAATCTGAGGATATAAGAGATAATCAAATTAAGAAAGAGTTTTTGAAGCTTGAAACCAGTAGAATTCAACAAAATTTATTACTTTTGAGTTTCTGTCTCCGAGTCCTTGTATAAGGCATCCTGATGGCCTTCTTTGAAACCTTGTCAAAAGTTGTTCAAAAATTGTCTCCAGAGAAACATCAACAACTACCCAAGTGCTTGGGCCCAGCTGCCTGCAGTGTCGGGCAAAACTGAACTCCCTAGCTGGACAAAGAGGCGAGGGAAGATGGAATTCTGCTCTCATCTGGAAAATAATGATTCCGGGAAAGATTTAATTTGTTAATTAAATGGTCTTTCTTCGTATAGAAAACATCATGAAGACCAAGTGGGAAAATGAAATAATTCAAACCAATCACCTGATTAACTGATTAAGAAAGTTTAATCTAAGTTTGTAAAATGAGCAAATTCTTCTCCTTCCCGTCTGCGTTTTTTGAGTTCCTTGTAACAATGTCTAGATAACATAATCTATGAGAATAACCAGGTAACCACATTTTCAAGATCTCTATCTGAAAACTTATTGCGAGTTAACACATTACTAGTTACAAGTTTTGAGTGTAATATTTACTTTCATCAATGGTAATCTTAAAAAAGTTAACACATCGCTAGTGTTAAGTGTCTCAAATTATTCTTCAATAGAAAAAGGCGGTGCAAGCTAAAAAGGACAACTTGGTTCTGATACTGAAAGCATGGCAAAAAGATAACACAATGAACAGCGAAAATAGCAGACATCTCTTCACAATATATGGTATGCAGTCAATATTCATCTATCAAAACTAATTGAACGGCATTTCAGATTTGTTGAGTAGTTAACATTACCACTTGTAAAGCTCCATCGGGATTCCCAGGCTGGCCGGTAGATAGCACTCCAAGGACTGTGGCGTCTGAGACAATGTTGGGAAATACATATGACCATTGGACCTGATTTCATCGCAAGAAAACATTAGTTAGATCAATCATCTTTCATTAGTTTATTTAATCCATGTTATCAAAGTTATTTTCTGATAAATGCTAAGGAACTCACAGCATCCATTAGCATATTCACAAGGTGAAGTGGGTTTCTCGAGACATGTCCCACTGCCCTGGAAACTTCCCTTTTTAAGTGTATTTTATTCCCCATGATATCTGCAACTGGATTATGCTTTGGCAAGTCGGTCAACGACCGTCCAGATAAAATCATATTGATTACTTCCTCTAGTGTTGCATCGAGAGGCCCGAATCTCTGGTCATACGCATTTTCATCTAACAACTCAGTTTCTTGATCATTGTCATATCTCCATAAATTTGAGCCTGTACTGGCCATATCTGCTAGCTCCTGCACTGCTTTGGAAGCAAGATCAAAGATTTTTTGCTTGTTTATATCAGCAGTGACTGAGACGGACAATAGGAGATCGGTTGCTCGTTGATTATGAAAGGCCCTTTGTTGATATGTAGATGTTCAGACAGCTATGATTTGGCTTAGCTGTCAGATGTTTGTTGAATTGTGCAGCGGAATGAGTGAAGCTTGAAATAATAATAGGACAAAGAACACAAAGAAATAATGCAAGTGTGTGAATGTGTTTGCAGAAATATAATAACACAGAGAATTTAAAGTGGTTCAGAGTTCACTCCTCCTACATCCACCCCCACTGTCAATCTTGACAAGTGAGATCAATTTTATTATAATCTTTAATCAACAAGAATTACAAATGATTGATTTAGGTAAGTTCCTTGAACTTCCTCTTCCTAATTAGTACAGTCAACTAGGGATACACTTAAAGTTCAGTCTTAAGTGTTTTTACAACTTGAAGTACAGTCTCAAGATTTTACAAAACAACTAATACACTCAAAGTACAGTCTTGAGTGTTTACAAACTAATTCTACACCTAAAGTACTGTCTTAAGATTTTGGAATTTGTGAATTAACACACTAGGGTTGTTTGTTGTTGAAGCAGAGGTTTAGGGGTGAAGGTTTTGTTTGGAACAGGGTTTGAAGGGTAGGGATCGGTGAGTGTGTGTGTGGATTACAGGAGGTGTGTGTGGGTGTAAGGGAAAGGTTTTGGACTGTGAAAAATAGTATTTTTCAAGAGTGTTTTGTGTAGAGGATGAACCCCTCTATTTATACCCTTCAATGTAGCCGTTGGAATATGACTGTTGCAGCTACATTAATGAGCCTTGGTAGTCTTTGCCCCACTTGTCCACTTGCGGGTCTTCATGAGCCGGCTTGAGCCGTGGCTTGAGCCGAGAGCTTCCAGAAGGTCTTCGGTGGTCTTCATTGGTCTTCAATGGTGAACTTTGGACAGTGAAGATCCGGGTTCCACCTTGGTTGAGATTGTGGTAGCGAGAGAATGAGACAGTGATGGCTATCGAGAGGAATGAAGTCATAGGCGTCGGATCATACTAAGGCTTAGCTATCGAGAGATGTTCTCTAATAAGGGCCGAGATGCACTTGATGATCTTGATAGCTAAGAGAGGGAATATGATTCATGTTATTGATTGAATGTAACCAATGTATAAGATAGAATCATAACTGTCAGACTCATAGCTGTCAGATAAACTGAAAGATGAATATAATAGATTTCCTCTTTTGATATAAACCCTGTTCTATATATATATTCCTTTATCAAAACCAACTAACTAAGACATTGATCAAAGTTAGGTCCCAACAATTTCCCCCTTTTTGGTAAAGGAAGATCTATTTAGAACATGTCTTCACAATTAATGATAAGAGAAATACTAATGAAATAAATAATTCAGGGATTCATATCATGCACAAGTAATCAGAATGAGATTGAAATACTTGGATTTGATCTCAAGATGAGAGAAGTTCACATATTACAGCCATAAAAACACAAAACCAAACAAAATAGATTGTTTCAACCACAAAAAAAATGTCAACAAAATACAATTCAGTCATCAGCAAGTTGATCATAGAATTCTTCTCTTTCTTGCCTTGCTGAAAGGAGCTCATTTCTTTCTTCCTCCAGTTCTCTTCTCATTTCTGGTTCAACTCCTCTGTAATAGAACTCATTGTTCCATTCCCAAGTCATCCTCTCATCATATTTGAAGAACTTATCTTCCTTTGCTTTCAGTTGGGCTCTTGTGAGAGGCATCTGATCATTTCTTATTCTCATTGTGCCCCACAGATGCTTCTTCTTGTTCCTTGCTTTCTTGCTTTTCTTGGGCACAAGGGATGGATCTGGTTGAGGAACAGGGGACATATGAACTGGGGCTTGAGGAATAGGGGACATTTGAAAGGATTGTTGAGGAGGGTTGGAAATGGTAGAAGATGGAATGATTATGGGAGAGACTTGATCTGGGCTTGAAAGATCATCATCATCATCATCACTGTCAGAGTCTGATGAAAGATCAATAACATTATGAGCCCTGCTTTGGTTGACAGCTATGGATTCTCTGAACTCTTTGATCTCAGGAATAGAGATCAGTTTCATGAAGTGAGAGTTTTCATTGGGAGAGTTGAAGAGAATGGGATCAACAGAGATGAAGGGTGAAAGATAGGGCTCAATGCCTGGATTTAGGGTTGGGGGAAAGATATTGACAATTTTGCTTATCAAAAGCATAAGGGCACACTTCTGTTCAAACAGAGAGAGAAAGAATGATTTTGCAAGTTCAATGCACAAGGTAAAAACTAAACCTTTTGGCATGAAGAGACAAGAATTGAGTGATGGAGAGAGAAGTTGGCTGAAGAGAATTTCCCAATCAATAAGTGTATTGGGAGTGATGAATTTTGGGAATGATGGGATTTGGTGAACAAAATGAGAGGTTGATGAAGTCCTTGACACTTTCCATTCTTCATAGGCAAAGAATACTAATCCTGCAAGATTTCTAGCCACCATAATCAAACCATTTCTTGACAGTTCCCAGGATTTTGGATAGGTAAAGGGGTTTGCAATTTTTGGGAAATGGGTCACATTGGCTAACCTTGTCCTAGCTGCCTTGATGGAAGAAATAGAAAAATCAATGCCACAGCTAAGCATCCAAGGTTCCTTTTTGGGAAGGTAGGCTTGATTTAGAGTTGGAGGAGTGGAATGGCATGGAGGGCTGTCAGGACTGTTAGGGAAGGGATCACTGTCAGACACATCTTGACCTTGTCCACTTAGGATTGGACTTTGAGGGGAGGCTTCAACAGATTCATTTTCAGGGATTGGGGAGATTGGTTTGGAAGGAGAAGAGGTATGGGTTGAAAGAGATGGGATTGAAACAGAGGATTGACCAAGACTTTGATTGAGGAGATCAGAGCTAAATTGAGATTTTAGGAGATTTAATGCTGCCCTGACTTCTCCTTTGGTCAACTTTTGCTCAAGAATGATTACAAGGGCTGCCTCATTTTCTGGGGTTCCATCAAACACAAGTCCCTTGCAGGCATTCACAATTGTTTCTCCCTTTGAGACAAGCTTGGGATCAATTTCAACTCCAACTTTCTTAAGACTTTGAATGACCTCAGATGTCTTATCAGGATTCCCCCTATCAATTTCAACAGTTGGGGTAGGTTCATTCACAAGCTCAGTCTCAGGTATAGAGGGGATGGTTTAGATATCTTCATCCATAGCTGTCACCTTTGGGTTACTGGATGACTCTCCTGGTCCACTTCTTTTCTTGATAAGCCTAGACCTGAGTTCATCTATGGCTATCACATTCTCCTCTTTACTTAGAACATCATCAAGATAAATGAGAGCAGCCTTTTCAGTATCAGGATTCCCATCCAACTCAATAACATCAATGGCTCTTAAGATTTTGGCTAACTGTTGAGGTTGGGTAGAGGGGATATTTTCATCAGTGTTCCCCCTTAAAGGTTGCTTATCTGATTGTTCTTTGAGGTTAAGGATAGCATCTATGGCTGACTGATGACCTGAGCTATGTGTGGAAGACTTGTCCACTCTTGGACTGACAGTAGTGGATTTTGGAGAAAGGGAAGGGGTATTTATTTTGGTTTTCTTGGCATTGGGAGCTTTCTTTTCAGGTTTTCTTTTCTTTGGCAAGGATTTAGAAGGAATGGATAAAGAGGATTGTACCTTGGATCTGGTGGCTGTCTGCCTGGTAGGGATAGCTGTCAGAGGTTGCTTGCCTTTTTTCAGAGTTTTGGATAAGTCAATGGCTGCCTGAAGCTCTTGAGGGTCTATGTTATCATCACCAACATTAAATTGACCCATGGTGTCAACTTCATGACTGTCAATAGCACCCCTTGCTTCATTATCCTTATCATGGCTGTCAGACAAGGTAGTTTCACTGTCAGCTACCTGATCATCCTTGTTTTTGCCCTTATTGCCATGAGGTACCACAGTCTTTTTCAACAACCCTGTCTTCTTCAAATTGGATTGTACACCCCTCTTTATTCTCCTACTTGTAGCCAATGCTATCAAGTCTTTCCAGTGTTCAATCTTCTTTCTTGTTTCTGCTTGCAGTTTTTCTTGTGTTTCAATAAAGCTACTAGTACTTACATCATCTCCAGCTCTCATCACAGCACCTTTCTTTTGTTTCAATGCAAAAGTTCTGTCATTGAAACACTTTGTCTCCCAGCTTCACGGTCTTGACCATTTCTTGTGCAGAGGAGGATTGAGCTTAGGAATTAGGACTTCAAGAATTCCACTCATGAATCTGAAGTTGTTCATCTTTCCACCTTGCTTCTTGAATTTTAGAGTGGAGGTTGAGACTACAAGCTGGAAGTTGTGAAGAAGAACAATGCACCAGTTTGTGTCTTTGGTCAATAGGCTCAGCATTTGCTTCCATTCATTTGATCCCATTTGATCAAATGAAGATTGCTTGCCATCAATGGCTTTGTTGACCACATCCATAAGAGTTGATTTGAAAATGTCAGCTTTGTCTTTTACCATGGCTTTGTCATGTACACTCTTGAAGTCATGAACTTTAACCCCAAAGAATTTCTCATATACAGTCTTAAATCTATCTGACCCTCTATCCCATATGTTTTTCACAGCATCTTCTTTGTTTGGGATCCCATAGACTTCACTGACCATTTCTTGAGTAATGGTTATCTCCACATTGTCTATGGTGGCAGTTATTGAATTGTTTTCCTTGTTCCTCTTTCCCACCAGGTAAATCTCTGCACGATTCTTCATAAATTGGAGGTCTGGCTCCCATGAAATTAAGCAATTCATTGACCTCAAGAAGTTCTTTGATGAGTATCCCTACTTGAGACTCATAGAAGCTAGGTTTTATGAAGTAGCGTGAGCATACGGGTAACTTGCTTTTGATGCTGCCATTGATGGTTGAAGGAATTAGGGTTGAAGGAATACGATGGAGGATTAGTGAAGGAAAGAGATGAATTTTAAACAGAGGGTTAATGAAACAGGAGTTTTGGTGATTACAAAAGGAGAGAGATAAATAATGAGTGGAGAGTGAGTTTTAATGGGCATTGGGGGTTTCAAAGTTTAGTAACTGTTCATGTGAACAGTGATTTTTGCCCTTCCCCACGTTGAGGCATTAACTTCCACAGAGCACAAGAAGAACATTCTCTTTTTCAAGAATTTTGCAGGTGAAGAGATGGCTAAGGAAGTGACAATTGTGAGCAATTAACACGATCAAATCACAAAAAATTTGCTTTCACCTAGCTGTAGAAAAAACTTTGACAGTTAAGTCTAGTTTGAATGATGATGGCTGTCTGAGATAGATAGGGAAACTTGCCTATAAAACAATGACAATTTCAGAGGAAACTTATTCATATTGTTTTATAAACACAAATGGGTAGATTTTCCTCAAAGTTTAATCCCAAAAATATGGCTCAAACAGCAAAACAGTTAGTTTTTGGGAAGAATTGTGAGGATGCTTTGAGGGGGGATGAAATGGAGATAGAGAGAGAGTCCTTCAATGTAGTTGAAAGTTCAGAGGGAGTGAGAGACAGAGGTAAGAACAAGAGAGTGAGAGAAGATCAGGACTATGGTGTCAAGGAGATAGCTGTCAGAGAGAAAATTGACAGTAGAGAGGGAGAGGGAATAAGGCTTTTTGGAAAGACTATCAAGGTTGATAAGGGAGAGTCCAGTAAGGAAAAAAGTAAGGTAGAGAGGGTTTATACATTGGGGGAATTGGTTAAGCAAGATAGGGCTTAGACAGCTATGGAGAGGGGCTTAGCTGTCAAGAAAAAGGTTGAGCCTGAGAAGCTGTATACTCCTGTGAGCAGGGATTCACTCTCTCCAGGGGTTAGATTGTTGGAGGGGAGAGGAGATAACTTTGCTGGAGTGCATGTCTCTCCTTCTTCAATAATATCATACCTATTCAACCAGGTTATTGGTTGTTTTAGCCCTGCCAGAGTTCTAGCTGTGGAGAGAGAAGAATTAAGAGCTAGCCAACCGCTTGTAGTTGCTGGGAATGGATCTTTTTCTTGAGATTTTAGCTTTGTGACACCAATGGAGGGTTTGCTTCAACCATATGATGCAGTTGAAGAATGGTGGCCAAGGAGAGCAAGTCCTTCTCTTCAATATTCAGTCACTTTAATTGATCCCTTCTTGGAGAGGCACCCAGTATGGTTGCAAAGGTATCATCAGACCTTGCAGTCTACACAGGAGGCAAGGTGTGAAGGGATGAGTGCTGGAGGAGGATCTGGAGAAACAGTGACATTCCCTAAGAATGTCTGACAGCTAAGGTGAAGATTTGAAGAGGAGAGCTGGTTCTGTAGTTTGTTTGGTTTTAAGGATGTTTTTGGTGAGTGAATGCAGATGAAAGGGAGAGGGATTTCATGATTTGTTTTATGTTTTTGTTTATGTTTTTGTTTTTCATGACCTTTGCATAGATAGCTGTCAGTGGATAGCTATCAGAGATGTTTTTGAGGGAATAGGCATGCGGCTTCATTGTGACAGCATTGCCCTGAATTATGTAAGCCTCCTTTTTATTTATGAAGAACAACTCTTTATTTTGGCATATTTATCATTTCAAGCATGGCTCTTAACATCTCAAATCTCTTTTCATCCATTGCCTTAGTAAGAATATCAGAGACATTATCCTTAGTACAAACTTTTGCAAGGTTGATATTCCCTTTTTCAACATGGTCTTTGATGAAGTGATGTCTGACCTCAATATGCTTTGTTTTTGAGTGTTGGACAGGGTTTTCTGTCATGGCAATAGTACTTGAGTTGTCACAGAAGATGGAAATGTTGGATAATTCAATTCCAAAGTCTTGAAGTTGACTTTTAAGATAGAGAATTTGAGAACAACACAAGCTGCGGCAATATACTCGGCCTCGAGTTTGTTGAGGTGGCCTGCGAGGTTTGCTTTTGCTTGACCATGAAATAATTCTTGATCCAATAAGCGGCATCCACCACTTGTGGATTTTCTATCTAGATTGCATCCGGCATAGTCGAGTCGGTGAATCCAATTAGAGAGAATGGGGATTCGGTAGGATACCACAAGCCACAATCGGGGTTCCTTTGAGATATCTCAAAATTCTCTTGACAGCGAGAGATGAGATTCCTTGGGATTAGCTTGAAATCTAGCACGAGACGGACACTAAACATAATGTCGGAGTCTTGAAGGCATTACATAAAGGAGAGATCAATGTAACTTCGTAAAGTGTTGGATTTACACTTTGACCATCTGGATCGGCATGGAGTTTGGTTGTGGTTGACAAGGGGTTTTGGCGGGAAGCGGTTTGCATGTCAAACTTCTTGATCATGTCCCTTGTGTATTTAGCTTGGTTAATGAAGATTCCTTCCTTCATTTGCTTGACTTGAAGACCCAAGAAGAAAGTAAGCTCACCAATCATACTCATTTCAAACTGGTCTTTCATAATATCTCCAAATTCAGTGCATAAGTCCTCATTTGATGAACCAAAAATGATGTCATCAACATAGACTTGGATGAGCAACTGATCATCTCCATATTTTTTGATAAACAAAGTGTTATCAATATGGCCCTTGGTAAATCCTTTGCCAAGGAGATATCTAGATAGAGTATCATACCAAGCTCTTGGTGCTTGTTTAAGCCCATACAATGCTTTGTCCAATTTGTACACATGATCAGGAAACTTTGGGTGCTCAAAACCAGGGGGTTGAGATACAAAAACCTTTTCATTTAAGACACCATTCAGAAATGCACTCTTGACATCCATTTGGAATACTTTCATCTTCTTGAATGAAGCATATGCAAGGAATAGCCTAATAGCTTCAAGTCTTGCAACAGGTGCAAAAGTCTCATCATAGTCAATACCTTCTTCTTGTCTGTATCCTTGAGCAACAAGTCTAGCTTTGTTTCTTACTACAACACCTTCTTCATTCATCTTATTTCTAAAAACCCATCTTGTTCCAATGACAGTTTGGTTTCTTGGTTTAGGAAAAAGTTGCCACACTTTGTTCCTTTCAAACTGCTCTAATTCTTCTTCCATGGCTTCTATCCAGTCAGCATCTTGGAGTGCTTCATTTATTTTCTTTGGTTCCACTTGGGATATGAATGCACTCATGAGAAAAGGGATGTTGTGCAGGCTGGGGTTTTATCAATTTGAAGGCTGATGTAAAGGTCTTTATTGGGTGGAATGATGTGAGTAATAGTGGATTCATCATTGGTTTTGGGAGGAGAAAGAGGATTATTGGATGGAGATGGAAGATGGCTAGTGGATGGATTACAAGAAGAATTTGGATGGCTGTCAGCTAAGGGTTGGCTGTCAAGGAAGAAGTTTGGGAGATGTCAGTCAAGGGATGACCATTCATTTGAGTATTCTCTTCCTCATCATTTGGATTAGTAGTGGGAGTAATTGCTGTTGACTTGGTTGGCTGGATTGGTTGATGATGGGAGAAGGATTGGTCATGGCTGTCTGGCACAGGATGGCTGTCTGGCACAGGATGGCTGTCAGATGAATTTCTTGGAACCATGTATGGAAGATTTGATGAATCTTGTTCATGATGGAGAACAGTTGAATCAAGAATGGGATATGCTTCAGGGAGATTATCTAGGTTTCCCAAACCTTCATCAAAATCACACAATTCAGTTACACTTTGATCATTGTTTTCATCAAAGTCAACATGAATTGATTCTTCCACAACAAGTCTTCTTTTGTTGTAAACTCTATAAGCTTTGCTTGTGTTAGAGTATCCAAGAAAGATTCCTTCATCACATTTGGAGTCAAATTTGTCCAAATTATTTTTGCCATTGATGTGAATGAGCATCTACTTCCAAAACTGTGAAAGTAGGAAATGGTAGGAACTTTGTCATTCCATAGTTCATATGGAGTCTTCTTATGGAATTTGTTGAATAGTGTTTTATTTTGAACATACACAGCAGTAGTGACAGCTTCACCCCAAAAATACTTTGGGAGATTGTGTTACGGACGCATTGTCCTTCTTTGCCTCACAGATTGTTCTGTTCTTCCTTTCGGCAACACCATTTTGTTGGGGTGTTCTTCGGGCTGAAAAATTGTGATCAATACCTTTTGAATCACAATACTCTTCTACTCTGTGTTCTCAAATTCTTTTCCATGATCGAGATCTGATCTTGACAATGGATGTCCCTTTTTGATTTTGAATTTTATTGAACAGCTTTGTCAGACAGCTAAGGGTGTCACTTTTGGATTCAAGAAGAATGATCCAAGTGAATCTGGTGTAGTCGTCAACCACAACAAGGGAGTATCTCTTTCCTCCTAAAGATCTAGTCCTTATGGGCCCAAATAGATCCATATGAAGTAGTTCAATAGGTCTTGATGTGTCCAATCTGGTCTTGGGCTTGAATGAAGATCTCTTTTGCTTCCCACATTGGCATGCTTTGCAAAGTTTGTCTTTCTTGAATGGGATCCTTGGAAGACCTCTGACTAGATTTGAATTTGCAAGCTTGGAGATGGTTTTATGGTTAAGGTTAGCCAATCTTTTGTGCCAAAGCCATGACATATCAGATTGACTAAATGACAGAAGGCAGTGAGCATTTGAGGATTCCACAATCTCTAAGTTTAAGCAATAGAGATATCCTTTTCTTGATCCAGTCAGAATGACTTTATTGCTTTTATCTTTAACAGTACATTTATCCTTGGTGCAAACAACATGAAATCCCTTATCACAGATTTGACTAATGCTAATCAAATTGTGTTTGAGACCCTCTACATAAGACACATTTTTAAAAATGATATCTTTTGTAATAAGATTTCCTGATCCTTTGACCTTAGCTTGGGAATTGTCACCAAAGGTTACATTTGGACCATTTTAGGGGTATATTGTTGCAACTAGTCTTTATTGAAGGTCATATGTCTACTACAACCACTATCTAAATACCAGAGTCCTTTCCTAGATACCTGCAAAACAGAAAGTAAATATTATGGTACCCCTTTTTATTCTTTTGGGTCCAAAGGATTAGTTTTTTTTTGGAACCCTAGCTTTGTTCATTGATCCCTTTTTGAAGAACTGGTTTAGGGTATGGTAATATGACATGATTTGCATCATGTAAGGTGTGAGGACAGTGGATTGGGATGGATTGAAGAAGTGATTTGGGTTGTTATATTGGGGTTGAAACTGAAAGTTATTTGAAAAGGATGATCTGGGAGAGTCATTTTGACTTGCATGACTTCTTCCATTTGAGTATTGCCATTGAGGTTTTTGTTGTTTGGTGTACCTATGTTTGTTATAGAATCTTTGTTGCCTTGGGGTTCTATGTGGTTTGGAAGATCTTGGGCATGCATCGGGCCTTGGGCATGCTGTCGAGGGCTTGGGCATCTAGCATCTTTTTGCAACTCAATTTCTTTCTGTATATTGGCCCCTTTTTGAACCCAAATATACTTGCTTCCTTGAATTTTACTTGGTCCTTTGTTTGAGTGACTAGGACCAGGTAAGATCTCCTTTGATTTACCCTTGGTTTGAATAGGATAGGTTTGAGTTTGATAGCTGCCAGAACTTAGGTTTTCTAGAACCATTTTTTCAATGGCCCTTTCACCAGTGGGAGGAGTGTACACCTTTTGTGTATGATCATCAGCACCAATCCCTGTTTTGTCACTGGGACGTCTTTGGGTGTAGGTAAAAAGGGATAATGCTTTGCTTGACATGTTCCATGAATCTATTTCCTTTTTAAGAGCCTCATTTTCTTTTTCAAGAATTGTGAGTCTTTGACAGTTTTCTTGAGTATTGGATGCCTCAGCTGTCAGATCCATGTTTTGTTTTTCAAGCATGAAGCATTGATCTCTTAGCCCTTGACATGCTTTCTCAAGCTCAGAATTGGTTTTTGTGAGGGTGTCAATGGTTGAGGTTTGGGAAAGGTTCTCATTGACCAGTGAAGCAAAGCTAGTTTTTTGTTTTGGTTTGAATTAAAAGAGTGCAAACTAATTGTTTGAAACCATCAATATTTAAAGAGTTAAAATCATGTACCTCTTTCAGTTCATCTGCAGCAGCAAGTGCTTCCATTTCTTCCTCATTGTCTGATTCTTCCTCATTGTCTGATTCTTCCTCATTTTCAGCTATAAGGCATAGCATGGCTTCTTCTCCTTCATTGTCAGAATCATCACTTGACACATACTCTTCATCACTGAATTTTGATGAGTCAGCTATCATAACTTGCTCCTTGTTTTTGTCATTTTTATTTTTGGAGCAATTGAAGCAGTTGCACTTGGAACTGTGAATGATCTCTTTTGAGTAGGTCATCTTCTTAGCTGTCTGATTGTCCCTAGGTTTCCTTGGTTCAGGACAATCAGATGAGTAATGTCCTTGCTTTCCACAGTTGAAGCAATCAATTGTCTTCTTGTAGCTCTCTTGTTGAGAATTAGATGTGGAAGGGTTGTATTTTTTGTCAAAAGATTTCTTTTGAAATTTCATGGCATTTCTGACAGCCATGGATATGAGACTTGGAATGTCTTCTTGAGAGATCTGTTCTTTGTACGGGTTTGGAGCCGATGTTTATCTTTTGAAGGGCATTGTTGACAATGGTCTCAATGTCTTGGTGAGTGATTGGTTTGTGGACGGTTTCTTGAGCTTGATTAAGGCTAAAGTTTGTGAAATGGTAGGAACTGGTTGAATTTTTATCATACCTTCCAGTTCATAAGCTTCAAGCTTTCCAAAGTACTGTTCAACTGTCATTGTGCTCCATTCAGATCCTTCTCTAATAGGCAGTGCTACCTTTTCATATTCTTGTGGGAGATTAGAATATATTTTGAGGCAGAGATCTTGTTGTTCAAAGGTTTTTCCATGGTCAGCAATAGATCTAACAAGGTTTTCAAACCTTGGTTGAGCAGCACTCACCTTTTCTCCAGGATAGAACTTGAAGTTGTCTAATTGCCTAAGCAAGTTATACAAATTTTGTGTCCTGACACTGGTGTGCTTAGTGAACTTTGTTTGAATGAGAGCCCATGCTGATCTGGCATTTGGTTCCTTAGCAATTTCTTGTGCTAGTGAGTCATTTACACTCTTTTGAAGAATATTTTTGACCTTTAAGTTTGCACTGATACATTGTTTTTCAGATTCAGACCATGTTTCTGGGGATTTGGTCTTACTAGGTCCTCCATCAATACAGATTTGAGTTGGGTAGGACACTTCATTCTCTAGAACATACCAGTTCCATATACTGTTTGCATCAAGGTATGTTTTTATTTTTGATGCATAGATCTCAAAAGATCCACAGTCATCAATGTGTGGGATGTCTTTCTCATTATTTCTCCTTGGTTGAGGCATAGTGGGTTTGAAGAGGATCCTTCACAAGTTGTTAGACTTTGAATGTGAAGACAAGCTTTGATACCAATTGAAAGGCCCTTTGTTGATATGTAGATGATCAGACAGCTATGATTTGGCTTAGCTGTCAGATGTTTGTTGAATTGTGCAGTGGAATGAGTGAAGCTTGAAATAATGATAGGACAAAGAACACAAATAAATAATGCAAGTGTGTGAATGTGTTTGCAGAAATATAATAACACAGAGAATTTAAAGTGGTTCAGAGTTCACTCCTCCTACATCCACCACCACTGTCAATCTTGACAAGTGAGATCAATTTTATTATAATCTTTAATCAACCAGAATTACAAATGATTGATTTAGGTAAGTTCCTTGAACTTCCTCTTCCTAATTAGTACAGTCAACTAGGGATACACTTAAAGTTCAGTCTTAAGTGTTTTTACAACTTGATGTACAGTCTCAAGATTTTACAAAACAACTAATACACTCAAAGTACAGTCTTGAGTGTTTACAAACTAATTCTACACCTAAAGTACAGTCTTAGGATTTTGGAATTTGTTAATTAACACACTAGGGTTGTTTGTTGTTGAAGCAGAGGTTTAGGGGTGAAGGTTTTGGTTTGGAACAGGGTTTGAAGGGTAGGGATTGGTGAGTGTGTGTGTAGATTACAGGAGGTGTGTGTGGGTGTAAGGGAAAGGTTTTGGACTGTGAAAAAGAGTATTTTTCAAGAGTGTTTTGTGTAGAGGATGAACCCCTCTATTTATACCCTTCAATGTAGCCGTTGGAATATGACTGTTGCAGCTACATTAATGAGCCTTGACTGGTCTTTGCCCCACTTGTCCACTTGTAGGTCTTCATGAGCTGGCTTTAGCCGTAGCTTGAGCCGAGAGCTTCCGAGAAGGTCTTCAGTGGTCTTCATTGGTCTTCAATGGTGAACTTTGACAGCTGTGAAGATCCAGGTTCCACCTTGGTTGAGATTGTGGTAGCAGAGAATGAGACAGAGTGATGGCTATCAGAGGGAATGAAGTCATAGCTGTCAGATCATACTAAGGCTTAGCTATCAGAGATGTTCTCTAATAAGGACTGAGATGCACTTGATGATCTTGATAGCTAAGAGAGGGAATATGATTCATGTTATTGATTGAATGTAACCAATGTATAAGATAAAATCATAACTGTCAGACTCATAGCTATCAGATAAACTGAATGATGAATATAACAGATTTCCTCTTTTGATATAAACCCTGTTCTATATATATATTCCTTTATCAAAACCAACTAACTAAGACATTGATCAAAGTTAGGTCCTAACAGATTATTCTCCCATGGTTGGGAATTTTGGCTATCTGCAATTCCTGGATTAGTAGAGTTACTTCCACTGGCTGAAGAACATGTAACCAGTGAAATATAGAAAAAAACTGAGCCGCATCAGCAATTGAGATAATTACCTCAATTATAAGAAGTAGCAAATCATTACAGCAATAAATCATAACCTACTGCAGTTGATTGTATATATCAAATGCTTAAACAATCGTAATTTGATTGGTTGTATTAAGCCAGAACCCTGGCATACTAACTTTGCTATTGAGCTAAAACAAGGATTTCAAATCAGTATTATTTTGGCAGATTAACATTGATTCTAGGGTTTCAGTCATGTTGGAACATTTCTATTCCGTTAAACCCAAGGCGTACTCATTTCTTGAAGAAGTATGAGAAAAGGAAATGGAGGCGGAAGCGTAACATACATGTTGAATCCATTTGTCTTGATATTGAAAGGAATAAAAAGAAATAAAGGAGGGAGATGTAGTTCTTCTAAATGATGAATATCTTCTTATCACTCAGATTTATGGAGAGAGTATAAGTAATAATGTGTGTGTTTCTAGGCTGATGGAAGGCTTCTATATATAGGAAACAAATAGCCACTTCATTTAGGGACCACACCCTTTCACATATGAAGCAGTGAGAAATTACAATTTTTCCCGTCATAAATAGGTAATATCCACTTCAGTAATTCTACACATTTATTAATTTTCTATACTTTATATTAACATTATATTTATGATTTATACATGTACGTCTACATGTTTACGTATATTTATTAAGTATACACATTTTGCAATTCATATTCTAACAAGTCAACCATGTACTCATGTAGGATCAATGTGAATAATTAGAATTTCATAAACTTCATTTTGCTGCACGGAAGTCAATGGAACACGATTAGATAGATTTCACTTTTTTTTAGAATTGTTATTTTTCACGCACAATTACTGAATACCCCCGCAATTCAATTTTTACAAAAAATGTCATCAGTTGAAATGACCATACTACCCTTGGGTGTTATACACCCAATGTTGTACACCCACAATTGAATTTCTTCAACATTATTTACCTATCTACTAAATACACCCGCAATATTAAATCTCTTTTCCAGCTACCTATTAAATTTTCATCTTTCCTCATTTAATTTTCACCTCCATTAAACCTTACAAACATACCTTTCTTACCTACCCTCCTACCTCCATCATCATTAAAAAAAAGCTCTCTCTCTCTCTCTCTCTCTCTCTCTCTCTCTCTCTCCTATCAATCTTATATGATCAGTAGTCTTTAGTCGGACAATGTGAAAATGTTCGATCGACATCACTAAACTTTGCATATATGTTTGGTCACAACCAAATGAACCGTAGTTACGAGATTTTGTTAAAAAACTAAAAAAAAACATAGTAAAAATGACAGTGTTTAAAATACTTATATTTACGCCTATGTCGAGTGTTCTTTCATCCATCCATGCTTGATATTTCAACAAAATATAGTAAATTTGAAAAGAGAATTTTGCAAGAATTTTGTAAACCTGATAGGAGAGAGAGAGAGAAAGAGAGAGAGAGAGAGAGAGAGAGAGAGAGAGAGAGAGTGCTTTTTTATACCGATGATGGAGGTAGGAGGGTAGGTAAGAAAGGTAAGTAAGTAGGATTTAAGCGAGGTGAAAATTTAATGGGGAAGATGAAAATTTAATAGGTGGATGAAAAAGGGATTTAATGTTGCGGGTGTATTTAGTAGATAGGTAAATAATGTTGAAGAAATTCAATTGCGGGTTTACAACATTAGGTGTATAACACTAAAGGGTAGTATGGTCATTTCAACGGATGATATTTTTTGTAAAAATTGCATTGTGGGGTATTCAGTAATTATGCATGGGTGAATGACAATTCTACATATTTTTTTGTTTGCCTCAGCATTAATTCGGTATGCCGAACAGATAGAGAAACAAAGAACAAAGTAAATTAACAAGAACATATGTGGTTAGAAAGCACATGCATTTTCACAAACATTGTATGGAAGCCAAAAAGCAATAAACCAGAGCTATTTTTACCTCAGAGTCAGGGATCATCTCCGGAACTTGATTGCCCCGAGAGTCCATCTCAGATCAGAATGGTGCCTGAGACCCCAAAAATATCTTTGATCATATAAAAAAAACATCTTGTAAAATGTACATGCAGCTTGAGATTTACAAAGAAATTTATAACTATACAATTGAGTAATATATAGACAAAAATTAGATGAAAGGAGAGATGAATGGTTGAAGATGATCAATAATATATTAACCTGAAAGAAAGAAAACCACTTGTAGCCACAACACACTCTCTCTCTCTCTCTCTAGATCTATTTTCTTTCTCTTTGTAAATGTGTATGATTTTTGGATCTCCTGAGTGTGGATTTTTGTAGGGAAAGGAAAGGGAGAGGTGATAGCCAAAAGCCAATGAGAATTAGCCGAACGGAATAACAACCAAGATTCGGAAGAAAAGCTTCAGCTTTTTCTATAAAATTTCAATCATCAAAACTGCGTTTAATCTCTCAAAAACAAAGTATTAATACTCCCATCAAACCCTAAAACGACATAAGAAAGAAAGACCAAAATAACCCCGCTTAAAGTTGCAAAAACATCAGCAAAAACTGCTAAGGAAACAACCAAAACGCAATTAAGGAAAACAGTGTCGTCGTGAGGCGCCCGCCTCGCCAAGGATGAAGCGCCCGCCTCAAGCACAGATTGTTCATGGTCTGGTCGAAGCACCTTGAGGCGGCCGCATGGAAAGATGTGAGGCGTCCGCCTCAAACTCCATAGCCTGGCTTCCTTGTTCTGCACCCAGGGCGCCCGCCTGGCTTGGATCCCTCTGTGTTGCTGTCGTTGCCTGCTGCCTTGCATGCCCCTTTGCCCATACCTCCTTGTGCTGCCCTGACCATGCATCCCTGGGTTGTTGGAGTAGCTTGTGGAACTATATCATCCTCCCCGTCTTGAGAAAAACTCATCCACGAGTTGCCCTCATCGTCATTGTCTCCATGGTAAGCTGATAAATCCGCAACATTGACCGTGGCAGAGACGTTGTACTCACCGGGCAAGTCAATCTTGTACGCATTGTCATTAATCCGCTCCACCACCCGAAATGGACCATCAGCCCTTGGTTGTAACTTGCCAAAACGACCAGCTGGGAATCTCTCCTTTCGCAAGTAAACCCACACCAAATCTCCAACCTGAAACACAACCGTTTGCGATCCTTGTCCACCCACTGCTTGTGCATACTGTTTTGCCGAATAATGCGCTTGCGAACCTGCTCATGAAGCTATTTAATCTACGTTGCACGCGCCTATGCATCAGAACTGTATTGACTAGTAACCGGAAGAGGAATGATGTCCAAGGGACTGACAGGGTTACGACGATAAACAACTTGGAAAGGGCTTTTGCCCGTAGTGTTGTTCTGAGAATTATTGTATGCAAACTTGGCCTGTGCAAGTGTCAAGTCCCATTGGCGTGGATGGTCACCAACCAAATTGCACAATAAATTACCCAAACTACGATTAGTCACCTAAGTCTGTCCATCCGTCTGCGGGTGATACGAGCTACTGAACTGTAAGCGCGAACCCATCTTCCTCCATAACGTGCACCAAAAATGGCTAACGAACTTGACATCCCTGTCAGAAGTAAGTGATTTGGGAATGCCATGCAACATCACAATCTCCTTGAAATACAAGTCTGCCACTTGTGTTGCATCAAATGTTTTACTGCAAGGAACAAAATGGGACATTTTTGAAAAATGATCCACCACCACCATAATGGAATCCTTTTGTCGTTGCGTACGAGGCAATCCCAACACAAAATATAAGCCAATGTCCTCCAACGGGGCAGTAGGAACCGGCAAAGGAGTATAAAGGCCTGCATTGGACTTGCGAGTCTTGGCTACATGACACACGCGACATCTTTCCACAAACCGAGCAACATCATGCCCCAACTTTGGCCAAAAAAACTGCTCGCCTACAAGTGCCAATGTTTTATCCTTGCCAAAGTGTCCTGCAAGTCCCCCTTCATGACTCTCAGAGATGATTAGGTCCCTCAATGAACAATAAGGGACACAAAGCTTGGTACCCTTAATCAAGTAGCCATCATGGATCAAAAATTGCAGAAAATTACCTCGGGTACACTTATCCCACACATCCCCAAAATATGGGTCATCACGATATAAATCACGAAAAGTTTCAAACCCGCATACCTCAACCTGTAATGTAGCTAGTAAGGAATGTCGACGGCTCAAAGCATCAGTCACACGGTTCTGAACTCCCGCCTTATGCGTAATGACAAACGTAAAAATATGAATGAACTCCACCCACTTGGCATGTCGTAAATTAAGCTTATGCTGCCCTTGAATGTATTTGAGTGCCTCATGATCAGAATACAACACAAATTCTCGGGACAAGAGATAATGTTGCCAATGCTCCAAGGTCCGAACAATAGCATAGAATTCCTTATCATATGTCGAGTACTTCTTCTTAGCATCATTCAGTTTCTCACTAAAGAACGCAACAGGCTTCTTATTCTGACTCAACACTCCACCGATACCAACATTGGATGCATCACAATGAACCTCAAAAACCTCCTCAAAATTTGGCAAAATGAGAACAGGTGCATGTGTCACCGCCTTTTTCAAAAGCTGAAAAGCATCATCCCCTGCCTTATTCCACACAAACACACACCCCTTGATGCAGTCAATAAGAGGGGCAATAATACTGCTGAAATCACGAATGAAACGGTGATAAAAGGAAGCCAAACCATGAAATCGCCTAACATCATGAACGTTCGTCGGTGTAGGCCATCTAGTAATAGCTTCCACCTTCGAATCATCCATACGAATACCCTCCTTGGTAACAACATACCCCAAGAAAGTCACTTGCTCAGTCAAAAAGTGACACTTCTTACTATTAGTATATAGTTTCTGCTCACGCAGAACATCAAAAACCTATCTCAAGTGTACCAAGTGTTGTTCCACAGATTTACTATAAATCAAGATATCATCAAAATAAACAACAACAAACGTACCAATGAAAGGTCTGAAAATCTGGTTCATTAGTCGCATGAACGTGCTAGGAGCATTAGAGAGCCCAAACGACATCACCATCCAATCATACAAACCATCTCGAGTCTTGAAAGCCGTCTTCCACTCATCCCCCGATCTGACACGAATCTGGTGGTACCCGCTCCGCAAATCAATCTTGGAAAACACAACCGCACCATGTAACTGGTCAAGCAGATCATCGATCCGAGGAATGGGAAACCTATACTTGTTGGTGATTTTATTGATCGCCCGACTATCCATACACATACGCAATGTTCCTTCAGCCTTAGGCACCATCAAAGCCGGAACCGCACATGGGCTCATACTTTCCCGAATGACACCCTTGTCAAGTAACTCCCTCACTTGTCTCTCCAACTCCTCATGTTCTTTGGGTCTCAATCGATACGCAGCCTTGTTCGGAATAGAGGCACCCGAAACAAGATCAATACAATGCTGAATATGTCGCATGGGAGGAAGTCCCGGAGGAATCTCTTCAGGAGTAAGCATCAAGGAATGAATGTACCTCTACGGGCATGGAGATCCCTGACTCGTTCTCCTCAAGCATGACAAGAACATAGAACCCCTGCTCCACTGCAGTTGATGAATCAAACTCTGCACAGCTAAGGAGTTGGTGAACAACAGTATTCATAGGTTTATCACTAGCAGTCTGCTCCTGTCTCGGGTCCGTAGGACATAAAGTAATAGAGACATCATTCATGCGGAAGGTGTACATATTCTTTAACCCATCATGCTTAACCCGCCTGTCAAACAACCACGGCCTTCCCAACAAAATATGGCATGCATCCATTGGTACCACATCACACCACACCTCATCTCTATAACGCTTACCAATAGTAAACTGCACGAGGCACCGCTTATCCACCTTGAGCTCATTGCCCTTGATCAACCAAGACAACTTATATGGCTGTGGGTGTACAACCATAGGCAAACTCAGTTTGTCCACCATTGTAGTAGAAACAACATTCTCACAACTACCACCATCAATAATAACCTTGCAAACCTTACCCTTTGTAGTGCACTTTGCATTAAAGATATTATGGTAAAGCCACTGATCATCATCTTTAGTTGTTGTGTTCAACACACGTCTAACCACCAAGGCAGGACCCTTGTCTGCATAAACCACCTCGGACTCGATGTCGGACACCTCGTCTTCTTCATCATAGACTGGTAACTCTTCCTCAAGTAAGGCAACAACGTTTCGTTGGGACACTCGGCTTGAAGGTGACCAATACCCTGACATTTGAAGCACCTCGCAGGCTGCCTCCCTCTAGTATTAGCTGCTGTGGTACCTGAATTGGCTGCAACCGGCATCTTAGGAGTAGTTGGAGGGACCCCTTTAGGTGTGCTAGAACTACCAACGGCCCTAGTGTTGGTAAAATCTCTGCTCGGCCAACTATTCACCACCTTCTTTCGCTTCAACTTTTTCTCAACCTTCAAAGAAAGTCGACACACATCCGCATAAGTTCGATACTGCTGCAATTGAACCACCTCTGAGACGTCAACACGTAGGCCTCCAAGGAAACGAGCAACCGTTTGTTCATCCTCTTCGGAAACATTACACCGCATCTGCAAACGATCAAACTCATTGATGAACTCCTCGACAGTCATATCCCCCTGTTTTAGATTGTGATAATCAAGAAATGCCTCCTGTTGATAGTGTTCAGGAAGGAATTTCCTTCGTAGCAACTTTTTCATCTTATCCCAAGACTGAATTTTTGATTTCCCCTCTCTCGCCCGTTGCTTCTTAACATGTTCCCACCAAATAGAAGCATGCTTTTTCAATTTGATTGCAACAACCTTAACCTTATGACTATCATCCATAGGTTTCAAATCAAACACACGTTCAACAGTATTTAGCCAATCAATGAACTCATCAGGGTGTGCCTTACCTTCAAACTCTGGGATGTCGATCTTCATGCCGATATCCTTCGAAGGATCAGCCCCAAGCCTGTGTCCACGTTCATGACCACGAGAGAAGGGTTTGTGCCCATCTGCAAAGCCTCCTTCATCAGACGAATTGCCTGAATCAGAGCCCACATCAGTGGGAGCCCTCATACTAGCAATCGGCTGTTGAAGCTGTTGAATCTGGTTTCGCAATTCGTCATTCTCAATATTGCGTAGGTCTCTATCGCGATGGATTTCATCCGCCTGTGGGTCTGCACGCCGGCCTCTACCACGCCCACACACACATCTACACACACACACACATCTACACACACATGCACTAATCACTTGTCTTTACATTATTTCAACACTATTTATTCCGCTGCACATTACACTCTTGTCTTTTAAATCAGTTAATATCTGACAGCTAAGAATTCACCTCAGCTGTCAAAGCTTAACTGTCTAATCATCTATTTGTTGATTAAGCAAACAGGACCTTTCAATTGGTATCAGAGCTTGTCTTCACCTACAAAAGTCTAACAACTTGTGAAGGATCAATTCTCAACCCACCATGCCTCAACCAAGGAGAAATAATGAGAAAGACATTCCACACATTGATGACTGTGGATCCTTTGAAATCTATGCATCAAAAATCAAAACCTACCTTGATGCAAACAACATCTGGAACTGGTATGCTCTAGAAAATGAAGTCACCTGCCCTGTCACACTAGATTCAAATGGTGGGCCCAGTAAAATGAAATTCCCAGAATTCTGGACTGAATCAGAAAGGCAACTAATTAATGCTAATCTTAAAGTAAAAAACATACTTCAAAAGAGTGTAAATGACTCCCTAGCACAAGAAATTGCTAAAGAACAAACTGCAAAGGCAGCATGGGAACTTATCCATACCAAATTCCAGAAACACACCAGTGTTAGAACTCAAAACTTGTACAATCTGCTTAGACAACTTGATAACTTTAAATTCTACCCTGGTGAAAAGGTGAGTGCTGCTAAACCAAGGTTTGAAGACCTGGTCAGATCCATTGCTGACCATGGAAAAACATTTGAGAACCAAGATCTATGTATCAAAATATATTCCAACCTTCCCCATGAATATGAGAAGGTAGCCTTGCCTATAAGAGAAGGTGCAGAATGGAGCACCATGACTGTTGAGCAATACATTGGAAAGCTTGAGGCCTATGAACTAGAAGGAATGATAAAACTTCAACCAATTCCCTCTATCTCACAAACCCTTGCCTTAGCTACCCATGAAACCACTCACAAACACATCACTCAACAAGATATTGATTCCATGGTTCTTATTTCCCTTTAGAAAGTAAACCACCCCTCAAACAACCTCTCTCAAGGAGACCTACCAAGTCTCCTATCCATGGCTGTTAGAAATACCCTGAGAGCCCATAAGAAGACATTTGAGAAAAGTTATAGCCCATCCACTTCTGAACAAGAGAACCATAAAAAGAAAGTTGAATGCTTCAACTGTAAAAAGCTTGGCCATTACTCATCTGAATGTCCTGAACCAAAGAAACCTAAGGACAATCAGATAGCTAAGAAATTTTCCTACTCCAAGGAAATCATTCACAGTTCAAGATGCAGCTGCTACAACTGCACCAAAAAGAATAATGAGAAAAACAAGGAGCAAGTAATGATTGCTGACTCATCCAAGTTCAGTAATGAGGAATTTGACTTCAGTGATTCTGAGAGTGAAGGAGAAGAAGCAATAATATGCCTAATGGTAGGAAATGATGAAGATTCAGACAATGAAGAAGACCTTGAAGCCTTAGCTGTTGCTGAAGAACTAAAGCAGGTACCTCAGTTTAACTCTTTAAATAATGAAGAATTTAAACAATTAGTTAGCACCCTTTTAATTCAAATTAAAAGACACCAAACTATCTTTGCTTCATTGCTCACTGAAAAACCTATCCCAAAGTAAAACCATTGAATACCTCGAAAGAACCAACCAAGGACTGAAAGAACAATGCCTTATGCTTGAAAAGGCAAATGGTGAGCTGACAGCTGAGAATTCAAGATCTCTGGAAAACAACCAAAAAAACATCAACATTGAAAAAGAGAATGAATCTCTTAGAAATAAGATTGAGTCCTGGAATAAGTTAGGAGAAGCCTTGTCATTGTTTAGCTACAACCAGAGACATCCTAGTGACAAGTCTGGGATTGGAGCTAACAATCCCACTATGAAAACCTATACCCCTCTCACTGATGAAAGGGCTATTGACAAAATGGTTCTTGAAAGTATGAACTATGGCAAAGCCCAAGAAAATGTCTATCCCATTCAGACAAGAAGGACTCAAAGAAAAAGGGAGCAATTCATGAAGCAAATGAAGCTAGCTCCAGTCATATAAATGAAACCCATGAAGCTAGCTCAAGTCAATATAAAGGAAAAGAAAAACAAGCAAATAAAGGAAAATACATTTGGCAAAGAAAAGGAATCAAGGAGCAAGTGAAGAAAAACCAGCACAAAATCACTGGACAGCAGAGATCTTCCAGATAGCCAAGATTCCCTAGACAACAAGGATTCTATAACCATCACTCATATTCCAAACATCAAAGACCCAACTGGCTATACTCAAATGAAAAAAGTCATGCCAGTCAAAATGCCTCTCCTAGATCATCTCACTCAAATAGCTCTCAAAGCCACACTCAGTTTCACAATAACCAAAACCAATTCTTTTCTCCCAACCAATTCTTTAACCAATCCCAACCTACTGCTCCCACACCCTATATGTTGCAGATAATGGGATATTACAATGCCCTAAACCAATATTTTGGAAAGAGGGCAATGAACAAAGCTAGGGTACCAAAGAAATTCTAATTCTTTGGACCCAAAAGAATAAAAGGGTACCATAAATTTATTTTTCTGTTTTGTAGGAACCTAGGAAAGGAATATGGTACTTGGACAGTGGATTCAGCAGACACATGACTTTCAACAAGGAGTGGTTGCAACAATATGTCCCTAAAAATGGTCCAAATGTGATGCGGACACAATTGCGGAGTCATTTTTGGAGTCGTTTGAGCGTCAACGCGGAAACGGGTGTAACTTTTGATTTCGGAGGAGTTACGGGACGCACAGCGTATCAAAACGACCGTCTTTTCGAGAGGAACAAGATTTATCAGGCGTAGCCCCATGAGCAGGCCAAAAAAAGGCCAAAAAACGCTTCTAAAGGCTTCAAAAGGCCCGATGAAGTTTTCTATCAGTTTTTCCTAGTTTTTGGACATTTTCGTCTTTTGGTTTATTTTAGGGTTTTTTCAAATTAGGGTTTGGGCCGACTTATTTATACCTTGTTTTAGGGTTTGAAAGACAGTTTATGCCATTTTATGAATGAATTCATTCTCTTTCAATTTTCTCGAGCGAAAATTGTTGATTGATTGTTGAATTTCTCGAGCGAAATTCATCGATTAATCCTTATCCAAGTCTTCCGCTACGTCAGTTGGTATCAGATTCCGGTTCATTTCTAGGGATTGGAGAAGATGCCGCCGAAGGGACAGAAGCGAACAACCGTGGGAGTCTTTGATCATGAAGATGACGTGCTCCAGGAGCGAATCGCACAGATCTTAGAACCTCGCATGGACCAAATCATGGAGGCTTTGACCGAACGGATGGCCGACATGTTTGAACGTGTCCAGCAGCGTGCTCCACGGACTGGTAGGCAGCGGCAGTGACAGCAGGGTTGGGAGGTGGATGATGATGGGGAGGCTGGCGAATTTTATGAAGAAATTCCCCAGGTTCGTCGTCGACAACCTAGGGTTCCTGTCGAAGATGACAATCGACAATGGGAAGCAGGTATGAGAACAGAAATCAAAGAGTTTCATGGTGGGTTACAGGCCGAGGAATTCCTGGACTGGCTTGCAACAGTGGAGGAAGTTTTTGAGTTTAAAGGGGTGCCGGAGGATCGAAGGGTACCGTTAATAGCCACACGGTTGAGAGGCAGGGCTTCGGCGTGGTGGCAGTAGTTGAAGCTTTCTCGTGTGCGGCTTGGTAAATCGAAGATTGTAACTTGGGAGAAGATGAAGAAGCAGATGAGGGCTGCTTTCCTACCGTATAACTATCAGCGGACATTGTACCAGAGGTTGCAGAACCTGAGACAGGGGCAGAAATCGGTAGACGATTACACCACAGAATTCTATCAGTTGATGGCGCGGAATGAGATTCAGGAGACTGACGATCAGATGGTGGCTAGATATATTGGGGGTCTGCGTCTTAATCTGCAGGACACCCTCAACATGTTTGATATCGGGACCGTGTCAGAGGCACATCAGCGGGCTCTGCCAGTGGAGAAGCAGTCAAGGCGTTTCATTGGTAGCAGTGGCGGGGCTTCGAGTGGTGAAGCTTCTGGTGGGACACCAAACCCTACCGCCAACAAACCGCCCACTGTAGGGCAACCCTCTCGTGGGGCATCTAATAATACGCGGTGTTTCAGTTGTGGGGAAACTGGTCATCGACAAGCTGATTGCAAGAAGAACGGCAAAAGGGCGCTATTTAATGAGACGGCATACGAGGAAGAGGGGGATTTCGAACTTCCAAAAAATCCCACATTCGACGAGGCAGATCATGGCGAGTGAGAGTATGTAGAGGGAGATGTTGGGGTTTTCTTGGTAGTTCGGAGGTCACGTCTGACTCCGCGCGTGACAACCGAGAAGCATCCCAAACTGTACAAAATGGCTTGGCTCAAGAAAGGGGGTGAGGTAACTGTTTCCAAACATGCTCTTATTTCTTTTTCTATTGGGTCAAAATATCGTGATGAGGTCTGGTGTGATGTAGTAGCCATGGATGCATGTCATTTATTATTGGGTAGACCTTGGCAATTTGATAGATAGGTGGTTCATAATGGGCGACATAATACCTACAGTCTGTTGGTGGAGGGTTCGAAAATCGTGCTTGTCCCGAGTAAACCAACAGATAAAGTTGTAGAGACTACGCCAAAATTGAGTTGTTTGTCATGGGTACAGTTTGATGCTGAGTTAGAAGATTCTGATGTGGTATATGTGTTGATTGGGAAAGCAGTGGATGATGCAGTGGCTGTTCCGGACGCGATCATTCCTTTGTTACAGGAGTTCTCTAGTGTTTTCCCGGAGGAGTTACCTTCAGGTTTACCACCTCTGCGCGACATTCAGCATCATATAGACCTGGTTCCCGGAGCGAGTCTTCCCAACAGGCTGCATTATCGGATGAGTCCCAAGGAGCACGAGGAGCTGCGCAGGCAGGTAGAGGAGTTACTGGCGAAGGGGCACATTAGAGAGAGCTTGAGCCCTTGTGCAGTTCCAGCCATCTTAACAATCAAGCAGGATGGATCGTGGCATATGTGCGTTGACAGCAGGGCTATCAACAAAATTACTGTACGGTACAGATTTCCGATCCTGAGATTTGATGATTTGTTGGATCAGATTAGTGGGGCTGCAGTGTTCACAAAGCTGGATTTGAAGAGTGGTTATTACCAGATTCAGGTTCGACCGGGTGATGAGTGGAAAACTGCGTTTAAGACGCGTGAGGGGTTGTATGAGTGGCTCGTGATGCCTTTTGGGCTTTCTAACGCCCCCAGCACATTTATGAGGGTGATGAATCAGTTGCTGCATCCTTTTATTGGGACCTTTGTAGTGGTGTACTTCGACGACATCCTGATTTACAGCAAGAGTCAGGAAGAGCATATCCCACATATCCGGGCAGTTCTTACAGTTCTGCAGCAGAACGAGCTCTACGCAGTAACCAAGAAGTGTGTTTTTATGGTGCCTCATGTTCTCTTCCTGGGGTATGCGATTTCAGGAGATGGTCTGCACACTACAAGAAAAGGGGCTATTTACGGCGCTCATTTACGGCGGTGGACACGCGTCTGCCGTATATATCATATATATACGGCGGTTATGTATACCGCCGTATATAATTAATATTTACGGCGGTCTAGACCGCCGTAAGTAAGTAAATACGTATATTTCTCAGTGAATGCGTATGAGATCGAAGTTATATACGGCGGTGTATAAGTAGCCGCCGTATATAGTTAACTATATACGGCGGGTTATACGCGTCCGCCGTATATAGTTAACTATTATCGGCGGATTATACGCGTCCGCCGTAAATGTTATTAAATACCGGGAAACCAAATTTCCCTATTCAGTTTCGCGGTATCTCTCCCTCTCTTTCTCTCCTCCATAGCAGCAGCTAGGGCACGAAGACTCCATAGCTAGGGCACGAACGAACGAAGATCTCTTTCTCTCCTCCAAATCAGCAGGTTGGTATTTATTTTTAATTTTTTGGATTTTATTGTTCTTGGTCTTGGTCTTATTACTCAGTCTCTCTTTCGTCTCTCCTCTAGCGATCTCAGTCTCTCTCTCTCCTCCAGCCTGGGAAATTGAGCTTTGATTTCTTCAATCAACAACAATCAGGTATACATTTCTTTCCCCTTTTCTAATTTACTTTTAATTTCTGGGTTTTTTTTTTTTTTTTAACTCAATAATGTTAGTACTCCGATATATTATATTTTGTTCTTGGTGTTGTGAGTTATTGTTGATGTTGTTGTTGTTGTTGATAATGGTAAGCTAAGATTTTGTAATGCAAGAACCGAGTATGTAAGTACATATGTTTGATAGGTTTTAGGGCTATGAGAGACCTCTGTAGAACACCAACCTAGTTCCTTAAAGCTCGTGGTTTATATACTGGTTCAATTTTGTTGTGCTTCATGTTTAGTTCAATTTTATCGTGCTTCATGTTTAGTTCAATTTTATCGTGCTTCATATTTTGATTCAAATGGAGACATCATAGTAAATACTGTAGTGGTTTAAGAAGCTTTCGGTTTCCCAATCCTAGTTGGGCATCCTTTGAAAAAAAAAGTAAACGACAAAGATTAGACAAAGAGTAAGTGAATGATGAATTAGACAAATGGAGACATCATAGTAAATACTGTAGTGGTTTAAGAAGCTTTCGGTTTCCCAATCCTAGTTAGGCATCCTTTGAGGAGGAACGCCAACGACTTCAGGAGCAGTTACAACAACAACTTGATGAGGAACGCCTTAAGTTACAACAACAAATTGATGAATTGAAACGTTGTTGGATGGAACGACGTGGAAATGACGGTAATGAATAGGTGTTCGTGGATTTTAGACATTGTGTATTTTGGATACATTCAACAACTAATAACTTTTTTGTATAATGGTTATTATGTCTGGATACATTCAACATTAATTGTGTTAATATGTAGATTGTAAATATTGATTGCATTTGTGTATTTTTGGTTATATTGTGTGTGTACAGGTTGAATTTGGTTTTTGTGAACGTATTTTTGGGGAAAACGAATTATACAAAGTCAGGAAAAAAAAATAGGATTATTTACGGCGGTGACTAAATCCGCCGTATAAACCTAGGGACGACTCGTGCCCAAAGGGGGGACGAGGGAACCAGTAGGGGGTGTAAATGGGACGACTCGTGCCATGTTGGACGAGTCGTCCCTATTTAGTTATTTACGGCGGATATAGTAACCGCCGTATAAAATGCCATGGACGACTCGTTTGGACGAGGGAACCTGATGGGGGTGCAACTGGGACGACTCGTCACGGAGCGGACGACTCGTCTCTTATTTACGGCGGTTACACATTCCGCCGTATAAAGATCACTCAAATACGCCATTTTATCCGTATGTATTCCATTTATATACGGCGGTGGTATATCCGCCGTATATATATATACGGCGGTTGTCCCGCCGTATATAGTATATACGGCGATGATTTATACGGGGATCTATTTACGGCGGCTAGTCCGCCGTAAATACTATATACGGCGGGGCGCGTATTATTTACGGCGGATTTTGACCGCCGTAAATAAGCCTGTTTCTTGTAGTGGCAGGTGGATGGTGCTAAGGTCGAAGCAGTGCAGAAGTGGCCTCATCCGACAACACAGACAGAGGTGCAGAGTTTTCATGGACTGGCTTCATTTTATAGGCGTTTTATCCCTAATTTCAGCAGCATCATGGCACCGATTACTGATTATATGAAGAATGTTTGGTTTTCTTGGAATGAGGAGGCAGAATTGGCTTTTCGGCAGATCAAGGAGCGATTGACCACTGCTCCGATCTTGATTTTACCTGATTTCTCCCATCCATTTGAGCTGCACACAGACGCATCAAAGGTTGGGATAGGGGCTGTTCTTAGCCAGAATACCAAGCCGGTTGATTACTTTAGCGAGAAACTATCTAGGGCAAAGACACGATACATCACGTATGATCTGGAGTTCTATGCAGTCGTTCAGGCAGTTAAGCATTGGCGGCATTATTTATTCCGGAGGGAGTTCATTCTGTTCACTGATCATGATTCGTTGAGACATTTGCATGGCCAGGATAAAATCTCACCTCGTCATGCTCGTTGGGTGGCTTTCCTTGAGCAGTTTACTTTTGTGGTCAATCACAAGGCAGGAGTTTCCAACAGAGTGGCCGATGCACAGAGCCGTCGTCACGGACTACTGAGTACCATGCATGTGGAGGTACCAGGATTTGATTCTTTTCGCGATATACTTGCAGCTGATCCGTATTTCTCTAGCATTATTGACAGGGTGACTGCGGGTGAGAAGACTGACTTCTTGCTGCAGGAGGGGTTCTTATTTAAGGGTAATCAGTTGTGCATTCCAGATTGCAGTCTTCGCTTGCAGATTATTCAGGAGCTCCATGATGAGGGGCATGTGGGACGGGATTGCACGTTACAGTTAGTACAGTCATCTTATTTCTGGCCTAGTATGCGTAAGGAGGTTGAGAAGTTTGTGCAGCGTTGCCGGATTTGTCACGCAGCAAAGGGGACGGCTACTAATGCTGGTTTGTATATGCCATTGCCTGTTCCGACACAGCCTTGGGTGGACGTGAGTATGGATTTCGTGGTCGGGTTGCCACGCACGCAGAGGGGTCATGATTCTATCTATGTGGTGGTGGACAGGTTTTCTAAAATGGTGCATTTCATCCCGTGCAAGAAGACCACCGATGCAGTTACTGTCGCTCAATTATTCTTTCGGGAGGTCTATCGCCTTCATGGGTTGCCTGCTTCTATTGTCTCTGATCGTGACACCCGTTTTCTGAGCCACTTTTGGCGCAGCTTGTGGAAGATGGCTAACACACAGCTAAACTTTAGTAGTGCCTATCATCCCCAGACCGACGGACAGACAGAGGTGGCTAATCGTTCGTTGGGCAATCTTTTGCGCTGCTTGGTCAGGGAACATATTAAGGCGTGGGATCAGAAATTGTGCCAGGCGGAGTTTGCTCATAATCATGCAGTTAATCGCAGTACCGGGCTCAGTCCTTTCCAGGTGGTGTATCCGATTCAGCCTAAGGGACCATTGGACTTGATTGCTTTGCCCAACAACAAGAAAGTCCATCACAAAGCAGCTGATCTGGTGTCAGGATTACAGGATGTGCACAAGACTATCTACGATCGCTTACAGGATGCCAACAGCAAATACAAGCAGCTTGCAGATCAGAAGCGGAGGAGGGTTGAGTTCTACGTTGGAGATTATGTGTGGGCGGTACTGACGAAGGAACGCTTTCCGGTTGGGGCATACAACAAATTGTCGGCCAAGAAGATTGAACCAGTGGAGATCGTGGAGAAGATTAATCTGAATGCATACCGGTTGAAGCTTCCGAGTCACATTCGTACTGCAGATGTCTTCAACGTGAAGCACTTGATCCCGTTTACAGGTGATGCTTCTTCTGACGAGGACACCGGCAAAAATTCGTGGTCGAATTTTTCTCATCCTGGGGAGAATGATGCGGACACAATTGCGGAGTCATTTTTGGAGTCGTTTGAGCGTCAATGCGGAAACAGGCGTAACTTTTGATTCTGGAGGAGTTACGGGACGCACAGCATATCAAAACGACCGTCTTTTCGAGAGGAACAAGATTCATGGGGCATAGCCCCATGAGCAGGTCAATAAAAGGCCGAAAAATGCTTCTAAAGGCCTCAAAAGGCCCGACGAAGTTTTCTATCAGTTTTTCCTAGTTTTTGGACATTTTCGTCTTTTGGCTTATTTTAGGGTTTTTTCAAATTAGGGTTTGGGCCAACTTATTTATACCTTGTTTTAGGGTTTGAAAGACAGTTTATGCCATTTTATAAATGAATTCATTCTCTTTCAATTTTCTCGAGCGAAAATTGTTGATTGATTGTTGAATTTCTCGAGCGAAATTCATCGATTAATCCTTATCCAAGTCTTCCGCTACGTCAAAATGTAACTTTTGGTGATAACTCTCAAGCCAAAGCCAAAGGATCAGGAAACCTTGTTACTGAAGACATTATTTTTACTAATGTGTCTTATGTAGAAGGTCTCAAGCACAATTTGATTAGCCTCAGTCAAATTTGTGATAAGGGATATTATGTTGTATGTTCCAAAAACCACTGCACTGTCAAAGATGTCAACAACAAGCCAATTGTCACTGGAATCAGAAAAGGAAACCTCTACTGTCTAAACCTGGAAGTGGTGGAAGCCTCAAATGCTCATTACCTTCTCTCCTATAGTCAGTCTGATATGTCATGGCTATGGCATAAAAGATTGGCTCACCTCAACCTCAAAAGTATCTCCAAGCTTGCCAATTCTAACCTAGTAAAAGGCCTACCCAAAATTCCCTTCAAAAAGGACAAGCTTTGCAAGGCCTGTCAATGTGGCAAGCAAAAGAAAACCTCCTTCACTGCCAAAACCAGATTAGATACTTCAAAACCCCTTCAATTACTCCATGTGGATCTTTTTGGACCAATCATAACCAAATCTCTTGGTGGAAAGAGATACTCTCTAGTGGTAGTTGATGACTACACTAGATTCACTTGGATCATCCTTTTTGAATCCAAAAGGGAAACCCTAGAACAACTGGTCAAACTGTTCAACAAAATTCAAAACCAAAAGGGTCTATCCATCATCAAAATTAGATCTGAGCATGGTAAGGAGTTTGAAAACACTGGTGCTGAAGAATATTGTGATCAAAAAGGGATTGAGCACAACTTTTCTGCTCCTAGAACACCACAGCAAAATGGGATTGCTGAAAGAAAGAACAGAACAATATGTGAAGCAGCAAGAACTATGCTGTCAGAGAACAACCTCCCTAAATACTTTTGGGGAGAAGCAGTCACCACTGCTGTGTATGTCCAGAACAAGACTCTTATCAACAAGTTTCACACCAAGACTCCCTATGAGCTATGGAATGGTAGAACACCAACCATTTCATACTTCCATGGCTTTGGAAGTAGATGCTTTATTCATAACAATGGGATAAACAACCTTGATAAGTTTGATTCCAAAAGTGATGAAGGAATCTTCCTTGGATACTCCAATACTAGCAAAGCCTAAAGAGTTTACAACAAAAGGAGACTTGATATATAAGAATCAATCCATGTTGACTTTGATAAAAATAATGATCAAAGCCACACTGAATTGTGTGATTTTGATGAAGCTGTTGGTAATTCAGACAATCTTCCTGAGGTGTCTCCTGTGCATGACCCCTCAAACCTCATTCCTGAAGAAGATTCACCTTCCCTTCCTTATATGGTGCCCAAAGACACTAATACACACCCCATTGTGTCTAACAGCCAAGAATCTCTTCCCAACAGCAAAGGTACATCTGAAAGCTATGATGCACCTGACAGCTTACCCTCATCCAGCCATCAAAATTCCCTTGAAAATAACCCCATCCAACCATGCTGCAACACCAATCACTCAATTCCTCAACCTGAAATTATCACCCATATTATTCCACCAAACAACAATATCTATATTGACCTTCCAATACATAAGATGGACATTCCTCCAAACATGCCTGTTTATGACACTTTAATGAGTGCCTTCATCTCTCAAATTGAACCCAAGAAGATAAATGAAGCCCTTTAAGACCCTTATTGGATTGAAGCAATGGAAGAAGAATTGGAACAATTTAAAAGAAACAAGGTTTGGAAGCTTGTTCCTAAGCCAAAAAACCAAACTGTCATTGGGACAAGATGGGTTTTTAGAAACAAGATGAATGAAGAAGGTATTGTGGTAAGGAACAAAGCTAGATTAGTTGCTCAAGGGTACAGACAAGAAGAAGGAATTGACTTGATGAATGTTTTGCCCCTGTTGCAAGACTAGAAGCTATAAGGCTATTCCTTGCCTATGCATCATTCAAGAAGATGAAGGTGTTCCAATTGGATGCCAAAAGTGCCTTCTTGAATGGAGTTTTGAATGAAAAGGTTTTTGTATCTCAACCCCCTAGTTTTGAGCATCCAAAATTTCCAGATCATGTATATAAATTGGACAAAGCCTTGTATGGGCTTAAGCAAGCACCTAGAGCTTGGTACGATACCCTATCTAAATATCTTCTTGGCAAAGGATTTACCAAGGGCCATATTGATAACACCCTGTTTATCAAGAAATATGGAGAAGACCAGTTGCTCATCCAAGTCTATGTTGATGACATTATTTTTGGTTCATCAAATGAAGATTTGTGCACTGAATTTGGGGAAATAATGAAGGATCAATTTGAGATGAGCATGATTGGTGAGCTCACATTCTTCTTAGGTCTTCAAGTCAAGCAAATGAAGGAAGGGATCTTCATTAACCAAGCCAAGTATACAAGAGACATGATCAAAAAGTTTGATATGCAAACTACTTCTCCAGCTAGAACCCCTCTGTCAACAACAACCAAACTCCATGCAGATCCTGATGGCCAGAGTGTTAACCAAACACTATATAGGAGTTACATTGGATCACTACTATATGTGACAGCCTCCAGACCTGATATCATGTTCAGTGTTTGCCTCTGTGCAAGATTCCAAGCCAATCCTAAAGAATCTCATCTCTCTGCTGTCAAGAGAATCTTGAGATATCTGAAAGGAACACCTGACTATTGCCTGTGGTATCTTACTAAATCCCTATTTTCCCTAATTGGCTTCACTGATTCAGACTATGCTGGGTGCAATTTAGATAGAAAATCCACAAGTGGTGAATGCCAATTTATTGGATCAAGAATAATCTCTTGGTCAAGCAAGAAGCAAACTTCAGTAGCTACCTCAACAGCTGAGGCTGAGTACATTGCTGCTGGTCTGTGTTGCTCTCAATTTCTTTATCTCAAAAGTCAACTCCAAGACTTTAGGATGGACTTGTCAAACATTCCTATTTTCTGTGACAATTCTAGTACCATTGCCATGACAGAAAACCCTGTCCAACACTCCAAGACCAAGCACATTGAAGTTTGGCATCACTTCATTAGAGATCATGTTGAAAAAGGAAATATCATCTTAGCTAATGTATGCACTGAAAATAATGTGTCTGACATCCTAACAAAAGCAATGGATGAAAAGAGATTTGAGATGCTAAGGGCAATGCTGGGAATGATTAATTTGCCAAAATAAAGGATTCTCATTAATCAAGGAAACATTATAAATGGCTGCTGTCAACAGTTAGGGATCTGACAGCTAGCCATAATCTCACACAAAAGCCTTCATCATTCTTAGCCAAACACCTTCCTACCGAATACCCAAGTTTTCAAAACACAAAAACAAACACAAATACATATAACCAAAATCTTCTCAACCCCTCTTTTCTCTCACAGCTAACCCTCTCACAGACTCTGATAGCTAAGAATTCAATTCTTGGCTGTTCCTTGGCAAATCATGAATATCCTCATCTAGGAACGCATACTCACTATAGGCAATACCAGGAGCCTCATAAACATTCTCCTTGATGTCCCCATACCTCACCAACCACACTGGGTGCCTCTTCATGAAAGGGTCAATGGCTGATGTTGAGAATTGTAAAGAAGGACATACCCTCCTTGGCCACCATTCCTCCACAGCATTGTAAGGAGGATATTCTCTTAGTGGAGAGACAAAGCTAAATGTCCCTGAAGTGTTTGCACTCTCTTGAGAAATGATTGCTTGATCTGACTAAGGGCCCACACCTTCCTCCTCATTCATTGCTGCTGGACTCAAACACTTGAGAAACTGTGAGAACAATCTCATATAAGCCTTTGAAGGAGAACTTTGCACTCCTGCAAAGTTGTCTCCAGTTCCCTCAAGAACTTTTTGACTCAATGTAAGTGAATCCCTGGTTACTGCTGTGAACTCCTTGACAGCTAAGAAATTAGGTTGACCAATAGGAATGTCAATCTTAATCCTTTCTTTGCTGTCAAGCTTCACAAGCTCTCCCAATGTGTAGACTCTCTCTACACCTGCCCCAACCTGCGTACTTGATTCACCCTCCTTCCCTTTTCTTAATAGCTTAATCTTAGTTGTCTCATCATCTTGACTCTTACAAACCATCTTAGCTTTACCCTTATCTCTAGCTATCTCCTTTAGCCTATTTCTCTCACCCTCCAACAATGCTAGCCTCTCTTCCTCCCAAAACTTTTTTCTTATCTCCCTCTCTCTCAACTCTTCTTCCTTATGTGGATCATAATTTAGTAGTTGATCCACCTCTTGTTCTAAAGCATTATCAGTTTGAATTTGATATGACAAAAACTCTCTCTCAAACCTTTCCTCCCTAGTTTCCTCTACCTTTGGACTCTTAAAGACAAGTTTCTTTGCTGTCTTAGCCATCTTTCTAGAAACCAATCTTCCCATTTACTATATGACTGAAATGGATTGAATAAATCTCATCATCTGATACATTTCCTTTTATAGACAAATTTTGCATCAGTCAACATAGTGGCAATGATCATTCAAAATAGTCTTGGCTGGTCATCAAGTCTGATAGCTATGATTTGAGTTCTTCCCAAATCGAGGATTATTGGAACTTGCCACTAACAAATATTCATTTACTTCCCTGATAAACCCCTCTGAAATTCGCCTCTCTGTACGGACTTTATTCCCATATTTTATGGGAAGTTATGGCACATAATGAGTAGGGGACAAAAAACACTATTCATAAACAGCCACATTCTTAAATGCCCATTTTTAACCGTTGCACTAACCCACGTATTAGTCGTTGAACTATACAAATCCCCTCCTCATTACCCTTTAATCTTACGAAACTAATCCCTCCTCAACAAACATTTTCTACCCTCCTAATTCCTCTCTCTAATTCTCTCTGTTATTCAAAAAACCCTAACTCTCTGTTCTATTCAACAATGGCATATTCTGAAGCACATTGTTACTTTATCAAGCCAGATTTCTACAATCATGAAGTTGGAGCTCTTATCATAACCTTTCTTGAGTCCAATAATCTTTGCAACATGATGAAAGCTCAACCTCCTATATATGAAAAACTGTGTAGAGAGATTTACATGGCTGGACAGAGACTTGTAGATGGAGCCATTAGAATCAACATTGAGGGAACTGAAATTCATGTATCTCCCAAGGTGGTCTCTGAAGTCTACAGCATTCCAATTAAGAATGGAACCAGGAGCAACCTCTGGGATAGAAAACATTATGTCTTGGAAATTTTCTACAAGAGATTCTTTGATGAACCCAACTGCAGTTACCAAGTGGCACAGAACAAACCCATTAAAAAGGGGACCTGGATTTGTTTAAATCAACCCTAATGTATGTTATCATCAAGGGGTTTGATGGAAAGCAATCATATTTTGATCAAATCAGTCACAATGAATGGAAGCAAGGCTTGAGTCTGATAGCTAAGGATGTGAACTGGAGTATTGCTCTATTGCACAACTTTCAATTGGCCACATCCCCTTCACCATGGAAGTTCCTGAAACAAACCCCAAGGATGAACAACTTTGGATTCATGAGTGGAATTATACACCATTTAATTCCAAAGCTGAACCCTCCCCTAAAAGATGATTGGCTTGAAACCACCAATCTTGTGCAAACCATGAGTTTCAGCTTGAGCACTTTCAGACATAAAGGAAAGAAAAGATTGGATTTTGGGGACAGCTCTGAAAATCTTGATGAAACAACACAAAGACTGAGAGAGAAGACTGAGAATGAAATGAGGTTGTGGAAGTCATTGTTCCACATGGTAAATGACAAGAGATCAAAAAGGAAGCATGACAAAGGTGTAGTGATCAAAGAAAGTGATCAAGAGACCACACCTAGCAAAATAAAGAAGAGGATTGGCAAAGCTGAGATGAAGAAAACTGGGAAAGGAAAGAAGCTTCCCAAAGAAAAGAAGGTGCAAGGTTGAACAAATAGCTGAGCAAGAGGATGCTCAAGTGACTGATAAAGGGAAGCAGATTGCTGAGGAACAACCTACTGATAGTGAAGAAACCCAATCAGATCCTATATTCAAGGATATTGATGAATTTGTTGGTGATGTTGATGCTACTCAAGATGATGAGTTTGATGAATAGATGAGGATAGCCATTGTTGAGTCCCTAGTGGATGCAAGACATAGAACAACTAAGACTGGGCAAACTTCTGGGATAGCTATGGATGCCCCTGATCTGACAGCTAAGGTTCCTGAACCTACTGGAACTTCAAATGAGGTATCACCTACCCCCTCTACTTCTCTAAATACATTCTCTAGGAAGAGAAAGCTTGACAAAGATGCTCCCCTCTCCAAAAAACTGAAACCCAATACTCATCAACCCTCACCAACCAAAGAATAATCCAGTTCACCCAATGTCTCTATAGCCCAATAAATACTCAATCTAACTCCTTCCAACATAAGCCCAAATGAGCCAAGCGTTGAAAATGAAAGGGGGAACAGCCCTAACTCTTAAAAAGATGATCCTCAGTTGAGGGGGAACAGTAGTAATCAATCCCCTATTCTAACAACAAAGCCTTCCCCAGATCAATCTTCACCCATTTCCAGTCCCTCTGATCCATCACCCATTCCTGAAAATATCCTCAGAGCCTCTGAAGGATTGTCTTTTGAAGGTCAACCTAATTTGCTTCCTGCTATTATCTCCTACTTAAGAACCCTGTTAACTGAGGATGATATGCTAAAAGCTCTAGACTTGATCAAAACTAGAGATAGGGCCAAGAAGCTAAGCAAACCTGATAGTGAAACTCAACCCAACCCTGTTGAAACTGTCTAACCCCAAGAAACACCTGAACCTACCCCTAATTCTGAACCCCTTCCAGCTTGTGAGCCTTGGATCCTTGATTGTGACATTGATTTCTCCTTTCCCTCAATCATGGCTGCTCACCAAAGACTTAAGGGAATCACTCACTTCCCTGAGATTGCCAACCCCAACATCATTCCCAATCCTTGGCTGTTGAGTAAGAATGCAATCATGATCCATGCCAAAAATAGATGTGGGCTCATCATGTTTGGGCATGAGGAATGGAAGAAATATAGAAAACCTCTCCCCACTTCCTTCTTTCATAATGCCCCCAGATTACCCAATTTCATGGACCTTTCAACCATCATTGACTGGGAAGTTTTGTTCTCCCCACTTTTGTCAAACAACATCAATGAATGCATCTATAGGCCCTGATCCCTTGTCTATGCTCTCTGCAATGAATTGACCAATGAGATGTATTGGAGAATCTGCAGCAATAAAGCCAAGATCATGGTTGTCATTGTAAAACCAAATCTGACAGCCATATTTCCCCCTATTACTTCAGAACCTCCTTCCTTCATTCCCCTAAACAAAAGATATTTTCAAGCAAAACTCCCTCCAACCTTCAACCCCTCAACATATGTCCCTTCATATCATGTGACCATCACTGATATGTAGAAATTCACAAGGACCATGATCACCAAAATGAGACATATATTGGAAGTCTCAGTTGGAGCCAAACCAGAAAAGAGGTCATCCAAGGGAAAGGCAATTGAATCTGATGAGGAAGCTATCAACCTGGGAAAAAGAGCATCTGTTGCTGCTCCCAATGTTATTGTGTCAAGTGATGATGAAGAGGATGTGCCAGTAAAGCAAATGCATTAGCCTACAACCTCTACTGTTCTTACTGTTATAGACACCCCATTCTGAACACAATCGGATCACATTTATACCACTCTAAGTCTCGCTTTGAGTCAAGAAGTAGAAATCCACCATTTCGTCGTGTTTCGTTAAGTTTTGACTAACCACCGTTAGTTTGGGACTAAACTGCATACGAGATAACGGGAAAAAGACAGAATTGTCCACAGACAACGATATATCGCGCGGAATGGCGTGTCTCGTGCGAGATATTGTCCATCTGCAGTATGCAGATGACAGTTTCCTCGTCGATTTCAACCTTTTTTCAAGATAAAACTTGGTGACTTCCAAGGTTCAAGGTACACAATTTCACAATTCACACACATTTTACTGGTTTCTCTCCTTGAAAGATTCCTGTAAAATCACTCTATAATCACCTCAAAGTTTGTTTGTCAACCTTGTTGATAAACAAACATCAAGATCCAAGTCAAAGGACTGAGCCGAAGCTCTGTCCGTATCAAGATTTGATTCTAAACTTGAGTCGAAACTCTGCCCAAATCACCTCACGCAAGGTAACCCCTAAATCCCTTTCTAATTGATTGTTAGAGTGGTATAAATCCATTGAATCTAGGATCGGCCTAGAGCCTCTCCAAATCATGGGGACGGTCTCGAAGAAATCGATCCTACATTCCGTTTAACCCCGTTAAATGGATCTTTATTTGTTTTTCTCTTATTTGAAATCTTCTTCTCCTTTTGAAAACCTCTCTTTTCTTTAGCAAGACCGATCTCCGGATTGGGTGGAATGAATGCTCCTTGACCTACCCATTCCATAACCTAAGCCTCGAATCCAAATCTCTTTCAAAATGGTTTTTCTATGTTTTCCAAACGAATAATATAGGTGGCGACTCAAAAAGATGTTAAAAAAATAACTACGCATCGCTACAGTGGCGACTCTGCTGGGGATTTAAAATTAAGAGGCTTAAACTTGCATCAAAATTAAAAGAGAGGTTTTCAAAAAAAAATTGTAAATTCAATTTTCTGTTCCCAGATCAGGCATATCTCGCACGAGATATCATATCTCGCGCGAGATATCGCCTCGGAAATCTGTGGCTTTCAGGTTTCTCCTGTTCACCTCAAGGTCCGAGACCAAAGTCGAACACGCAAGGGGGATCCCAGAATCCATTATCTGCAGAGTTCCCTCATCTTAAGGCCTCCCTTAAGATGTCGAACTCGAAATAGTATTTTGATTAAATAATTGATTGTTATTTATAATCTGCGTGCTATTGGGTTTTATTTTATTAAAGTCCGGTCCTTTGGGGATTCGGGAGTTGTAATTTAATTTATTCCTCTCTCTCTCTCTCTCTCTCTCTCTCTCTCTTTCCGTGGAACTACGACGGCTTGAGTCTTCCTAAATTGGGAGAAACGTAGGCAACCACTTGGTGCGGCCACTATTTGTTTTCTTTATATTTTCAAAAAAAAAATCTCTTTTTTTATCTATCACCTAGATTGACTATCACACACGCGCACTCATGCTATATCTGTCATTGCACTGCATACCCTCTATAAACCCGGGACCCACACTAAGGACGGATGATGGTAACCACCTAGTCACCGGTCTCTCCGAAGTTGGATCATCCCACTCCGCGTATTCAATCCACCTAGATTGTCATATCGCGGGGAGCCTAGCCTTCCAGCCCTGCATCGCCACATTTTCATGTAGATTGCCTTTTTAGGATCACTCCGTGACCGATCGGTTTTGGCTTGGTGATCTTTTCGTGTTTTTGACCAAAACAAAGTCATGTAAAATTGACAATAAAGAAGGACTCGGAAAAGTCCCTTCGAAAAAAAAATCCCTTCGGAAAAAGTTCCTTCGGAATGACCCTTTCGGATGTCCCTTTGAAAAAAAAATAATCCTTCAAAAAAAAGAAGGATCTTACATGGCTTTGTTTTACAAAAAATTGGATTGATTGCCTAGTCGTTAGGTTATGATAAAGGCCTTAGAAACCCCTCAAAATGGATTTTCCGTTCCAACCAAAAATTAGGTCTAATAAAAAATCGACTTTCCGTGTGATTATCTCGCGCGGGATTACATATCTCGCGCGGGATAATGTCTCTGTTTGCTGAAACTGAGCCTGAGCCGTTTAAGCCTGCTTCCGACTTGTTGGGGCTAGATTTGATCCTGATATTGTCTCTGCATCTCTTCTGTCAGTTTTCCGAAGCTACTCAACTTCAAGACTCCCAACACAATGTCCGACATTGACAACATTCCGGGTAACGAAACTTTGTCTGAAAACAACCACAAACTTCTGGAAGAAGCCAATGATTGCCTAGAAGTGCAAGTTTCCCAAATCCACACTCTCGTGGAAGAAATCCAAGAGCTTAGGGCAGCACTAGCCAACAAAGAAAAGAAGAAGAAAAATGACTCTTCCTCCGGAGAAGAGGAGTCATACACCAAAAAGGCCAAGGGTCGCCGCCAAAGCAAAAGCAAGAAAAAGAAGTACGAGTCTAGCTCGTCATCTTCCTCATCCGACAACGAGAGCTACACATCCAAGAAGGAAAGCAAAGGGGAAAGCAAGAATGAACCCCTTAACATGGCCATGTTAGAAAAGAAACTTGCATCCCTCGATGTGAGTAAGGGAGCCTCACTCTCTATTGATTATGACACCCTTCGTCAATCAATGTCCAAGCTTCCTAGAAAGTACAAAACACCCGACATTGCCAAATTCAATGGTACCACCTGTCCCAAATCACATTTGGAGACCTACTCTTGGGCCATGCTACCTATGGGTGTTGATGACAACCTGTTAGCCCAATGCTTCCCACAAACTCTTGATGGTGCCGCTAGGGATTGGTACATGACCCTCCCACTCTCTACAAGACTCGACTGGCCACTCGCTAGTTGTACCTTTCAAAAGCAATATGAAGACAACTCTACTTACCGCACCACTAGAAGGGATCTTGAACAAACCAAGCAGCTTCCGAATGAATCCTTCACAGATTTTGTCAAAATGTGGAGGACCAAACTGACTGAAATTGTCTATAGGCCCAGCCTAGACGAACAAATCCACATCCTCATACAATATATTAGGGAGGAGTATCAAGACAAGCTGGCCGGCAACTATTTTCCTAGCTTTGCCGAATTTCACAAGTCGGGCATACGGTTAGATGACCTCATCAAACAGAAAAGGGAAGCCAAGAAAGAAAGTGGATTCCGTTATAACAAGAGCTCATCTTCCTCTTCCAACCCCAAGGACACTTCTGTTAATGCTATTGTCTTCAATCATCCCGGAAATGGTAAGTACTCTGCGGTACTTCCACCACAAAAGAAGAAGAAGGATAAACATTATGACAAGCTTGAAGGAATCACTCAAGAAGGATAGCCACAATTGTGGACGAGAGCCCTCTTGAATTTAATAAATCTTCTTTCTGTTATATGATGTCTTGGGAAGAAGTCTTAGAACAAAAGGAAAAATGGTCTAAAGCAGTTAATCTCCTCACACGATCCGGTCGTGTGATCATCAACAAGGATCCAAGGGGTGAAAATCCCCCTAAACAAACAAAAGCCTCATCATCAAGCGAACCAGAAGACCCTCTCTTAATGTAGTTAAAGAAGACACAAGCAAACATCTCAGTTTGGGACCTCATAGGAGCATCTCACAAGCACCGTGAGATGTTGAAAAAGGCATTTGCTCAAATGACCATTTTAGCGGAAGCAACACCCGAAGAGCTTACTCAAATGATTGGCCAAGTCCAATTTGGCAACGTTATCACTTTTACTGATTTGGACCTCCCGTCCTATGGGAACAATCATCATGAGGCCCTCTACATAACTGCTAAGGTGAATGGGTACTGAATGCCACGCATTTTGGTCGATAATGGTTCTGTAATCAATGTCCTCCCAAAGAAGGCCTTATCATCATTAGGCCTCACCCACAAAGACCTTAAGCCATCCGGGCATACTGTGAGGGGGTACGATTGTACCGCTAGAACCGATTTGGGATCAGTTGTGATACCTGTAGAAATGGGGCAAGTCACAATGAGCATCGAATTTCAAGTCATTGACATCCCGGCATCCTTCAACTTGCTGCTCGGCCGCCCATGGCTACACGACATAGGGGGTGTGCCCTCCTCCCTACACCAATGTATCAAGTTCAGACACAACAATAAGATAGTCACCATACACGGAGAGATGGTTACTGCTAGCTCTATCCTCGAGGTGCAACATAGCACTTCTGATTTCCTGTTCAGTGGCTTTGAGATTGAGAAAGAAAGCGCCATGAATGTCATAGAAACTTGCAACGAAAATGATTACTCCAAGGCACTTCGGTTTTCTGGAAACCTTCCTGTTTTGAAAATGATGCAAGTAAAAGGGTACTTTCCTGGCTTGGGGCTTGGAAAACACTTACAAGAGATAACGGAACCACCACCGGTTCCCCCACCTCACACAAAGCATGGCCTAGGATACATCATTTCCATCCACGATGGGGATGACGAAGAAGAGCGGGACTTCACCCAAATCAAGTGGGAAGGAACGCATACAAAAGCTACAATGACCCAAAGGTCAAGAATTACAACCTCGAGCCATATCGAAAGACACTCAATGGCTACTTCGTCCGGGAAGGGGAAAGCATTCCCTACTTTATCTTTTCAGAACCATGGACTGACGATAAAGGAAAGCGCCAACCGGGCTTTAAAATCTTCGGCGACTACGATGCTTCACCAGATGAAACAGAACCCGTCCCGCTAATCCCTAAAGATTTGTGGGGCACGAAGGCAGAAATGACAAGCGAATGGGACTTTGTGTTGGGAGAAGACTTGCTGCGACAATTTGAAGGCCTGTGCCGGTTAGAAGACAGCCAGATCCATGCAATCTCTAAGGGGGACGCTCCAACCATTGATTACACAAGGCTAATACAGAAATGTGATGAGTCAATTCTAAACTGGCACGTCACCGGAGGACGGGTTGTTGATGAAGACTTCATGATCAAAGAACTTGGTTGCACTCCCCACCCCTGCAGGAAGATAGGCCCTGTAACTTTCACATTAGAAGCAGGCTCCTCCTCTGATGAACTCACTCAAGAGGAAATCGAGGCGGTGGCCGAACATGTATTCTCTTACTTCCTTAATGAAAACGTTGATCTTTCTGAGTACCCTGAGATTGCTAACATCGTGAATGATGAATTAACTAATAATAATCAATATAACGAACACATTAATAATGAATCATACGATGAGATAGATCAAGAAAACGAACAAATCTTAAAAGAATTAGCTAAGCAAGTAGGTCGTTGTGGAAAGAATGGCCCTGTTGACTTCCCGCTACCAAACATAGACATGTTGGTCGACGCCACAGCCGCATACGAAGTCCGCTCATTCGTCGACGGCTTCACAGGGTATAACCAAATCCTCATGGTAGAAGAGGATCAGCACAAAACAGCATTCACCACACCTTGGGGGACGTTCTGTTATACGGTCATGCCGTTTGGTCTCAAGAACGCTGGGGCTACTTACCAAAGGGCACTCACGACGCTATTTCATGACATGATCCACAAGGAAATAGAGGTATACGTGGACGACATGATAGTTCACTCAAAGGGGACAGATGGTCAGCATTTCAGAGATCTCAGAAAATTCTTCAATCGACTGAGACAGAACAAGATGAGACTCAACCCCGCCAAATGTTCATTTGGAGTGGTCAAAGGAAAAGTCTTAGGGTACATGGTCACCGAGCGTGGCATAGAAGCAGACCCCGCCAAGATAAAAGCCATCATAGACATGCCTCCACCCAGAACACAGAAAGAAGTAAAGGGATTCATGGGCAGACTCCAATATATCAGTCGATTCATCAATCAACTGACTACAATGTGCGATCCTATCTTCAAGCTACTAAAGAAAAATGCACCTCAAGAGTGGACCGAAGAATGTCAAGAAGCATTCGAGGAAGTTAAGCATTACTTAACTTCCCCACCCATCTTAGTTCCACCACACAAGGAAAAGCCCTTAAAGCTGTACCTCACAGTTATTGACAACGCTCTAGGGGCTATGCTCGCTAGAGAACAGCCTGCTTCACACACAGAGAATGCCATATATTTCGTCAGTCGTAGATTCCAAGGCAGTGAAATCAACTACTCTCCACTCGACAAGTCCTGCGCTGCTCTTGTTTGGGTTTCACAAAGACTAAAGCACTATATGGAAGCGTTCCCGATTCGTCTCATTGCAAGAATGGATCCGTTGAAACACATCCTAGACAAATCAAATTTGTCTTCGAGATTGGCCAAATGGTATTTCATGCTCGTGGGATATGATATCACTTACGTCACTCAAAAATTCGTCAGGGGGAGTGTATTCGCAGATCAGTTGGCCGAATTTCCTTGTGACGAAGCGAAGGGGGAAGACCCGCGATTCCCTGATGAAGACATCATGAGTATAGAAGAAGAAAATAATTGGCAATTATTTTTCGATGGCACAGCCAACAAGAGAGGTTTCGGCATTGGAATGCTGCTAGTAGACTCTGACGACATCTATACTCCACTAGCAATAGGTCTTGACTTTGACGCCACCAACAACACCGCAGAATATGAAGCTTGAATAGCGGGGCTTGAGGTAGCCCTAGAACGCAACGTAAATGAACTCGAGGTATTTAGGGACTCCCAGTTAATCATCAATCAGACACTGAAGAAGTGGAGGATCCAAGATCCAACCCTTCAAAGATATAGTGCCCACCTCCAGGAGTTGGCGCAACAATTTCAGGATGTCTCGTTCCACTATCTTCCTAGAGATAAAAATCGGTTTGCAGACACATTAGCTACACTCGCCTCCTTGGTTAAAATTCCTAAAGGGAAGGCAGTCAAACCCTTCAAAATAACACGACGTTCAACTCCTGCCTACTGCGCTGTTATAGATCTCCATGACTGCAAAGACAAATGGTTATCCGAGTGTACCATCGATGAGAACTCCGAAGAGACACCATGGTACCATGATATTTGGCATTTCATCCTAGATGGAACCGTCCCACCTGAGGCAGATCAAAAGACTCAGATCGCCCTTAAGAGGTTAGCAGCTAGCTACGTCATCGTCGCTGGTTGTCTATTCAAGAAACATTCCCAAGGAAACCTCCTTTGTGCCACCGAAGAAGTGGCCCGAGAAATAATGGACCACGTTCATCAGGGCATATGTGGAACCCACATGAGCGAAAACATGCTCGCCAAAAAGATCATCAGACAAGGGTACTTTTTGCTAACCATGGAAGCCGACTGCACCAAAATGGTCAAGAAATGCCATAAGTGTCAGATACACGCCAACCTTCAGCACGCACCGCCTTCCCTACTGTACCCTATGACTTCTCCTTGGCCGTTCTCTACATGGGGGATAGACGTGATTGGAAAGGTCACACCTGTAGGAGCCAATGGGCACTGCTTCGTCCTAGTAGACATCGACTATTTCACTAAATGGGTCGAGGCTGCCTCTTACAAGGTTTTGAATGCCAGAAAGGTTGCAGAATTCATCAAGCACAACATCATCTGCCGATATGGAGTTCCACAAGAAATGATACCCGATAATGGGTCGCACTTCGAGAAGGAAACTGATCACCTCCTAACCGAGTAAAAAATCACGAGGCACAAGTCATCTCCTTATAGGCCTCAAACAAATGGAGCAGTTGAAGCCGCAAACAAGACAATCGAAACCATCATCAGAAAAATGGCGGTCACTGGGAAAGACTGGCCCGACAAGTTACCTTTCGCACTGTGGGGATACTGCACTTCAGTCCGAATAGCTACAGGAGAGACTCCCTACGCCCTCACATTCGGAATGGAAGTTGTCTTGCCGATAGAATTGGAAATACCATCACTACGGGTTCTCCTAGAAACCCAAGTGAACAAAGTCGACTGGCTAGAAAGCAGGTATGAGGAGTTAGCCCTGCTAGACGAGAGGAGGCTGAAAGCGGCCGAGCACACACAAGCTTACCAAAGAAGAATGGCAAGAGCTTTCAACAAAAAGGTCAAGACAAGGAACATCAGAGTAGGTGACCTGGTTCTCCGTGAGCATCATCCTGGACCTTTCAACCCGCTAGGTAAGTGGGGACCAAGATGGATAGGACCCTACATTGTGAAGAAAATATTCTCTGGGGGAGCCCTTCAGCTGGTGGACGTAGACGGAGATCAGCTACCGAAGCCAGTCAACATGGACAAGCTCAAGAAATACTTCGCCTGACTTGGCCCCTTAAAAGAAAAGCGCTCGCTAGGCTGAAAATCTCGAAGGGGACGGCCTAGGCAAAAATTAGAGCTCGCACAGAAAAGAAGCCTGCTAGATTGAAAACCCGAAGGGGCGGTCTAGGCAAAAGAAAGGGAGTGTAATAAAAAAAAAAAAGGGGCCTTGTCTCGCGCGAGATTACCCTTCGGCCTGGAACAATATTTTGTCCTTTTTCTCTCAAAAATGAACTACGTTAGACCTGAGCCTCTTATTTAATTGATGTAAAAGAGGAACGTAGGCAGCCTTCGGGTTCGGTCTAATCAAATAAATAAATCTACTTTTGTCCTTTTATTAATCGAATGCATTTTATTAATGACAAAAGGGAAATCCTAACCATAACGACTAATTTGCTAAGCTAACAAACTTGAAAAAATACTAATAAAATAAAACCATTGATCTATCAAAGCAATCTCTTGGTACTCCTTAAGATCTAGCCTTTCATTGACTTGGTAGGCCGGCGGACATGATCTCCACCGTCTTCGCGATCCTTCTTGCGCTTCGGACCCTTCGAAGCAGCATATCCCTCGAGACGATCAAAAACAGACTCCGAAAGCCTCTTGAAGACATTGGGCCTATCTAAAGCTTGCTTCTTTCCAGGCATCCCTTTGCCTCACCTCTCGTACCAATCCCCATCAAGAAAATCCTGGGTTGGATCAGTTCATACATTAGCAGGATAAGACTGAGCCTCGCCCCTTCGCAAAATACTGCTAGCTACAAAAGAATCTCCTAACAGTGGAAGCCGCAGATCATCAATCTTCTCCTTACTAGGGTGGCCAGTATGAAGAAACCAATCCAAATACTTGTCGGACAAGAAGATGCTTGCATTAAAAGTCTGAAGGTTCGACCAGCGGTCCCGACTGGTTCCTTCACCCCATGCTTGAGCTAGCACCTGTGCAAACTCTACTCCAAAATAAGACACATCACGAGAGGCCCCTTCGAAAAGATAAGTGTCCTGCTGCTGACCAAACTGACGGAACACCCGCTTGGGAAAATAAAAGGAGGAACCTCGCAAACCCGGAAGGACAACCCTGTCAAAACCCTTGGTATTGGCAACATACTTGGTCAATCTCCAATAAGGTGGACACCAAAGAATATCAGCAGTTACCGTCTTCGCAATCAACTCAACCCATTCATCCGTTGAGAGATCCTTGATCAACAACTTTTGCGTATGATAGGTGAACGGGGAATATTCCAACGCGGGACCTATCAACTTGAGATGCTCCCTAAGCCAAATAGTCAACAAAAGAGGACTCCCTTGAGTCATAGCACCGGTCTTATGCAACTCGTCAAGACCATGCAGGGTTTCACCCAAAATAAGCGAGATAATGTTCCTAGAACGTTTCCTAGTCTGCAGAACAATTTCCACCATTTGGGAGTCAACCAAGCCATCCCTGCATGTAAACAAAACATCTCCGAAAAGAGAAAGGGCCAGAAGGTTCCATTTGTGGACATGAAAGGCGTCATCATCTGAATCTCCGCTGAATCACCTAGGAAAAGAAGAACAATCCACCCACCTGCGGTGAACCAACTCGTAGCAAGTATCAAGGGGGATCCCTAGCAATTCATTCAAGGCCTCTGAATGATTCCTATTGTATTTAGGAACAACAATCTCGCCAGTCAAAGGCTTATCCAAGATAATGGCAAATTCCTCCACAGTAGGCACCATCTCATTCAAAGAAAAATTGAAAAGATGAACAGAGGGATCCCAAAATCTAGCAGCACCCTGCAACAGATTCCAATCCGGTTGGAGGTTCTTCAAGGTAAAAAGGATTCTGAATCCGAATTCTGCAATAAAGCTATTGCGAGATCGGTTGCGAAATGACCTCACAAATTCTCTTGATGCTTGCTTGAAAGATTCAATCACTTCAGACGATAAAGAAAAATCATCAACAATCATGGACGTTGGGGTGATCTCCTTGAAAGCCATGGATCACAGGGTTGAAAAAGAAGACAAGAATTTCACCCTAACAGAATATCTCTAGAGTTTGAAAGGCTAGGATGAGTTATCTGGCCGGACTACAGGGTGATTTTATAGGGAAAACTGACAAAACCTGTTCGAAGAAGGAAGAGGATTCTGCCTGGATAGCATGTCTCGCGCGAGATACCTTGTCCCGCGCGATACATCGCTACGGCAAAACAGCAACAGTTCTGCACAAATAACAATCTAGCCTCGACTTGACAAAGCAAGTCTCGAAAAACCTGCACATACAGTTCCCAACATACAATATAACACCAAATTCAGGCTCAAAATTGTGGCCTAGATGGCCATTCCATTTCCAAATCACGAAAAGTCTAGAAAGTTAAAAAACTAACTAATTAGACCTAGGATTAGGACTAAAGAAAACATGTTTTTTTGTGCTACCTACTTGCTAACAGGTACCGAAGAAAAAGAAAAAATGTCTAGGCCCACACGGCCAATATTTACAAGTCATCAAATAGAGAGAAAAAGGGGGGGGGGGGTCAAGCCATCAAATCACCCGAGCCGCCGGCACCTCCGCCATCACCACCACGAGGACTACCATCCCTCCTCGATCTCTTGGCTCCACAAGTAGGAGTCACCACAGAGGCCACCGTCGAGGCCGCCAAAGAAGCCTTATGGAACAGCCTCTCGAACAGGTCCGACACCAGGGCCATCAATCCCGCCATCTTGGTTGCCCCACAGTTGTAATCGGCTGCGGACATGGTAACCTGCCAGCAAAGGAAAATAAATGCTCAGATGAAGTCGGACATATACACTTATATGGACGAATACGTGAAATATAAACAGAAACATACCGAGGAGACATCCGGCGGGAGGCGGTAACCCTCGGGAATATGGTCCAGAGTCGGGATATGGCCCATCATCGGCATACTCCCCATCATGTACGTGTAACTCAGAGGACCAAAATCCGGCACGAAGGGCAGAGAACCAGTAGACTGAGAAGAAGTACTAGGGGCTCATGAACCTGAGGCAGAGGCAGAGGCAGAGCCACGAGCGTGCGATCGCCTAGCACCCACCAGGAGGGGACCCATCAGTTGAGGCAAGAACTCCTCATAGGAGGCCCCGTGGACAACACAAGTCGTCGCCGCATCACCCACCATGATACTAGCATAATCGTCATCTGGAATGGAGTGGGTGGGGTACATCGCCCTCGGCGGATCTGCTGGTACCCTATATGATAGTCTACCTCGGCCATGCTGTAGGAAGACTCGCTCACCCAGGTACATAGTATCCCCCTCAAGAGATGCCAACATCCTCTGCATCGCGGTGGCATCCTAGGCACGGTGGACCTCCCGCTCCAATAGGGTCCATGGATAAAGGCCTAGCCGCTCATACTCAAAAGCATCCAGCAGGGCCTGCGCCTCTGCGACCGTCAGGGTCCACTCCTAATCCTCCTCCTCGTCAACGCTCCGATTGGGGTAGCTTCACCTCCTGATATTCGGGAACAAAGGGGTCCGGCACTCTAGCTCAAACTTCCACAGCCCAAGGACAGTATAGCCCCATATCTGAACAAGAAAACAGAATGGATTCAGTACGAAATACATAGAAAGTATACAGATAAAGGACAGAAACAGAATCAAGAGCATACCTCCCAAGCATAAGAATACCCCGACAGGGTATCCCTGGCGTGCCTACACGCCTCGTCCATGGCGTGATAGCCGAAGGCCAGCCCCGCTGAGCCCCAATCATATGGACTCACCTCATCTAAATTCACCAACAAGCCCAAAAGAGAAAGACGAGCCGTAGAGGAGTGGTTCGCAAAGATGGTCTCAGAAAGAATGTACCAAAGGGCACCCCGCACCAACCGATCAGTAACTGCATTCGGCTTCTCTGCATAATCCTCAATCTGACACCGCAGGGGTGTTAGCTCAGCAGCAAACCCCTTAACCTTATTAGGGGAGAAACCAATCAACTGCCTCCACACGGTGGGGCTCGCAGGCTTATAACTCGCAGTCTTCGAAAGGGGCTCGCCGGTGAACTCCAGCCCGGTGATAGCAAGGAAGTCCGTCAGAGACATGGTTGCTTCCCCAAAGCGCAAATGAACAGTGTGGGTAGTATCCCACCACCTCTCCCTGATCGCCTGAAGAACTTGGGGAGTCCGTCTCATCCCCTGAAGGTTATCAACAAAAGTCAAAAGCCCCATTTGGGCCAGCCTATCTCGAACACCATCAAGATCCTTGATCTTGTCCCACACAGCTCTAGCTAATTTTGGGCTCCCACGGCAATTCTTCGTCGCCCTGAACGACTACAAAACAAAGAAAGAGCAAAAAGAACAATGTTAGAAATCATTCCATGGCAAAAGTTCAATGAAATAAAAGAAAATTTTCATTGGGGCATTTCATCGAACACTTGGCGTGCGTACAAGAAAAGCTTGCCCAAGGGTGCAATTGATGATCCGAATCAACCCCTCCTACAATCCATGATATGTAGGAGACTCATACGCACTCAACACAACGACAATCATTCAACAAATCCAACAAAAACAGAGCATGCAAGAAGGAACCTAGTTCTAGACAAAAACAAGAAAAAATAGCCATTGATGGAATTTGAATTCAAGGAAAAGTGGGTTCAAACTCAATGCAATTTGAGAAACAAGAAGTGAGGAAGAAGTTCTTACCAAACCCTCCCGAACAGTGGTGGAGATATGCGCGTCCCTATCAAATGTAAGGTCGTAGCGGGGATAATCCTTCCCAAGCAAATAACTCCCCAAAACTGGATTCTTTCGCTCTTGAGCCATTGATTGTGGAGAGAGGAAGGATTGAGAGATGTTTGGAGGGAGGAATCACCAAGCAATCCACGAAAATTTGTAGAGAAAACGACCTTGGCTCGAGCTAGGGAGGAAATTTGAAAAGGATACTTTCAAATTAAAAGAGGAGCTGCTGTTATATTAGCCCTGACAGTACAAGTCTCGCACGAGATAAGCTGTCTCGCGCGAGATATACCTTCTGGAAATTGACAAAATTGTCCCCGACAATAAGCGTCTACGCAACGTCAAAATTCAAAATTTTGACACATTTACCCTTGGAA